>CAXHSM010001518.1:695466-1147995 GCA_964019185.1 Maratus speculifer
TCTTATTACTATTTATTTAATTTATTAAGGTGAATATAATGTTTCAACTTATGGTGTATAATTTATATATGTATATATATATTAATGTTATTTGATATCAAATTATTCCATAAAGAAAATAATATTTATGATATTTTATTGACTTTTCTTTATTTGAGTCTTAAAGCAGATAAAAAATAAATTTCCCCATATTTGACAGTTACTCAAAATAAATGAAAAAATCAAATTTTTAGACATTGATAATGATATTACAGATGAGTATGGATTGTATATATATGATATTATAAGAACAGTGTCCAAAATTACAAAAAAAATAATCATAATGATCTATTAATCGCAAGTCAATTATAGTAAAAAAATAATTCAAAATGTATAAAATTCAGTGTCAGTTTAAAAGCGTTTTAAAAAATTATGAGAAAAATGCATAACTACACAATATGATTAACTATTTTTACAAATTTTGGATATCGATTGTGAATATGTTAAACAACTAAGTAGAATTTTATAAAAAAGTAAAATTACTAGCGTGCAAAGAAATAAATTTTGCGTTTTTATCTATCTGAGTATGAGGTGGCCAGATATGTTAGTGTTTACGATATTGCATGCTCACCTACTTATGTAATCTATATCTGTAAAGAAATACTCAAATTCTGTAGTACTTAAGAATTCATAACGTAATTTTCTATAGATTATGCATTTTTGTGCTTTTTAAAGAAATGAAACTTTTAAATTCTGATTCTTTATTCAGAATTAAAATCTAGTGCTATTTATTAAAAAAATGTGTTGTTATATTTTTTTTCTTTTCATTCTTAGATTCAAAGTTTGATCAAGCTGTGTTACTGAGATTCCATAAGTCACTTCCTTGGATGAAAAGAACTATAATCCCTCCATATTGATACTTTGAAAAAGTTTCTGTTATCATCTGAAATTAACCTTTTTCACTAAAGAAAATGGCATCAATTACAGAAGCAATTTCTTCCTCTAATGAACAGCTCTTTGATCCTCTAAATGGTGATAAAGAAAAATATTCCTCCTTTAATACAGAGGAAAAATCTTTTATTTGTAAAATATGTTCCAGAAAATTTTCTAAGAATAGCTACTTAGAAAAACATTTTTCCACTCATACAGGAAAGAAACGTTTTGTTTGTGAAATATGTTTCAAAGGTTTTTCTCGTAATTATGATCTAAGAAGACATCGCTTGATTCATACAGGTGAAAAACCCCATGTTTGTAAAATATGTTTCAAAAGTTTTTCTCGTAATTATCTTCTAAGAAGTCATCTCTTGAGTCATGCAGGTGTAAACAGCTTTGCTTGTGCAGTATGTTCCAAAGCATTTAATGATAAGAGCACTTTAACAAAACATCTCTTGACACATACAGGGAAAAAAACTTTTGTTAGTGAAATATGTTCCAAAGAATTTTCTCAGAATTGTAATCCAACAAAACCTCTTTTGACGCATACAGGAGAAAAATCCTTTGTTTCTAAAATATGTTCCAAAGGATTTTCTTCGAATGGTAATCTACGAAAACATCTCTTGACACATGGAGGGAAAAAGCCTTTTGTTTGTGAAATATGTTTTAAAGAATTTTCTTATAATAGTATTTTAAGTACCCATATCTTCACTCATAGTTATACTGCAATAGAAAAACCTGTTGTTTGTGAAACATGTTCCAAAGCATTTTCTTATAATCCTAATAAAAAAACTCATCCCTTGATACATACAGGAAAAAAACCCTTTGTTTGTGAAATATGCGCCAAAGAATTTTCTGATAGGAATACTCTAAGAACCCATCTCTTTATTCATACAAGAAAAGAAAAACCTTTGTGAAAGATGTTCTAAACGATTTCCCAGAATAGTAATCTACGAACCCATCTCTTGATGCATACAGGAGAAAAAGAACTTTGTTTGTAAAGTATGTTCCATAGAATTTTCTCAGAATATTATTCTAGGAAACCATCTCTTGACACATACAGGAGAAAAATCTTTTGTTTGTGAATTATGTTCCAGGATTTTCTCAGAATAGTAGTCTAAGAATTCCTCTCTTGATGCGTGCACGATAAAATCTTTTTGTTTGTGAAATATGATCTAAAAAAATTTCTGATGTGTAACATAACAGCCCATGGTTTCACTCACTTTTGGGATAGGAAACCTCATCTTTATAAAATATGTTCCAAAAGGTTACCTCATAATTATTATTTAAGAAAATATTTGTCTCATATCAAGTAGACAGTTCGTGAACATCCCCTATATTTTTATTTCCAAAATTGGGTATAAAATCTGTATATCTAATTGCATTTACTATAAGCACTTTTAATGCTTTTATTTTTTGTAATAAAATGATATACAGTTCTTCCATTGCTTAGTATATTTTTGTTAAAAAGAGAATAACTTTATATATTCATTAGCTTTCAGTAAACCTTTGTGTAAAATCTTTTTACTTGTTTTTTCTTCACTATAAAGTTGTTTTTCCCTAAAATCAAAATTTATTCTAACCTAAAGAGTTAACTTTTTCTTCAATTTCTTATGCAATAGAAAATCCTTTATTGAAGTGATGCTTCTAAAAATATATGAGAATTGTGCAAAAATATGTTTATAAAAAAAGGTCTTTCTTATATGCTAAATTTCCCTCTTAAAAAATCCCAAGCATTTATATGAAACACATCTCATTATCAGGGGTGTATGGAAATACATCATTTAATCCAGGAGTAGTGAGTTAATGTTCACTTAGTTTTCGAAACTAACTGTATGTTGCATTTTTTGGCTAATAAAATAAATCCTTGGCTGGTAAGATTTTTTAGTAATTACTCACTTTTGCTCATTATCATGTATTCTTTGCACCCATCATGAACTAAGTATTTTTTTATTTATAAATACTTAATTCAATATTTATTCAACAGGAATATGACCAAATCTTGTATGTTTAGAAATTTTATCTAAAAAAATCTCTGATGATCTTGATTAAATTTTGTATCCTACAATATTGAAGTACGAAAAGACCACAAGGATAGGTCACGGAATTGAGAAAATTTGATGAGTGGGTGATTGTGTTTTAATGGATTTTAAGGTTCGAATAATTATTAAGTTGTTGAAAAGTCGGCAGTAAATGAATTCGCAAAGCTTACAACATTTCACCAGATTGGCAGGAGAATTGACTTCTGATATTACCAATGCTGAAATGAATACTTGGCATCGAAGGAAATAATATCCCTGAATAATCCCTAATAAATCCCAATATATAATTTTAACTTGCCAAGAATGTATTGTTTTGTCGAGTTGTACTTGAAATTAATTTTAACTAAGCTAAGCTCAGTCTTTCCTGTTTTTCTGTTACAATATGAGCAAATGTTTATGCGTGTATGCAAATTGCATCTGAAAAATAACGCTAATGAATTTGGCCAAATTTTTTATTCTACCTTTTGGAGTAAAGAAGCCATAAATGTTCGAGAAAGTTTGTTGAATTAGATGTCACTGCGAATCAATTGTAATAAATTGTTAAATAGTTATTAAGTTATCGAACAGTTTTTAAAAAGCTACTTAAGCCGTAAATATACCATGATAAAATGATTTGGGGAATGACTGTTTGTTTTTATGTTTTCCTGAACTGAAACGGCACCAGTATTTTAAAGTAATTTTTAACCCTATTTAAAAGCTGAATTTTTGGTGATGAAAGATTTAAAAAAAAACTATAAGAAATGAGTGGTACTTGGAGCCTAAATTTGTGTGGTATACCTGGCAACACTATCTGATGTATACACTATCTCTATATACTATATGATGCTCAATAGAGGGTGGTACGTTGTTTGTTGCCATTCCAGTTCCACTTATAATCATTAGAAAATCAGTGCCTCCATGGGGAAGGCACTGTTTCAATCCTGTTTCATCTGTAAGGCTTCTTTTTTGAGGCTACTACAATTACGTGAAAAGATTGGCTGGCCTGTGACTGCTAATCCTCTGGAAGAAATTTTTAATGATATCTCATTTGCATTTTAATATTTTTTTTCACTGTTGCACAAAAATCATATTTTTTACTTGTTTTATTTTACTTGTAGTTTTTTTATGATGATGCTTGCACTTTCGAAACTGTTTCTGAAAGTGAAAGTGTTTTAATAAAAAAAATCTAAAAAAAAAAAAAAAAAAAAAATTCAAAACAAAATTGAAACTGGATACCAGTATTTTTAACCCTAATTAAAAACAGAATTTGAGGTGATGAAAGATTGCAAAAAAAAAAAAAAAAAACTATAAGAAATGAGTGGTATTTGGAGCCCAGGATTATGGGGTATACATGGCAACACTATCTCATGTATAAATTATCTGTATATACTATGTATTGCTGTAATGTATGTAAACTATACTTTACACTAAGTTGTATTTTGTTTTCATAAAGAAATGACAGAAAGGTTAAAGCTCAAAATTAAAGCCCAAAACCGCCAGACCCCAAACCGCTTTATGGCTTTGTTGTTGAAGACAAGGTGGAAACAGTAGATATTCCTGATTACATTTCTTTTCATCGCTAAATAATACTGTAAATTAAGGAGGGATTAACCCCATAAGAAATGTACTTTCAAGTCCAATCCATTCTGAAGTAGTTTGTATCGTTTAATTTTCAATGCAATGATTTTCTTACGCATCTATTATTGCGTTATTGATAAAGTGACACAACGATTATTTCTAATTGGCTTACGAACAACTTTGAGCACTGGGTGGTATGAAAAAATGGTTCTTAGGATGTTAATTCAAACATGCAACATACAAAAACAAACTTTAAATTACTACAGCATAGTGATGTGTAAGCAAGTCGTCACTAACAAATTTCACCTTAGAAAAAAGGTCAAATTAATACTTCAATAATTTGAGTTAAAAGAAAATTTATTTTGTACTTAAAACTTTTGAAGGTGAATTTGAATACTTAGAGACACTCTGACATTCAACATGTGCAGCTATTTAAATAAATGAGGATAAAATATCATGATGTAAAACATTTATTTATGAAGACAAAACATCTACTTGACATTCATGACTTACAATTAGATAATTTCATAGCAAAAAATAAGAAATAACATGAAATATATTTAAACATGTTAGTTACAATGGTAAACTTTTGAATTCTCAAAGAATGTTTCAAACAATAAATACACATTTGTAGTGATATTGTCAATTTATTTAATATAATAGCACATGCCATGATGTATGCCAATCAAAGTTGAGTAATACAGTCAAACCTCGTTAACATGAATTACTTTTAACATGAATTGTTTTCACAGTCCCCTATAAAATTGAATACAAAGAATTGATACTGATAACATGAATTCCTATTAGCATGAACAAAATTTTGATTCCCCTTGAGGTTCATATTAACGAGATTTGACGGTATTTTAAAAATTAAGTTCAACTCAAAAATTTTAATTTTTAATAAACTTTCAAAAGCATTAAATATTAAAACTTGCATTTAAAATATACTACAACAGCTTCCTTTTAACTTAATTATTATCTAACATACATAAGAAAAAATCACTTTTAATTTATCATAATCACAAAAAAAGTCTGAACTCGAATAAATTATTAAAAGCTCAACCGAAACAAAGATGGTTCGAATTCGAATTTAATTCATGTACATTTAACTTTTAAAAAGTAAATAAAGTTTTATCTATTTAAAAAAATATTTTTATTTAGAATATTATTGTTTTTTAAAGACATAAATTAAGCAACTTATCAAATTGGTTATTCAAATTTAAGGACTGTTTTTTGTATTTTTCCAGGATTGTAAAGTAGGCTTAAAAAAGGGGGAACAAAACACCCTCTAGAAAGTCTGCAGTAAATCATCATATAAAAATGTGTCGACTACCAATCAATTAGTAATTTCATTTAATCAATACTATACTTAAAATTTTAAAGAGTAATCATCAACCATGCCTGGGAAGAAGGGTTTTTTTTAAATCAAAACACACAAATTTTCCAAATATTTAAATGTATTTTAAAAAACTTTTATCGTTTAAAAAAATTTAAAATACATTTAGCATTTATTGTTAAAATATCTACAAATAAAAGGTTATAAATGATATTGATCCAGTATAAATTTGGTTTAAAATTTTTAAAATTTAGGAGTAAATAACCAATTTGAAGTTTAAATATTTTCCCTTAAAGTTAATAATGCATATGCTTATTTACACCTATAAAATGAACTTATTTTGGAATCTAAAGTTTTAATACATTAAATTAACATTTTAACTGTGTCAAAGTAATGCTAACATTTAAAAATAAAGAAGTTAGAAAAAGCAGCAGCAACATAACAAATTAACAGCATTTTAAAATGAAAATTATTCACAATCTTCAGTAATATAATATATATTACACATAATTTTTACAGTTTTTGCACAATTTTTTTAATATTAAATTACCAAACTGGAAGATAAAAGTAAAAAAAAAACATTTTTTATCAATAAGAATGAGCGCGCTATTCTTAGAGTTGTTTGGAAAGTTTTTGGATAAATATATAAATATATTCAACATTGATATTAGTTATATTAAAGGATTTTACCATGGACTTGAGCAACGCCAAGATGATCAATTACTCAAGAATAAAACTGACACTTCAAAATCTCATTCATTTTTTGGAAAACCATTTATTATATTAATGTTATAAATATTACAATACATCTCAGTTACAGCTGTCACAGAAGTTAAGTTTAAAATAAGCAATATAGAGCCATAATGTTTCAATTATAAAAGTCATATTATGTATAAAATTTTTACATGAATTTCAAAAGAGAAAATAATGGTAATAACAACACTTTAAACATGCTCCTTGAGGGAATTCTTTAAAAAAAAGTAAATGCTTATGAAAAGTTTCCTGTTATACATAGTAAGCAAATCGTTTGAAATTTCGTTTTTTAAACACATGATTTTTAAATAGTTCACAAGGAAAGATTTCCTTACGCTAGACAATGCATAATTTTGTGCACATTTTTAAACATAAAAGCAGGATAATGACAGACATGATTATTGTAGTGATTTGTAACACAGGTTTTTTAATTAATTAATTACACTTTAAGTTATAAACGATTGTTGCCTCAGAATGGCATTTTTTCCTTCCCTGCACTGACGCATAAAGAAATGCGGTTCACTACGTCAATTATTTCTGAAAAACTTTGTTTCAATAAAAAGTTTAAAAATATATTACATTACATACTTCTTTAAAATAAGGATTGTAAATAGAAACTAGCTGGATGGGTTCTCAAAGCTTTTTTCTATCTCATACGTGCATTTAATATTTCAAAAATTAGTTACACATGTTAATACTTCAATATTATTAATTCAATACTGTACTACCTTTGATTTTCATTTTAAATTTCTGCTTCAGTCTATTGCAGTAAAAACGAGTAAATGTGAATTATGATGTTGATTAAAATCAATATTTTCCCCTCATACTGTTGTCATCAGCTGTTTGCAAATAGCCGGCTAAGCAGGACGAATGCACGAGCCGATGGACATTAGAACGACGAAGAAACAAGATAATTATACAAAAAGCGCTGTGCTATCACAAAGCTCAAAATCAAAAAATTGTGCTATCAAAATCGTTATATGAATTTCAAAAGAGGAAACAGTGGTAGCAACAACATTTTATGTATGTTCCTTGATTGAATTCGTTAAAAAAGAGTAAAAAGCAAAAATGTTCCAGCCTATGTAAAGATTTCTGTTATACATAGCAAATCGATCGAAATTTCGTTTTTTAAACATATCGTTTTAAATAAGTTAAAAAACATTTCCTTACGCTAGACAATGCATAATTTTTGACATATTTTTAAATATAAAAGCAGGCTATTGACAGGCATGATTATTGTAGTGATTTGTAATACAGGTTTTTTATTCAATTTCTAATAAATTAATTACATTTTGAGTTATAAACAATTGGTGCCTCAGGATAGCATTTTTCCCTCTCTGCGCTGTCGCGTCCAGAAATTCGGTTCAGAAAGTCAACTTTTAACAACTTTTTCTGAAAAACTTTGTTTCAATGTAAAGCTTAAAAAAATATTACGTTATATAATTCTTTAAAATAAGGGTTGCAAATAGAAACTAGCTCGATGTGCCAATTTTAAAACTTTTTTCTATCTCATACTTACATTTAATACTGCAAAAAATAATTACACATGTTAATGCTTTAATATTATTAATTCAATATTTACCGTCTTTGATTTTCATTTTAAATTTCAGCTTCAGTAAATCAGAGTAAAAACGAGTTAATGTGGATTATGATATTTATTAAAATCATAGTTTTCCTTTATACTGTTATTATCAGCTGTTTGCAAATAGCCGGTTTAGCAGAACGCATGTTCCCCTCTCTACACGAGCCGATGGATATTAGAGCGACGAAGAAATAAGAAAATGATACAAAAAAAGCTATGCTATCACAATGCTCCTGTCATACGGAATATTTCAAAATTCAAGGAAGATCTAGTAGCTATAGTTAAAATATACACAAAAATTTGGTTCAATTCTGTACACAATCATACACATTTCAATCGTACAACGATGAAAATAGCACGGAAATCACTTTTACAGAGCCCCTTTCCGAAAGATTTTTTTTCAAATTCAGAAAGGACCTACTTGCCAGGCCCAAAAATAATCATACACAAAAAGTTTAGTTCAATTTCAACAATAACTTCATACACTTTTTGATGGTAAAATAATGAAAATGGTGCAGACTTCGCGATTATAGCCACCCATCCGGAGGATTCTTTTCAAATTCAGGGAGGGCCAACTACTTACACAAATTTGGTTCAATTCTACGAATAACTTCATACACTTTTAGGTGGTACAGTATTGAAAATGGCAAAAAATCGCTATTACAGCGCCTCCTTATGGTGAAGTTTTTTCAATTTCAAAGATCTACAAGTCATAGCCAAACAACTACACAAAAAATTGGTACAACTCTATTCATAACTTCACAAACTCTTTGGTGGTAGAGTAATGAAAATGGCACAAAATTGCTATTGCAGAGACCTTTTCCAGTGGATTTTTCAAATTGAAGGAAGACCACTAACCATAGTCAAATACTTACACAAAAAATTTGGTTCGATTCTATGCTTAACTTCATACACTTTTAGGTCATACAATATTGAAAATTGCACAAAAATCGCTAATGCAGCGCCCTTTTTAGAGGGAATATTTCCAAATTGAAGGAGTATCTTCTTGCCATAGCCAAAAGCATTCACAAAAATTTCGTTCAATTCTATGCATATCTTCATACACTTTTTAGTGATAGAATGACGATACAAGGACACGCACACACACAGGTATTTTTTTTTAAACATCATTTTTGGAATCTCTGATCCTTAAAATGTGTAAATCCTTTGAAGACCGGAAGTCTAAAAAAATTTCGATTACAATACTTTTTTCGATTGAAGATAGAAGAAAGTAATAAAATGAAGATTGTGACATAATGTAGCCAATTTGGATTTTAAAACACAACTTCTAATATGATGTAATTTTCATCATAAAATGCTTTTCGAATGTAATAATTTAAGTATTTTAAATTTTTCTATCTTTTCTATTCATGTGTAAATATATTTTTGAATTGGAAAAAATTCCGAAATATTATTATTTGGATATTTGAAAACCTTAGAAAAGTACACTATATTGCCATTGATTATGGGACACTTGCGATTTTAGACATTTTACTAAATATCTAGAAAAATACATGAGGAATCATCTCGAAATTCTTAGTGTATAAATATAATAGTATACGTCATACATCTCCGTGAAGATTTTTTACCGAAACGCCATAGGGGACCGTCAACAAACTAAAAAAGAATGAATATCTTTTGAATAACCCTGTCAAAACTAATGTAGCAAAAGCGCTCAAACTCTAGATTATGATTGAATGCCTTATTGTAATACACTGTGTTCATTTTTATGCAACTAGCATGCACACTCGTAGAGTAATTAAGGTTTTTATAAAAATGGTCCCAAATTTTTCCAAGTTTTTCCATTATAATTTTCAGAGTTCTTAATATAAAATAATATTTTTTTCAGAAAATATGACAAACAACATTGCACACAGTACCCTGTAATCAGAATTAAAAAATAATAAAAATTGTATGAAAAATGAGTAGGTTTACTATATAATTTTTTACTGCGCATGCGTCAAAGATATCAAAATTTCATTTGCATATTATATTAGCTAAATGTATAGAGCAACTTTTGTAAAAGTCTCAAAATCATAGCTTGAAAATTCTGAAAGTACTCGTCTATAGGAAAAGGACAAAATCCGTTTTTCCAAAATGAAGCAAAAACATGAGGGATTTTATCCAAATGCAGTAGTACATCCCATATTGTGTATTCTATATTGACACTAATCAATGAATATATGGATACAACCCCTCTTGTTTTTGCTTCATTTTGAGAATAACGGATTTTCGACTTATTCAATTGACGATTATTGTCAGAATTTTCAAGTTATGATTTTGTGACTTTCACAAAAGTTGCTCTATACATTTATCTAACATAATATGCAAATGAAATTTTGATATCGTTGACGCATGCGCAGTAAAAAATTATTTAGTAAACGAACTCATTTTTTATACAATTTTCATTATTTTTTAATTCTGATTACAGGGTACTGTGTGCAATGTTGTTTGTCATATTTTCTGAAAAAAATAATATTTTATATTAAGAACTCTGAAAATTATAAGGAAAAAACTTGGAAAAATTTAGGATCATTTTTATAAAAACCTTAATTACTCTGCGAGTATGCATGAGTTTTGCATAAAAATGAACAAGGTTTATAACAATAAGGCATTCAATCACAATCTAGAGTTTCAGCGCTTTTGCTACATTAGTTTTGACAGGGTTATTCAAAAGATATTCATTCTTGTTTAATTTGTTGACGGTCCCCTTTGGAGTTTCGGGAAAAAATCTTCACGGAGATGTATGACTTGTACTATTATATTTATACACTAAGAGTTTCGAGATGATCCCTCATGTATTTTTCAAGATATTTAGTAAAATGTCTAAAATCGCAAGTGTCCCATAATCAATGGCAATATAGTGTATATAAAAAGGGCTATTTCAAGCTATCGATTAAATTTGCATTCGGACAATGAAATTTTGAACAAAAAGTTGGAATGAAAAATTTTACAAAATAGACAAATTAAAAAAATGCTTGTTATCGTACACCACAATCCAGTCAAGTAAATGCCTAAAATGGAGTTTGTACATGTAAGGAATTAAAAAAAAAAAAGACATTTTCAATACTAGTATATTTTTAAAGTATCTGCCTTACTTAATGCAAAACATTCCTAATTTTAAGTATAGTGCCCACTACATAATGAAATTTCTGTTACTAAATTGTCTAATTTTTTTTTAATTCCTTATGCATATGAATCCTGCTAAAGAAAGGTTAAATTACTATATATAGTTTCTGATAGTATAAAACTTACGTAACTCAACTATCTTGATGAATTTCAACATTAAATGACACTTCAATTAATTCTGTAATTCAAAACCTGCCTGCTTCAGGGTGCGATTCATTTCTATATGAAGTTAGGAATTTAACGTTTTAATATTCAATAGCTTTTGTAGGATATGCATGAAAGTGAAAATATTAATTAAAATAACAATATCAATAGCATGAATTAATTTAATTATCCACAATAAAATACTTGCAGATACTTGAAAATAGTAGAGAGACATTTTAAAGGCTAGAGCCGTTAAAAACTTTTAAATTGAAATGATCAATGAAGTAAAATAAAATAATCAAAAACTATAAACTAATATTCTTTAAGTAAGGGTGATAGTGTATTCCTCTTCCAATTTTTTATCAAACAATATTTTATATCCAGAATTTTCTTTAAATATATAATATTTGATACTTTTGAGGTAACTTACATATTATTGAAAGCTGGTAACTTAGTTAAATAAATATTAATTTTATTAATTGTTATATTTCTTTAATAACTATACAACCTTTTTTTGTAAGAAACTGAAAAAACATTGCTTTTGTTGATAAAGAAATATGTTCTGCAGGATAATCCATGTTGCATAATAAAGTTGTGACACACTTCAATTCTTATTTAACTGTAATCATACGAAATATACTCTATATATTTAATCCAGGACATAAAAATTAATCTTATATACGCTATTTTAAAACTTTTGACACATATGATGATAATATCTATATGCTAGAGAATTGCCACTTTTTATGCTTATGCCCTCAAGGGGTTCGCCTGCCTCACGCTTCGTGCACACCCTGTATTTCATCACACACGAAAGCTTTATCACCAATATGAATTAACAGATGCCTGGTTAACTTACTCTTTTGAGAGAATTTTTTGTTGCATACCTCACATGTAAAAGGTTTTTCACCAGTATGAATTAACGCATGCTCACTTAAATGACTCTTACGTGAGAATTTCTTGTTGCATGTCTCACATAAAAAAGATTTCATACCAGTATGAATTAAGAGATGTTTGCTTAAATGGCTTTTTTGAGTAAATTTCCTGTTGCATACCTCACATATAAAGGGCTTCTCACCAGTATGAATTAACATATGCTGTCTTAAATGGCTCTTACATGAGAATTTCTTTTTGCATATTTCACATACAAATGATTTCTCACCAGTATGAAATAACAGATGTGCATGTAAACTATTCTTATATGAGAATTTTTTGTTACATATCTCACATGTAAATGCTTTCTCACCACTATGAACTAATAAATGCTTGTTTAAGTCACCCTTTTGATAGAACTTTTTGTGGCATATCTTGCACATAAATGATTTTTCACCAGTATGAAATAACAAATGTCTTTTTAACTTACTTTTTTCAGAGAATTTCTTGTTGCATATCTCAATAGAAATGCTTTCTCACCAGTATGAACTAATAAATGCCTGGTTAAATCACAGTTTCTAGAGAATTTCTTGTTGCATATCTCACATGCAAAAGGTTTCTCATTAGTATGGATTAACAGATGCCTCATTAAACTACTGTTTTGGGTAAATTTCTTACTGCATATTTCACACACAAATGGTTTCTCAGCACTGTGAATTGACAGATGCTGTCTTAAATCACCCATTTTAGAGAAGTTGTTGGATATCTCACTACAGAAGGTTTCTAACAAGTATTGGCAAACAGATGCTTGGTTAAGTCACTTTTTTGATAGAATTTCTTCTGGCATATCTCACACATAAGCGGTTTCTCACTAGTGTGAATCAAAAGATGCTGTCCTAACATTTTTTTTTGAGATAATTTTTTCTTGCATAAATCACAAACAAATGGTTTTCCTAGCTGGATATTTGGAAATCTAGAATATGCATTTCAAAAAAGCTCTTGTAAAGAAGTATGTTGTAACATCACACTAGAAATATAAAATAAAGCAAATTTAGGGAGAAAACTCTATAATTTCACATAATTTACCAAAAAAAAAAAAAAAAAAAAAAAGAGAGAGAGAGAGAGAGCGAGAGAAACAATGATACATTTAACAAAAAATCGATAGAGGAAAAATAATTTTAATGGCAATGCAATTCTAACATGAGATATGTTTAGTCAGAAATTGTTCAGATTTAATTTTTTTTAATTCTAATATTAATAATTATTACTAAAACATTCTGCATTATTTAATATTGTTTACACAGCAAATAATACAATAATATTTATTTTTTAAATATGTAGTTGATTGTTAACAATATAAAATCAATTATTTGAATCCTTCCCCCCTCCTTACAAATTACTTTTTTATGTATTTCTTTTCTGTTTAAAGATTAAGATATGTTGTAGGATAATATATTGAGGGGAGAGAGGGGGGGGGATCAAATCACTGCAAAATAAACTCAATTACAAAAGTTAAAAAAAATGAGTAACTTTTCACTTTTGAATGTATAATTTACATTAAAATAAAATGTCCTGATAGATTCTAAAAATTTTACAGTAAAATTTATGTAAATATAAAATTATGGAATTTTTATGTACAGTAATCTTCTGGTCTAACATACTATCACCCGAACGTATCCAAACAAAAAAACTGGATGGGACAGGTTTCTATAATTATATATTCAGTTCTTGATCCCTCAACCT
Source organism: Maratus speculifer (assembly GCA_964019185.1). NCBI lineage: Eukaryota > Metazoa > Arthropoda > Arachnida > Araneae > Salticidae > Maratus > Maratus speculifer. The sequence goes on from CAXHSM010001518.1 coordinate 709,538, forward strand.
CCGCCATGATATTACAAACACATATTTCTCATTTTAAAATAGATTTTAAGTATATATACTTTAAAAAAAGCAAAATTTTAACATAAAACATAAGCTTAATTCATAAAAAATGAATAAATCTTATTTTAGTATTTAGTAATAAATGATTGCACAAACATGAAACGTTATGTATAAGGAAAAAGAGAGAGTCAAAATTTATATTGTTTAGTTTTTGAAAAAGTGTTTGAAAAATGACTGCTGCTTCCCTGTTTGCCTTCTTCCCCGATGCAATATCCCTCCATTTACGCTTGTATACGATATCAATTGGCATTGCTTTCTTCTGCTCACTAATGAGCTGCAGTGCTACCTCAATCATCTTGAATCCTTCCGAATGTGGGATGAGATTTTTCCTGCCACTCTTCTACTCTTTTCCTTTGTTACTTCTCCCTGTGTCACCTTTCCTACAATATCGTTATTAATTAATTCATTACCTGCGTCGTTTGTCTTTCATTCTTTTATGCCCTCTGCATTGACATTGTCAGATCCTCAATTTTTTTCACTTTTATTTATTTATTCATTTTTCCCAGCTGCATAGACAGGAGTTTATTATACATACAGCGAAATACATTTAACACGAAAACGCTTAACATGAAAATATAGCAGTCTGGACAGTATGCTTTGCAGTTTTTTAACACGAAAAAAAAAATTCACAAGTAACTGGGGAATTTATTTCTGAAATTGTTTAACTTTCAAGAATCAGTTCATATTCCTTCATGTCCTCCTTTTGTCTGACATTTAATAGTGTCAGAAAACAATATAGTGGTGGAAAATACACTTTTTCCTATTTTTTTAAGTTTAAATTATATGACCCCCTCCACCTCATTTTGGTCTCTTCAATTTCACGTTAAAAACATTTTCTCTATATATAACTTGTAAATTTTAGTGCAAATTCCTTCAAAATTTCCCTTTCATTAGAAAAAAAACTGCTTCAGAATGTAAGATAATTTTATTTACAAAAGAAGCAATGAAATTGATTTTCCTTTATTATGAATGATGGAATATATGGAAGTTTAATTCTATACAGGGTGATTCAGCTCGTCGGTGACAAACTTTAAGGATCGATAGAGCACACCTAGACGAACATTTTTGAATAGGGAATGTAGGGTCCCTGACGCGATGGTAAGGCGCTAGGCGCTTTCGAAAATTTGGGTGCCGAAATTCGAAACGTCATAAAAACTACGGAAATGGTTAGATTTTCTTGCTTGTTGCGTCGAAATGATTCTGTTTGTTTAGACTTTCTTCAGTACCAATTTGATAAGCGTATCTCTTAAAACATGGATAGGGGACGCTGCAGACTTTGGAGAGCTAGACAACAACTTTAAGCCCGTTATTTTGATAATTTAACACATGCTCGCCAAAGTTTATACTCTAACTTAAAGTTTGAACCCAAAAGTAGAGCCCTGCAAAAAGCGTAAGAGCCGGAATAAAATGTCAAAGTACAGGGTGGTCGAAACTCGAAGGCTCCTAAGAGATAAACAAACAGATTTCTTGACTTATGGCATGCATTTTCATGATTCTGTTTGCTGGGGCTCTCTGAAACTCAGTTGAACGGTACAAAAAGAAACATCGATAGGGGGCGCTTTGGGCAAAAAACATAATTCGTTGACATTTCGGACGCTAACTGGAAACGGGGCGCTACGATCAGTTAGTAATAATGAAAACACATTTTCTACCTCTGCTCAACACTTTTGAATAAATTTAGACCAAAAACATCAATGATACTGGAAATTTATTTACAAAAAATAACACTACAGAAGATGCTCGAAATTTCGACCTTGGGCCATGATGCAGGCTTCGCACCTCCGTCGCATTGAGGAGTGTGTGTTTCCAACAATGCCAGGAGTATCTCTGATCTGCCCTGCAGCTGCCACAATGCGCGCCACAAGTTCTTCAGCACTGCTGACAGGTGTATGGTATACCTCGGCCTTCAGGTAACCCCAAAGGAAGAAATCCAAGCAGGTGAGGTCTGGTGATCGGGCAGGCCAGTGAACTGGACCCCCACGCCCGATCCACCGCTGGCCATACCTTGCGTTTAGATGGAGACGCACGTCGTTCGTGTAATGGGCCGGAGCTCCATCGTGCTGGAACCACATCTGGCGACGCGAACCTTCGGGTACGTGCGCCTCCTCCAGAAGCTGCGGCAGCACTTGATCCAGGAAAATCAGGTAATTTCCACCTGTCAGCCGTTCAGGTAACAAATAAGGGCCAATGAGGCAATCCCCCAGAATGCCGGCCCACACATTTACTGAGAAACGCTCCTGGGCTGCTCGGCTTCTGGTTTCATGTGGATTTTCATCACACCACACATGACTGTTGTGGGCGTTCCACATTCCCTCCCGGCTGAAGGTGGACTCGTCCGTAAACAAAATGCTGTTTACAAAACGGGGATCCCTGGATCTCATCGCCAAGTACCATCTTGAGAATTCCACTCGAGGGCCAAAATCCTGCTCTCTGAGCAACTGCACCCGCTGGATGTGGTAGGGGTGCAGATTCCGGGAACGTAAGATGCGCCACGCAGTTGCTTGCGAAATGCCAACATGTCTGGCGATATCTCTCGTGCTAAGACCTGGGTTGTCCTCAACCAGGTTAAGCACAGCTTCTTCGTTGTCGGGGGTGCTCACTGATCGCTCCCGTTCAGGCCTGCCTCCGTCGAAAGATTCCGTTGTGGACAACCTCTGGTGTACTCGAGCGAAGAAGGCATGGCAGGGGATTTGCCTGTTGGGGTAACGCTCGGCGTACAACCGCTGAGCGGCTCGTCAATTACAACCAGCAGCGCCATACGCCAAATGCATGTCAGCCAATTCAGAGTTTGTGTATCGTTCCATCCTACTACCGATCTGCAGACAAGTAACCCGAAGCTTAAGTAGGTACCGCACGTTCAAAAGACGTGTCTGCGCACACAACTACGTCATCTCGCGTTGTCGTCTACGCATTACGTATTTTTTGCATATCGATATGGTACGATATCTTTTGCATAAATCAGCAAAAAGCACCTTATGTAAATTTTATTGCGCGCATTGTGCATGATTGAAACCAGCTATGTTTGTTAAAAAAAACAAACAAACTGCAGTTTTAATAGCTTCTTATGATAAGTAAATTACTCTCTTGTTTTGTTTCTAACTGATCGTAGCGCCCCGTTTCCAGTTAGCGTCCGAAATGTCAACGAATTATGTTTTTTGCCCAAAGCGCCCCCTATCGATGTTTCTTTTTGTACCGTTCAACTGAGTTTCAGAGAGCCCCAGCAAACAGAATCATGAAAATGCATGCCATAAGTCAAGAAATCTGTTTGTTTATCTCTTAGGAGCCTTCGAGTTTCGACCACCCTGTACTTTGACATTTTATTCCGGCTCTTACGCTTTTTGCAGGGCTCTACTTTTGGGTTCAAACTTTAAGTTAGAGTATAAACTTTGGCGAGCATGTGTTAAATTATCAAAATAACGGGCTTAAAGTTGTTGTCTAGCTCTCCAAAGTCTGCAGCGCCCCCTATCCATGTTTTAAGAGATACGCTTATCAAATTGGTACTGAAGAAAGTCTAAACAAACAGAATCATTTCGACGCAACAAGCAAGAAAATCTAACCATTTCCCTAGTTTTTATGACGTTTCGAATTTCGGCACCCAAATTTTCGAAAGCGCCTAGCGCCTTACCATCGCGTCAGGGACCCTACATTCCCTATTCAAAAATGTTCGTCTAGGTGTGCTCTATCGATCCTTAAAGTTTGTCACCGACGAGCTGAATCACCCTGTATAATCAATTATTTAATTATATTGGGTTTATATGCCAGTAAATGTCACTCTTTAATGCTTTTGGTGAATAAAAAAAAAACTAGCAAATCCCACGTCTTTGCTCGCATAATAGTTGAAATAAGCCAAGAGATTTTTGTATGTCTAAATTTTATGATAAGATATTATACTTTTAGGATTAATTTAAAAATAATCATTTAAACCATAATATGACTAAACTACATCATTACACTGCATTAGACTGTAAATAAATGAAATAAATGAGAATAATTAAAGCTAGTTCTAAATAAATGTTAATTTAAAAAATATTTTGAAACTTTAATGCTCAATCCACATATGTTTATTTCAGTATTCACTTGAAGAAGAAAAATTGCCAAAGAAACAAAGAAAAGATGTCAACAAGCCTAGTAAGGAAATCCGCCTTGTTAATGTAGTACACTTACCAAGATTTGTTGACAACAAAAATGCATCTAAATGCCGTTTAGAAGGATGCAAATCCAAAACCAGAGTACTAATGTGTATAAAATGTAAAGTTTATTTACGTAGTTTGAAAAACAATTGATTTGAAATTTTTCACACTAAATAAAAAATAAAGAAAAAACTTTAAGTTTTCTGGTACTTTAAAAAAAAAATAATTCATAAAAAAATATTTCAAAAATTTTAAATTTAAGATTTATTAATGCAGTACTTTTAAAACAATAGAAAATAGTATTTACCTGTTGAAAAACATTTGTTTCTGCAATTTTAAAAATAATTAAATGCTTGCAATGATTGTCCAAAAAATTTAACTTTTTATGCAATTGAGTCCCGAGGTCCACATATGTGGACCTCTATTTGCTGCTACTCTGGTACATAAAATTTTATTTTATTTTCATTTCTATCATATTAGAAGCCAAATTAGTTAAATAAACCTATTCCAGCATTTTTTCAAAACTTTATTTACTTTTAGGACTGAAGAGGTGATGAAGTTATTTGAATTTTAGATTCTATTCTTAATTTCTTCAATTGTTTTAATATCTTATGTAAATATTTATAAAATTTCTGTACGAACTTCAGTAAGCTATCAATTATATAAAAAATATTAAAATTCAATAGAACAGAATACAAACAAATACAGTCCATGAGCAACACTATGCTTTGAATTTAAATGTTTAAAAAAAAATCAAATGAATTTGCTCTTTCAAAATTAAAATTAAAATAATATTTTCCATACAAATAAATAAAATTATCTGCTCAAAGTAAAGCATTTTAATTATGCTTTAAATGACTGTTGTAAAAATGAAAGTTGTGATCAATGAAATTTTGTCTTGTCCAGTTATCAAATAGCAAACTGTATGATTTTAGCAGAAGATTAACCAAAGAAACTATGTTAGCATTAACTAATTTTAGTAAAGAAAGTGAGATTAATAAACTGATGCTTTTTAAAAGTTACCTGATCCGGGATGTGTGAAGAGAAAACTGTGCCTGGGGCAAAATTTCGATTTGGCGTTCCCTCCCGCCATCAACTTTTTCTTGTGACAGGCCAAAAATAGCATAGCTAGCATAAATTTTGCACTCCTTAAAGTTCTGCACCTGGGACCTGGGACAAATGGGGACCACCCCCATTTTGCATGGCACTGTACCTGATATTACAAACAGGGTGGGACACAAGATGCCAATGCAAGAATAAATACTAGTGGATTTTTACAATATACCTCCTTGAAAATAATTCATTCATTCTTTCAAAAAAGAATGATAGCAAAAATAGTGAAACAGTTCTATTGATATCAACCAGTGCAATTGATTAATTACATATATTATTTATTATTAAAATCGATGCAAAAGCAGTATGACTAGTACTCGATAAAACTCTGGTTGTAATTCTGGCTATCAGACAGCCGTTAACAGAAACAATCTTAACTGAATAATCTAAGCTTAATTTTCATGAGTTTTTAAAATCAAATAGTGTTTTAACTCAATAAAATCTTTAAGTGCTAGATTCATGAGTTTTGACTAATGCTTTCTGCTTCTGTTTTATAAATAAATGGTTTTATTTGTTTTATGGATTGATTCATTATTCAAGAATGATTTCATGCATCATAATTCATTCATTGTGTTGACCTCTGTATTTTTGTAATGAGTGTATTTTGTAACAGTAACAAATTTTTAAAACCAATTTACTGATCCATCTTCTTTACTAATGTAATTTAATGGTAAGATATATAGTATATATTTTTAGTTATTCATCTACTGAAGATTTTACAACTTATGATTTGATTGTATGATGACACAAAAATTTATCTATAGCAACTTTCATTTTTGCTGACATTTATAGTCATTTAAAATATTTGGCAAACAGGTAAACTGAGTATTTGGCTAAATGAATACAGTGGCGTAGCCACCTACTGTCATGTTTTTTGGCGCCCGGGGCCAGCAAGAAATTTTGCGCCCCCACCCCAATATAGATATATAACAATTTCTCTCAATTTGGCGCCCCTAGGCCTCGGCGCCCGGGGCGGACGCCCCCCTTGCCCCCCCCTTAGCTACGCCACTGAATGAATAGCAATAGTTCTATCTGATAGTTCTATCAGATAAATAACTAATATACACTATTAATCAAGTACACTATAAAAATTATGTTTCGAGTTTACTTAAGAAACCTTTATTATTATTTTTTTTTATTTAATTTCGTGCTTGTGCACACATTTTTCTTATAATTCTATAACAAATAAATTTAAAATTAAACTGAAATTTGGAAGAAAGATTCTAGTGTCATATATACAGAACTAACTGAATGACTGGCTAATTGAATAGCAAGTATCAGGTAAGTAACTAACATATACTATAAGTGAAGTACACTACAAAAATTATGTTTTGAGTTTTTACTTAAGAAACCTTTTTTAATTAATATATTTTTTTTAATTTCATACTTGTGAACATATTTTTCTTATATTCTATAACAAATAAATTTAAAATCAAACCAAAATTTTAAAGTACTGGATTTCAAAGAAAAATTCTAGTGTCATATTTACAGTGTACAGCAACATTCAAAAAGAAAATTGCTCTAGAGGAGAAGTATCAATCCTCCCCCAAATCACAATCTCTCTTTGTGACAGGTGTCATGAAATTGAAAAGTGTAAAAACACAAATAAATTCATTACAGTACATGTTTGTAGTTCATTTTGAAACTATAAAAGGCTTAATTTTAACAAATAATGTAAAAGAACACTACACTTATATTTTAGCAAAGGGGATTTGGAAAATGTATCTGGAAACATCTGTTTTTTTTCCACAAAAAAACCCAATATGTTTACATCAAGGGCGTATCTGAAGAGTCCTCAAGGGGAGGGAAATAATTTTAGAACTTTGGAAACTCCAGTCTGATGTATGAGTCGGAGGTCATTTTTTAATGTTGGTTGTGTTTCATCTACTTTTTTGCTGTGGAGCACATTTGGGTCTGGTTGGTTTCCATTTTTTTGCTCCTGGTCGGGTTAATTTCTACTTGGGTCGTGTTTGGGTGTAGTTGACTTATACTTTTTTCCTGTGGTTCGAGTTAATTTCTGATTTTTTGCTTTTGGGTCCGGTCGACTACTACATTTTGTTGTTGGTCGGGTTGATTTTTACTTTTTAGCCATGTTTAGCACATTTGGGGCAGTTTGACATTCATTTCTGATTTGGGGCAGTTTAGGATTTGGTTTTTGCTTTTGCGAAAAGGATTCGAGTTGACTCGAATTGATTGGGTTGAGTCCTTTTGATAAAATTTCCATTCTTTATCGCAATTTTTGGATGAAATGAGCATTTGTTTAATGATCCTTTGATGAAATTCATGTTTTCTCTGCGATAATTTCACAAAATTTAATGCCTGGTTCGCTTCTTTTTTTCTGCTGGTCGGGTTTATTTTTATTTTTTGTTGTGGGTCGCATTTGAATCCAGTTGACTTCTACTATTTGCTGCAGGTCAAGTTAATTTCTGATTTTTTGCTTCGGGTCAGGTCTGGGTTCGGTTAACAACTATATTTTGCTATTGGTCAGATTAACTTTTACTTTTAGCTGCGATTAGTGCATCAAGGCAGATTGTCATTCATTTCGGATTTGAGTAGCTACAGTTTTGGTTTTTACTCTTGTGAGAATGGTTCAATCAGTTTTGATCGAGATCCTTTGACGAAATTTGCGTTTTTCCACGATCCTTTAATGAAATCTGCTTTTATCAGTGAATGTGATACTTCAAAGAAATTCAGATTAGAGACGTATGGAACGTTTAGCTGCACAGGTCACGGTTGGGCCAGTAATGTTTATCATACTATCTAGATCAGAGATGGACCGAATATTTAGCTTTTATTCTGGGCCGAGTCACAACCTGGAAATTCTGTCTAATGCAAGCTTCTAGGAAACATGAAATCGAGATTAGGCTCAGTCTGAAAGAAAAGAAGCCTGTCCCCACCCGAATCTCCAAAATAAAGAAAGATCAGGAGACGACCCTATTCAAAATGAGAGAAACCTTACCCAGTCCAAGTCTCGTGGACTTACACTGCCGCGATCCGTGCCAGTCCGTGATGGGCTCAAGCTTCGCCCCAAGTTATTTCTCGTGAGGATGCATAATGTCACTATGTAAACCCTTTATTAGCATAGGGGGGAGACTTTGCCCCTCTCCCCACCCTTTATAACTGCCACAGCATAGAGGCTGTGTCGATCCCAGATGGAGCATTTAGCCTTTATACTGGACGGAGCCTGGGCTTGAAAATTTTGGCCTGTGTATACCTCTAGTAGGAAGGAAGTCTATGCCAGACCTGACCTGCCAAAGACAGTGTGTCTCGATCCAGCTCTGCAGAAAATAATAAGACCCAACCCAACCCGATTCTGAAAAAGTGAAGACCTGATCCAGACCTGGTTAAAAGTTGTTGCTAAAAGTTGTTGGTCTTGAGTTTAGGACCAACAACTTTTCTGTGTGGCATCTTATGTCATTCTGCAGATCCTTTATTAGGCTCAAGAGGGGGCGATCAACCTATCGCCCCCCCATTAGATCTGCCATTGGTTTACATATGTAATTTTCTCACCCCCCCTTCCAAATAAAGAAGAAGAAGCAAATGACAATGGCATTATAAATTAGGCGACGTCTCAATTTCTGCATCTGCGGCGACTGTTCCCTTCCCGCCCTGCCTTCGCATGACTCTGACTGTGTATTTGTCAAAGGAACACTAAAATAATTAATAATATAATTAATTAAAACTATGGTAATTCACCAAGTATAGCAGAATCCTTGTGTAATACCTTGGCGCAGTCTAATAAAATTGTGTTCAAACTGGAAAAAAAAAAAAAAAAAAAAAAAAAAAAACAGAAGGTTACAACCCATTAAATAACTGGTATTACATAACAAATACTCCTTCACCTGCCTTTAATGTGGCAACTATATAATATTAAATATGCAATTACAAATAATATAAAATGTTTTCAGTAGTAACATTGTTGGTAGATTGTGTATCTTCTGGCATGAGAATACACAAATATGTACCATTTTCTTAAATGTAAGAAAACAATAAAACGTAGTTTAAAAAATTAGCACAACTACATCACCTATTAGCAATCAATGTAATATTATGAAGATATTGGATTGTCTTCTTGGCTTCTTAAATTGTTTTTATATTTTGATGAAATTTATATAGGAGATCAGTATACGATCAGTTATTTAAGAAATATTTACTTTCAAATGAAGAGAATACAATTAGTCTATGAGCAACACAATATTTTAAAATTTAAATGTTTACAAAAATTTTCAAACCAATTTGCCATTTTTTAAATTTAAATTCGACTAATATTTACTGAATCAATTACAAATAAATAAACAAATAAAAGTATCTGCTATAATAGAAATATTTTAATAATGCATTATTTGACTAATTATCGGTAAAAAGAATATTGGCACAGATGAAATTTTGTGCAGTTGTATGATTAAATCGCATTTGTAGAAATTTTAGAAAAAGAGTAATCAAAGTAACTATCTTAGTATAAACTTATTTAAAAAAAAATCGTGGAATAAATAAACTGCTATTTTAAAAGTTACCTCATAATACGAATAAGGGTAAAGAGAAGACGCCAAATGAAAGAATGAATCATAGAATTTAACATCACGATTTATTAAAAACGAATCATTCATTAAATGGAAAAGTCCGTGTGTAGTTGAGTGAATACTAATTAAGTTTTCATTTTTTAATTTAAACTGTTATAGTGATAATATACCTACTACTTTTCTTTTCCTCACTGATAATAATATTCACTGTCAGACTAGACAGAAACAAGTTTTATCAATAAATTTTTGTGTTTGATATCCAAAATCTTTTAGTATCAAATTTTAAACCCGATGGAATATAAAAGGCCTAGATTCGCATATTTAGACTTACATCTTTTATTCTTGTTTTATTAGTTTAATTATTATTTAATTATTAATTAATTGAACCTTTTTGTTGCTGCGATTTATTAAATGATTCATCATTTATGAATGATTTCTCAAGACTCCATTTCTATTGATTCATTCATTTTGTTGGCATCTCTTTACTTTTGGATAACGAGCTGAAAACCTGTAGAAAATAAGTGCACTCTGATTATCACTCTAACTAATTTTTATATATAGATAATTTTTTAATTTTAGATCGATCATCATTATTATAATAAATTAATAGTAAGGTAGGTTTCTGATCTTGTTGTTATTGTTACTCTTCTGCTGAAAATTTCAAACCGATAACTTCATTACTTTTTTTGACAATTCGAGTATTAAATCAAGTAATTTACATAAAAATAAAATAAATTAACTAAAAAATAAAAATAAATTATTGACTTTTCAATGGCAACCATGTTTTTCTCAAATCCGAACTTTGATTTTTAACATGTTACAATTTCTAAGAAATCACTATTTTAATTGATTTGGCAAATTTTATTTTAAGAACATAAATTTTGAGTGTTTATTGCAATATTTATCTGAAAACTTATTTTAATATGGAATAATTAACGATTTAAGACTTCTTAACATGTTTTGCATCACTGGTGAAACTACAAATATTTTTCTGTTTTAAAAACAAGTCTGGTGATAAAAAATTGCAGAAATTTGCTTTTTCAAGTTACCAACACTATTTGACAACAGAATAGTTTAAAAATTAGCTGTCTCCGTATGGTCTAATGATTAAAAGCAAAAAAAAAAAATTAGCTGAATTCTTTTGTTATGTGTCACTGGTCTAGCAAATATTCTATTAAAAATATAATTGTTAGATCAGTTTAATAAAAATATAATAATGTTACAGTAAAAAAGTTTTATTTAACATCATAAATCATAATATTACTATATTTAAGAAGGAATAAATATATATTTTTTAAGAAATGTCACTGGTCTAACAATATATCTGTTAGACTAGTGACATAATGATAATCAATAAAGTAATTTAATGTAGAAAATTGCATTTTAAAAGTTATAATAATAATACAGTAAGCTCCTTTAAATACAAAAACCTAAAATCTGCAACTTTCTAAAATACACACATAAGGTGGGTAACACCATTACCAGAGAGGTAAACAATGAAACTTTCAGTTCAGATGTTGGGACAAAATTTGACTTCTTTTATTTTTATATCAATACAGTAGACTCCCTCAAATCCGCACAGCTTGGGACCAGAGGTTGTGCGGATTTTAGAATTTTGCGGATTTATGGTCATTGCTTTGTTTACATTTTTTAAACAGTAATTTGAGTGCAATTAATAGTGCAATCGGAACTATAATGAATGCTTACAATGTAATAAAATATTAAAATAAGTAATAAACTAAAATAATAAAAATTTAGATAATTTTTAAAATGATTAAAATACTAATAGCAAAGGTCAAGTTAATAATCAACAGTATATGATTAAATATTCATTATAAAGATTAAATGTATTTTTCCAAAATTATTCAGTGCAACTTGCCTCATAAAAGTACATTACTAATTCACACCAAAATCATAAAATAAAGATTTTTTTTCAAGTTTAGCCAGGCTTAACAACCAAAAAATATTGATTAATGCATAAATATATTTGATAAGAAGCCTGTGATTACCAGTGATATCAGCAATATCTTGAATTTTTTCCAAAAACATTTATTCTTCCTTCGTGAAAAAAAACATGAATAGAGTATTATTAAGAAAATTACAAATTAAAAAATAACTGGAATTGATACAAAACTAAAAGAAATCAAATTTTGTCCAAATATCCAAAATGAAAGTTTCATTGTTTACATCCATAAAATTTGTGCGGATTTTAGAGAGTTGCGGATTTCTGGTTTGCGGATTTGAGGGAGTCTACTGTACTATATCTATTTTAATTTGTAATTTTCATTAATATAGTTGAGTCCCTTAAATCTGCAACTCTAAAATCCACAAGTTTCTAAAATCCACACATAATTTATGGCTGTAAACAATGAAACATTCAGTTCAGATATAGGAACAAAAATTGACTTCTATAGTTTTATATCACTTCCACATATATTATAATTTGTAATTATTGATGGATGTTTTTCATGAAGGAAAAAAAACTTATTCAGGAAAAATTGATTTTGCTGATATCACTAGGAATAACAATCTTCTTATCAAATATATTTATGCTTTAACAAGCTTTTAAGGTTATTAAATTTGGCTAAACCTGAAATAAAACTTCCTTATATCATGATTTTGATGTCAATCAGTAATGTACTTTTATGAGGCAAGTTTCAATGAATAATTTACGAAAAATGTATTTCATGTTTATGTTGAATATCAAAATCATACATTATTGATTATTAACATGACCTTTGCTTTTACTATTTTAATCATTTTAAAAATTATCTAATTTTTTGTTATTATACTGTATTATTTATTTCAATATTTTATTATATTGTAAAGTATTCATTATTGTTTTGAGTGCATTATTAATTACATTTAAAGAATGCAAACTAAGCAATGAACCAAAAAATCTGCAAAATTCTAAAACCACACAACCTCTGGTCCAAAGCTGTATGGATTTGAGGAGTCTACTGTATTACTGAATTCAAGCTTTTTTATGAAGGAAGGATAAATTTATTTCTGAAAAAATTCGAGACATTGCTGATATCATTGGTAATCGCAATTTTTTTTCAAATGTATTTATGCATTAATCAGCTTTTTTTATTATTAAGTCTGGCTAAATTCTGCACAACCTCTGGTCCCAAACTGTGCAGATTTGAGAAAATGTACTATTTTATGACTATTCTCAACTTTAGAATAGATTGTATTCATGTTAATACAAAAATGTTACCAGTTTAATACAAAATGTCACATGCTAACGTAACATTTTACACAAAGTACATTTTAATTAATTGAAATAAATAAGTTTTTCGAACAAATCTGTCACTTTTTGTCATACGCTAAAATTCAACTGATAACCTAAATCTTTAAATAGAATCAGACACTGTTAAAAAATCTAAGCATGCTCTTGATAAAAAATGGGTTGATGATTGCTTGTATGTATGTAAATAGAAGATTGGAAATAAAAAAAACACTGTAAAAGCATAATCCATTTTATGAATTATAATTAAACAGTATGTTGTCTTTAAACAAAGAGGTATGCAAGGTACATTATTTCAAGGTATTTTACATTTAACGTAAAAGTATAATAGAGTTAATGTAAGTACATTAAATACTTTTGAGTAATTAATGTATTTGTGTAAATGAGCCAGTTAAGCTCAGCCGTTGCATTATTTGAATTTAAATTACTTTATTACTCATAGTAAAATAATTTCTGGAAAAAAGTTATACTTTAAAATTCAAGAAAAAAATTGCTAAAAATGACCCCTATATTTCGAAGAGTTTAGATACTTTCAGTTCGTGCATTTCATCAAATTACATTATTTATCTTTTTTAAAACATTTTAGTGAAAATTTAAACTTTAAAATGAACAACAACAACAACGAAAAATCTACTTTAAATGAATAAAATTATGGCTTATTTTCCGAAACAATGCCTTTCAAACAAAGGTTGTTTTGTGGGGGGGGGTGAAGGTGCTGTTTGTTTTGACGTTTGTAAAAGTGTATTTTTCCTTCAATTTTACTTTCTCTCTTACAGACCAAGAAAAAGAATCAAAAGAATTTTTCTGTCAATCTTAAGTTAATACGTAATGAAACATTAGATAAAAAGCAGTTTTCAGTATTTAAATAAAGAATTAAAAAATAAACTCTGATGACTGGAAATGGTACTACTAGGTTATCCCGTCGACCAAATAGTTGTTGCCAAACTATAAGAATAAATGCCAATAATGGATGATCGTGAATGTCACATTCAATGACATTAAATGTGATTCACATGTTTAAAATGTCATTAAGTGATTTTTATTTCAAATTTTTATTTGTATTTTTGGTGCTACTTGGTAATCCCGTCGACCAAAAAAATATCGCCAAACTATAAGATTAAATGCCAATAATGGATGATTGTGAATATCACATTCAGTGACAATAAATACGATACATGTGTTTGTAACATCATTACGTGATTTTGATTTCAACTTTTTATTTTTATTAATATTATACTAAATATTTGCTTTTTTGTTATTAAAATAAAAATTATGTCAATATGTATAATTTGGCAAAATTTGTGTTGACGGGATAACAAAGTAGTACCCTGGAAATAATGAAAACTGGAGCAATACAATTATGCAAAAAATCTAGATAGAAAGGCGGGAGGGGAGATCCATTTTTTATTACAAATAACTCATACTTTTATTTTATTTATTATTATATTTGCATATTTATTTTGAAATACATAAATTTATTTTATTAAATCTTGCATTACAATTGCCCATTTTATTTTTCACTCAATTTTCGGTTACATCAAGCTAAGGTCTCATTATAATGACTTCAGACAGAAGCAGCTGATTTGCTGTTCTGTTCTATGAGTCGCAAAGAAAGTTTTTCAATTAAAAAGAAAAACTAACCAGTTACACTGATTCTGGCATTGAGCTCATAGGCTATCCCAAATAATTTCAAAAAATATGCTCTTCCAAAAAGGAATTAAGGACATTAACTCTGCTTGTTTCCCCTTTATACTTAACAAATGAAACTCCAAAACATTTCCTCTATTTTCTTTTTCAAATAAGAGAAGTGCCTCATCAGAATAAACCTGTATACCAAATTTAAAGCAAGTTATATAATTCTGTTTGGAAAATAAGTTGCTAAACACAGAGGGGTGGCATTAACTCTTACATATCCCTCCTTTGAGCTTAATCAATGAACATCCAAATCTAATCAGGAAAGCTCCTTATTAAAATGAACATTGAAAACTTTTTTGAAGCAATTTGGTAAATTCTGAATACAAACGGATTTATATAAATTAACAGAAGGGGAGTAGCACCCCTTCCCAGTTATCTATACAACCAATGAGTATCCACATCTAATCAAGGAAGTCCTTATTAGAATAACTGTCAATAGTATATCAAAATTGAAGCAAATCAAATCGTTCTTTTTGAAAATCCCATTTATCTAAATTAAGGGGGAGATTCCCCTCTTCATTTATATTTAACAAATGAACTCTCCAAAACTAATCAAGAAACAACCTTATAAGAATGAACCTAGAAAAAAATTTGAAGCAAATGGAATTTTTCTATCAAGAGATATTGCATTACGTACATACATAAGTACATCAGAAACTGTGGGCACATTAGCTCTCAGGTTTTAAAAGCTTATAAAATTGAAAATCTGTAAAATTCCATATCAACTTTTAAAAGTTTAAAAAAAAAATCTGGAAAAATGCATAAATATAATAGTTGACAATATTAATAACTATTCGTCCAACATATAAGTAATAGAGGCCAGTATTTCTATGAGACTGAAAACCTGGAAAACAGGGAATTGTCAAGGAAAAGTAAGGTAATTTTCTTTTGCATATTCCATATTATGAGCCTGGATTCTCCTCAGTTCTGAGATACGTTTTCAAAAATGTTCAGATTTTTGACTGGTAATTGGAATTTTCAATAAATTCACTTTTTAAAATGCAGATATTTCAGTTACACCAATTTGTCAAGATAATTTCAGAAAGATTTCAGAAAGAATTTTCAAAAAGAACGATTTGATTTGCTTCAATTTTGACATACTATTGACAGTTATTCTAATAAGGACTTACTTGATTAGATGTGGATACTCATTGGTTGTATAGATAACGGGGAAGGGGTGCTACTTCCCTCTGTTAATTTATATAAATGGGTTTGTATTCAGAATTTACCAAATTGCTTCAAAAAAAAGTTTTCAATGTTCATTTTAATAAGGAGCTTTCCTGATTAGATTTGGATGTTCATGAATATTTAAATTATATATATATATATGAAGCAATCGAGAAAGAGAAGCTGTAGCTGAAACTAAAATGCTGAAAGACAAAAAAGGTAAGACTTACACAAGAAACTGCTTTGGAAACAATAGAAATAAATAATATGTTAGCAGAACTGTATAAAAATATTAGAATATTTAATATGTATAGATTCAGTTTAGTGAGTTAAAAGTTACTTTGAATTCATCTAAATTGTATTTTAGTTATTTCCTATTTAAATATTTCTAATTTGTTATAAATTGCTTTGGGATAATAACAACAAATACTTATATTATGCATAGTTATAAAAGAAATCAGGAAAATGGCACTACAGGTTCTGCACTGAAATGCTCTGAGTAATTTGAATTGCAAACAACTGCT
Organism: Maratus speculifer; assembly: GCA_964019185.1. Taxonomy (NCBI): domain Eukaryota; kingdom Metazoa; phylum Arthropoda; class Arachnida; order Araneae; family Salticidae; genus Maratus; species Maratus speculifer. The sequence goes on from CAXHSM010001518.1 coordinate 725,997, forward strand.
AGAAGTTCATTTCGGTTGTAGACCACTGTTTCAGCTGGAATAAACATGTAAGAGTCAACACCTGATCTGAAATTTGCTAATTGAATTCTGTGATGAAAAGATTATATATTAATTAGGAAATACTTTATTTATCACATAAAGTTGTATGCAATTCATGTATTTTTAAAATGTTGTAAAAAATTTGGATGTATTTGTGAAGAAGCTTTTAGTTTAAAATATACTGCACAAAATGTCTATCGAAGTAATAACACCATCCACTGGGGTTATTACATTGGTTGATTCTTTTTAGTGAAAGAGCTACATTTTTTATTTTATACACAAGAGAGCATTGTTGTAAACTAAAAAAGATAAAGAGAAACTTGCATGACCTAAATGCTGCTAATTTTTTCATGTCAGAATTATAGAATATCAAATAATTATTACTACATCCTGATATTGCAATTAGTGATTACCGTATTTTCCGGGAATAACGCCGCACCGAGTATAACGCCGCACTTGGTTAAAAATTAAAAAAACTAGTTTAACGCCGCACCGGGTGTTACGCCGCACCGGGTGTAACGCCGCACCGGGTATATTCCGACATTCATTATTAGAGCAATGAAATAAAAATATTAACTGATATAAAGTAAAACATTTTGATCTTAAATAAATAACTTATTTTTTTTGTTGTACAGTTATTTCAATGAAATTGGAATCTCATCCATTCGCTGCGCCACGATTCCCGTTAATTTTTGTTAAATTGATAACATTCAGCTTAAATTTCAAGCTTTCAAACTGAAAAAATCAGCTTTTGCAGGGTAACTGCGGCGCTTACAACTCACATCTGAAGACATATTTAAGATAAAACTTACCGTAAAATACTGTTAATCCCCCCCCCCCAAAATGTGACGAAAAATCGTAAAATAATTAAAGGGGGGCGCTTACACGGGATTTTTCCACGATCGTTTCACAAAATTTGCAGGGATGAATCATGATAAATTGAATGAATCTTGAATCTTTGGATGAATCATAAATTTTGATACTTGAAAAAATTTGTGTGTGTTTTTTCCTTTTAACGTAAATTCTGTCGAAAAAACACAGAAAAAAGAAGAAATTTGTCAATAAACCCCAAAAAAGCATGAAATCAATTAAAAAATCTCGAAAATAGCACATTTCTAAAGATTCTTGATTTATTCATTTCATCATGATTCATTCCTTTCTCAACCGTTCTTTTGACATAATTTGTACTTTTTTAGAGATTTTTTGAAGTAATTCGCGTTTTTACTGCAATCTTTCGTCGAAATGGGGGGTTTTTGGCGATACTTCGGCGAAATTCATGATTTTTTCGCGATCCTTTAAAAAAAATTTGCGGTTATTTTTCATGATTGTTTGGCGAAACTGGCGTTTTTTAAGCCATTTTTTTTTTCTTTTTTTGAAAGGGAGGCGCTTTCTCGGGATTTTTTGAAAATTTCAAATTTTTTATAAAGTGGGGAGGGGGCGGATTAACGGGATTTTACGGTATATCAGTAAATTAAAATCAATTTTAAGCATCAGATTCTTTAACCTTAAAAATATAATTCCACGTGCATGTGTATAATTACAGCGAAAGCAACGAAAGTTTAGATTTGCCGATCTGTTTTCAAAAATTTTAAATTAATTAGTCCTATTTACAAGCCGCACCTAGTTATTGGCCGCGCTTTTATTTACAAAACAAAAAAAATCTAGTTTAACGCCGCGGCGTTATTCCCGGAAAATACGGTAAGTAAAAGCAAATTGACAATTTCTAGGTACCGTATTTTCAGGGAATAACGCCGCACCGAGTATAACGCCGCACTTGGTTAAAATTAAAAAAAACTAGTTTAACGCCGCACCGGGTATAAGGCCACACCGGGTATAACGCCGCGCCGGGTATATTCCCACATGCATTATTAGAGCAATGAAATAAAATTATTAAATGATATAAAGTAAAACATTTTGATTTTAAATAAATAACTTATATTTTTTTGTTATACAGTTATTTCAATGAAACCGAAACCTCACTCTGCGCCACGATTCCCGTTAACTTTTGCTAAATTGATAACATTCAGCTTAAATTTTGCAGGGTAACTGCAGCGCTTACAACTCACATCTGAAGACATATTTAAAATAAAACTTACCGTAAAATACCATTAATCCGCCCCCCAAAGTGACGAAAAATAGTAAAATAATTAGAGGGGGACGCTTACACGGGATTTTTCCGCGATCGTTACACAAAATTTGCAGGAATGAATCATGATAAATTGAATGTATCGTGAATCTTTGGATGAATCGTGAGTTTTGATACTTAAAGCAATGCTTGAAAAAATTTGCATTTTTTTTTTAACGTAAATTCTGTCGAAAAAACGCAGAAAAAAGAAGAAATTTGTCAAAAACCCCCCAAAAAGCATGAAATCAGTTAAAAAATCTCGAAAAAACGCACATTTCTAAAGATTCATGATTTATTCATTTCATCATGATTCATTCCTTTCTCAATCGTTCTTTTGACATAATTTGTACTTTTTTAGAGATTTTTTGACGTAATTCGCGTTTTTACTGCAATCTTTCGCCGAAATGTGGGTTTTTTGGCAATACTTCGGCGAAATTCATCCTTTAAAGACATTTGTGGTTATTTTTCATGATTTTTTTTGCGAAATTGGCGTTTTTTCAGCGATTTTTTTGGATGGGATTCGCTTTTTCGAGATTTTTTGAAAATTTCAAATATTTTATAAAGTGGGGAGGGGGGCGGATTAACGGGATTTTACGGTATATCAATAAATTAAAATCAATTTTATGCATCAAATTCTTTAACCTTAAAAATATAATTCCACGTGCATGTGTATAGTTACAGCGAAAGCAACGAAAGTTTAGATGTGCCGATCTGTTTTCAAAAATTTTAAATTAATTAGTCCTATTTACAAGCCGCACCTAGTTATTGGCCGCACTTTTGTTTATAAAACTAAAAAATCTAGTTTAACGCCGCGGCGTTATTCCCGGAAAATACGGTATGTAAAAATTGTGTCTTTAAAATTGGATAATTTACATGCCATTATACCATCTTATTTTACAGTTTTTGTTTGCATGGTGTTATTGCCCACAGAGGAGATTTATAACACAAAATAGTGTTGGTCAAGAAATTATGTCACAACATTTTATGAATACATGTCTTCTACAATAGTCTTCCTTGTATACATAGTCTATAGGTTGCTGTTTCAAAAATTATATTTGTTTATTTTTTTTTTAATCTAAAACTAAGTCCTAAGAATTAGTAGAACCTTAACATTGCGTTATTAACCCAGGAAACCTTATTTTAACTATCAAATAATATATGTATGATATAGAAGTGATTTATGATTTGTAAATTAAAATTTATTTTATTTTAAAAAATAACTTAACATCTTGGATTTTTATTTTTGTTTAAAATTGAGCAGGACCTGCTATCATTACGAGTCATTACTATTCAATTTGGCCAGTTCCAAAAATGAAGTTTTGCCAAATTTTCAGTATTACTCGCTGGTTGGCGAATTCTAGTTTTGTCCTGTAGGTCAGGATATGAGAGTGTCTGCGGTATTTCATGCACACGTACACATTATGCTTTGGTATCTATGAAAAAATGCTCAAGTTCTATTGTACATAAGAATATGTAATGAGATAGGTTAATACATGAATATTTGTAATGTTTCAGGAAATAAAACATGTCAATTTAAAAATAATGCATTAAAATTTAGAACAAATTATTAATAAATTTATTGTTTCTTTTATTTTTGATTTTAGATTCAGAGATAAATAAAACGTTTTACTGAAGTTCAATTACTCATTTCCTTGGATGAAAATGGCAACGATCTCTTCATACTGATACTTTAAAGAAGTTTCAGTTATCATATAAAACAAAACTTTTTTAGTTAAGAAAATGTCACTGATTACAGAAGAAAATTCTTCCTCTGTAGAACAGCGTTATGTTTCTCAAAAACCTAAAAAAGAAAAACATACCTCCATTAATACAAGAGAGAAACCTTTTATTTGTGAAATATGTTCAAAAACATTTTCTGAGAATAGTGACCTGAGAAAGCATCTTTTGACTCATAAGGGTAAAAAACCTTTTGTTTGTGAAATATGTCTCAAAGGATTTTCCAAGAATAGTAGTCTAAAAAGCCATCGAAGAAACACTCATAAAGGTGAAAAACCCTTCTTTTGTGAAATGCGTTCCAAAAGTTTTTCTAAGATTAGCAATCTAAAAAGTCATCTAACATACATTCATACAGGTGAAAAACCTTTTGTTTGTGAAGTTTGTTCCAAAGCATTTAAAGATCAGAGTACTTTAAGAAAACATCTCTTGACGCATACAGGTAAAAAATCTTTCATTTGTAAAATATGTTCCAGAGGATTTTCCCAGAATAGTAGCCTTAAAAGCCATCTAAGAAGCATTCATATGGGTGAAAAACCTTTTGTTTGTGAAATATGTTCCAAAGGATTTTCTCAGAATAGTGACCTAACAGAACATCGAAGAACTCATACTGGAGAGAAACCCTTTGTTTGTGAAATATGTTCCAAAGGATTTTCTAAGACTTATAGTCTAAGAATCCATCTCTTGACGCATACAGGAGAAAAACCCTTTGTGTGTGAAATATGTTCTAAAAGATTTTCTCAGAATAGTAATCTAAGAACACATCTCTTGACGCATACATGAGAAAAACGCTTTATTGACGAAATATGTTTCAAAGGATTTTTTCTAAATAGTTATCTAAGAACCCATCTCTTCAATCACAGTCATACTTCAACAAAAAAATCCTTTATTTGTGAAATGTGTTCCAAAGGATTGTCTAAGCATGTTAACCTAAGAATCCATCTTTGATGCTTATAGGAAAAAAAAACTATGTTTGTAAAATACATTCCAAAGGATTTTCTGATAAAAGTAATCTAAGAACCCATTTTTTGACGCATACAAGAAAAAAAACCTTTTGTAAAATAAATTCCGAAGGATTTTCTTGAAATAGTCGTCTAAGTACTCATCCCTTGAATCATACAGAAAAAACCTTTTCTTTGTGATTTATGTTAAAAACGATTTTCTCATAATAGTAATGTAAGAAGGCATCTGTTGAAACATGTTGGAGAGAAGTCTTTTGTTTGTGAAATATGTTTAGAAAGGTTCTCTGGGATTGGATCTTAGAACACATCTTTTGAGACATGCAGGATAAATTCCTTGTGTTTGTGTGTAGTTTTTGATTAATAGTGTGTCATTGTTGTATATAAATACATACATATGTCTATACTCGTATATATGTACATATGCATGTATTGTATATTATATGTGTACATGTTAGGTTTGCGATTCTTCCAGAGCAGTGGAAGAATTATACGTCAAGTGGAGTGAAATTTTAAGTTGTCTTTCAAAATTACAAACTATAGAAATGTATCAAAACCATTTTACTACTTACCGTATACTATGGAAGAAACGACGCATCCGTCGTAAGCGCCGCACTCTTCAAATTGTCCTCAATAAGCTAAAAAAAATATCGAATCACCGCACCCGTGAGAAACGCTACTTTTGTTGACACAGTCACATGATTCTAACTTTATTTAAAGATTTCTGGGCAGTGTAGCGAGCCTCCTTTTTAATAATTGGGCAATTCCACGGTGTCGGGCGTAAAATTTGCACAAAATTTACTCATAAAAACTTAAAATTCTTAGAGATAAAATAATCATACTGATCCAAATATTTTTTTAATTACCTATACATATATAACCATAAAACATAAAAATAATTTCTAGCAAAAATTAAACTTTAAAAAAAATAATATAAAATCTCACGGTGTCGGACGTAAGAGAAAAGGACATAAGAATGAGAGTCATCTAACTAAAATCTAAATTTCAGCTGAATGGTTTATTCTGTAATGTTGTAATTATTTTCATATTAAAGAGCACTGATGCAAGATAAATAACTGACAAATTTTCATCAAATTAATGCAATATTAAGTTGCAAAATGTAATTTTAATCTTTAGTGTCGGACGTAAAAACTTGGTGTTGGACGTAAAATGAGCAAAATTAACTTGGTGTCGGACGCAAATGAAGTTTTAAAAAAAGACTTAATTAGCATAGTACCTTTATTTTTACGATATATCTATGATAGTACATTGGACATTGCTTACAATTATGTTTAATGTTTACATAAGTATTTATAAGTTAACTTTTGGCCATTTAAAATGACTTTCTGCCTTGTGCATCACAGATACTTCAATTTCATTATCATTTATTTGGGTGATGCACCCTGGATAAAATACAGACTCATATTTGACAACTACCCAGTCATTTAATTTCATAAGTATGGGGGATTTATATTTATAGAGAATTATGAGTGGAAGAGATAAATTGAAACCCCTCGTCATCGGCAAGTCTCGGAATCCTCGCTGTTTTAAAAATGTTAGAAATCTGCCCTGTGTTTATGAAAGTCAAGCCAAAGCATAGATGACAAGTGATATACTCGTTAAGTGGATCCGCAAATTCGATGAACGAATGAAAAAGGAATCTAGAAAAGTATTGTGTCTCGTCGAAAATTGTCCTGCTTATCCCAAGGATATCTCAGGTTTACAAAACATCAAACTAGTCTTTTTACCACACAATGTGACTAGCGTGGTTCAACCCATGGATCAGGGTATAATTCATGTTATGAAATTGAAATACAAAAGACGTGTCGTTGCACGGCACCTACGCCAAATAGATCATCGCGAAAAAGATCTATCCTGCCTATCCTGTAAACCTATTAATCTCTGGGACTCAATGCATTTCCTGAGTGCGTCCTGGAAAGACGTAACATCAACCACCATTGAGAACTGTTTCTCTAAAGCTTTTGATATTGACGGCACTTTACAAAACGTTGACATCACAGAAGAGGAGCAGTATCATGAAGAATGCAAAGATTGGGACTTATTTGTAGAAATTGACGATCAAGTTGTGACATGTGAAGTTCGGTCTATCGCAGACGTCAAAAGTTCTCATGAAAATAGCTCTTTAGAAGAAGTAGAAGACGACGTGGATAAAGAAACAGAAGCACCAGCTATACCATCATTCGCATCTGTAATGAGCTCGTTCAGCTTACAAACTGTATGCCTCTTTGATGGATGCTGGTTCCACTGTTGAAGATTTTTTCTTCCATATCAACAACTTCCTGATAAAATCTCGTCTTAGGTTGCACCAAACCAAGGTAAACAACTTTTTCTCAACAAACTAAAACTACATCACGATTTTTAAAATGTATCGAATAATTATTATTCCTTACATACATTTAGTTTGTGTTTCAAAAAATTTTTGTGAAAATTTGTTATTCATCCCCTTTAAGCATGTAATGCATTTTAGCATGTAATGCATGCTCTTTTCTAAAGATTAAAAGACAATAAAATGAAAATTTTGCTATTTATAGTTTGGCAGAGAGTACTACATAAAGGCATTTTAATTTTTTTACTGTACAAACAGATGGTCAATAAAATTTTGGAGAAAATAAAATTATCCTTTTTTTAAATATCTTAAACTCAAATTTTCTTGAATATTAAAAAAATGTTAGAAATGGGTAAAATAAGAGTTATAAATGACTAAAATTACGTTAATAAACAATGTACACTTTTTATATGCATTATCATTCGAGAATCTATGAAATCCGGATAAGATACGATCACGCTTAAGATACGAAATGCTCTCGGTCCCTTGATTTGTATCTTAAACGAGTTTCACTGTATGTAGTTTTACATATTTTTAACAACTAAGAACCATGTAAACACAAATTATTTTAGTTTTGCTTTAATTTTTAAACATGTGGTGCACCTAAACCTACTATTACTTTTAGTAATCTTGGTGTCGGACGTAAGTGGACGTAAAATATTTTTTACGTCCGACACCTGTTCATTTGAAATAAAAATAATTTTTTGGAATTTAATTTGATTGCATATTTTCAATAGTATATGAAATCAATATTTGCAGGGAAATTAGTTTGTAAAATACTCCAACCAATTTTGTGCAATATAAACTTTTAAGCAATTCGGTGTCGGACGTAATTTTCCCAAACTGCCCGGTATAAAAGAACTACAAAAAACAAAGATATAATATTTAAATATAATTTACATATGGCACACTCTTCTGAAGTATTTTAGCAAGTATCTTAACCAATTACAATTTAAAAAATAGTTTAATTTCACTCCAAAATGTCAATTTGTAAAATGTCTTATAAATGCGTCATTTCAATATGTCTTATACTACTTCTATTCAAAGCCTTATTATTTCTTTAAACTTGAAATTCTGGCTTTGTTTTTGTTATTTTCTCATAGTTCAATTTGTGACCTTAAAAATGATGTCTAATTTGGGAAAAATAAACTATTTTGAAAAATTGGTCACCATGTCCCCATTTCTGTGGAATTGCCCAATTAAAGATGTCTATATATTTTTTATTTTAAATCAGGTTTTAAATATTTTACTATTTTTTGAATTTTTATCGATTAATTTAGTCAACTTTATTCGTGAGGTAAAAAAAAAATTGTAAACGCCGCATATGGTGTAAACACCACACTTTAAAAAAAATTAACTTTCAAACTTATAAACGCCGTGGCGTTTCTTTCATAAAACATAATAATTATACTTTGCAACTTTTAAAATCATTGTAATGTAAACATGGATGGAAGTTCTATCCTTAAGAAAATGTATATATTTCTTATTTTATAGAAAAAAAATATTAAAATGCATTTTGGCAATAGTGATTAATCATTTTTGCAGTCATTTAAATTTTGTCAAAAATTTTTCAATTGCATGTTCATTTTGCTGGCCAGTAAAATAAATCCTTGGCTGGTAAAACTGTATGAAAATTTGCTACCCCTGTATATTAGTATCTAGCATGCAGATAAAAATTTTGATTTAAAAAGACTGTTTTTCTGAAAATATCTATGCACAGGGATATAATTATCTTAGCACTAGCGGGCAGTTTTTCACCACTTAATCTTATTCCTTATTTTTTATCTAATTTTTCTGCAGGAATTCTAATAAAATTTAAATGAAGAAAACAAATAAAATTTAGTGATTAAAGACTGCCTGTTTGTGCCTAGGTTTTTACACCCATGTCTATGAGTATGTCGAAATGCTTACTCTCCAAGTTTTCTATAGTATTTGAAAGTTTTTTATTTCATCTTTTTGAATTTATCCACTCTAAGTTAAGAAACTAATTGTAACATTCTACTGCCAAAAGATTTTTTTGTTGCTGTATTGTACTACTTTGCTGCAGTAAGGAAAATGTGGATTCTAATGAAGTTTTTAATTCAATAATTATTGTACTATATTATTTACCTTAATAAAATTGATGTAATTTCAAAGCACTGTCTTTTATTTTAAAAAGTTTCATTCTGTTGTTGGTAAATGATCTGTACTATTTACTACTAGTTTTAAAAGATTTTAGTTGATTTTAAAAACATTTTATTGGTTTTGTGCATTTTAGATAAAATTTCTTTTCTTCATTTCGTCAATGGTTGAAGATCTCTAGGTCGTGTCTTGTTATATCTTTGCTTAAAAGCTGATGTAATTATTAATTTAACATATAATTAATTAAATTTGTACAGATCTGACTTAAGGTTATAGCACGAAGACATTTATTGTATCTTACAAAAATAAAAATATTGTAAATTTCTTTAAAAAAAATAGCAGTTTCTTCCATCTCTTCCTCTGCGAAAGAAAACTATTTCTTCTTGTTGGTTTTTTCCATGGTTTTTCCACTGTGGAATACACTTGCCAACTCTACTATATATGCATATGTATGTATATATAACACTGATGTCTGACTAACCGAAAAGTACCTGTTCGTGAAATTTCTTCTAAATAATTTTTATAAAGACATCTCTTGATTCGTTCAGAAAAAAGTTTTGTTTTTTAAATGGGTCATTCTTCAGATAATGCTAATTTTAGAATTAGAAAAGCAGAAATATTTTTTTCTAAAATTTTCTTAAATTATTTAATTGTAGATTATGATAACACGTTTTACTTTATAAATATGTCGTCCGTGAAGATCATGGAATAATGTTTGTTATTAAAATTATATATTTAAAAACTATCTGTACACTGAATTGACAACTTTTTATCACTGACACGACAAATTATTTTTTAAATGAAAACAAACATATATTTCAATTTATATCTATATAATAATATCAAACCCCACGGCTTTGTTTGTGCAATAGTTGAAATATGCCAAGTGATATTTGTACATGTAAATTTTTTATAAGAAATTATACTACTTTTAGGACTAAGTCATAAAATAACATTTTATCCACCGTTTGATTTAAAATTAGGATTAAATAGTTAAGTTTAATCCCAGAACTACCGAAAGTGTTACTCAAGTTTTATTAAAATACTTTACATGAGAATTTTTTTATTTAAAACTATTTAACTTATTACTGGTTGGTTTATAAATTTAGTTTATTTTGAAGAAATTTTTAATTTGTATTCAATTACTATCTGGTTAATGTTTAAGAAAAAGTCATTCAATTTTTGCAAAGAAAGCTAGTGATATAACAAGCACGGACAGCAAACAATTTATGTTGGAAAAAATAGCCAGGGTGCAATTGTTTAAAACAGCCATAATTCTTCTGGGTTTTGTTTGCTTCATGTTCCGCCGTTTTTGATATCATATTTGATTTCAATATTTTCTGCCGCTATATGATTACTAGCAGTTTTTGTCCGCTTCGCTGGTCGGTTTCTCTAAAGGAATCTTGAATCAAACAAAATACATCTAAAAAAATCTTAGTATCTAATTAAACATTTATAATTGTTGCCTTATTTATATGATCTTACATTATCCTATTCAAAGTCGATGTTAAGAACTTGTTAGACAAAATAACTCTAAAATGACTGAAGTCCTGTGTTTAACTATTTTTTTAGTTGATGTGTTATCTTGAATTTCGAGCTTCTACCTAAACCTGCTGCTGAGGTATGGTGAAATATCTATGAGACGCTGGAGGTGTATAATATGAAATATTGGTCAGAGAACTTTTCAATGATATTTCACATAGAGAGAGAAGGCAAAATTTAGAAATCCCCCCCTGAGTTCCAACTAATATGTCTCCGCAGTATAAAACCTTGTCACATGACGGGTAAAAAAAGATTGGAATTCTTGATGCCCTCTTTAACCACCTCGGGCATTTTATATTTACTAAAGCACGTCTTTAATTGTTTTTTTTTTGAGAAATTTATTTTCTACCGTTTCATGCTTCTTCTATTTAAAACGACTGTTGATATGTTCCAAGATTCTAAATTGTTCGTCCCCCTTTTAACCCTCTTAGGGGAGGTCTTTTCTAAAATAGCTGAATTTATTTTTTTTAGTAGATTTATTTTTTGGAATTTCATGCTGCTTCCTTAAATGGCTGCTGAGATATAGGAAGATGTTCCAGAATTTTTTATCCCCTTAAACGGGGGTATTTACAAATATCCCATCTTTGTGCACGCATACATCATAAGTAGTATATTTTCCCCATTTTTCATGTTTCTACGTTCACTCGTTTGGGCCTTGTGTTGATAGTCAGTCAGGACAAACTCTTTTATATATGTATAGATGAACGCCAAAGATGTTAATTTTTTAAACTATTTTATTTGTAATTGATTTACACTTAAAAAAAAATAGTATTGGTTTTTATTATTTTACTTCAAAAATAATTTATTTTCGGTGGTTTAAACAGTTTTAGAGTGTTTACAAGTTTATCAGTAAGTTCTCGGAGTTTGATATGTGCATTAGGTTCAGTTTAAGCTTTAGATTTTTCATTGTTAAAACAGAACCCCTTCGCGACCTTCTTCTTACACAACACTCCTTCCTTCCCAGAAATTTCTGTAAGCTTTATTAAACTGGACATTCACAAGTCGCAATTCTGGTCATTCAGCATTCGTAGAGAGATTTTAAAAAAATCTCGGATCTTTAATGTGGTGTTCAGATATTTTTACATTTGTAAAAGGTACTTGATTTTAAAATTTGGAGCTTAAATATAGGAAGTTTAACCATCCCAAAATTTATTTATTTATTTTGCCGTTCCAATGTGATTTTTTGGTATTCGTGCATGCAATGCGATTTAAAACTTTTACATAATATGATAAATTTTGCTACCTTTTCAATAAAGCTTTTCTTTAAATCGTGCAACGTTTTTGAAATTTCATGATTTTTAAATAGTTTTAGCATTTTGTGGGCTGGGCAACGTCTGTCGGGTCAGTCTACACTATAAAACAGCATTGAAATTAATTTCAAAAATGTTAAAATAACAATGTTGTTTATTTTTTTAATAAATGATTACATAATAAAATAAAAATGTACTGATCTTTACATGCTCATTTTATTTTTCCGCCAAAGTGGAGCATTTCTTTGTGTATTAGTAATTTTCCGTTCTTCGAGTAAATCATGCTTTCTGTGATAAAGGTTACAATTCGACTAATATAGAGCAATCAGCACTGTCAAGTTAAGAAGAAACGAACTGTAGGTGAGATTTTGAAAATAAACATTGAATTCTTATAAAAGTGCATATTTATTTATTTTACTGTTGTCAACGGATTGAGTAGGGCAGTTGTAAAAAAAATCACTGTAATTAGAATTTCTCTTTTTTATTACTATGTTGAAATTTTGTGACTGGGAAAAAATGTGAGTGAAATTTTAGCATTGTAAATCTAATTCTGATAATAAAGTGTGTCACCAATCAAGTGTAATTAATGGCAATTACTAGAGTGACATTAATGACTATTACTACAGTGTAACTGATGACAGTATAAAATAGTTCATTGGCAATTTTAAGATTTTTTTATACCATTTACAAATCATAAAATCATTAAACAATGCGCTATTAATACTGTGTGATTTGAACTATTAGATTTTAATATAATCATTTTTTTCTCCAATTAAACTGAAGTGGCGTTCATGTATCATGAAAGCATAGTATAGATGAAAAAATAGTACTAATTCGTTAAAATTCTCCTTCTATAAAAATGTTTAATTTTCAATTTTAAGCTATAATTTTTGTTGAAAAATGCAAGTCTCACGTTTATCATTACACAGTCAGTAAAATTTAATAAACAGATTAAGTGAACTATAGCAAATCATTCATTGTTATAGCGAGTATTTACTTGGTCAGATTGTGATTTAGACACGTTTTATTTTTCTGGCGACAGTTAAAATGGGGTTTCAAGAAGATAAGCTGTCTCTAGTTGCAATAGCTTGCAAGATTTGCTGACTGAGATGGAAATTATTTGCAAAGAAAAAAATTGAACAGATGGACAAGAAATAGATGACTTGCAGATTTTTTTCTTTGTAATATTATAATTATGAATGATAATATTTTGTTAATAAAAATTATTTAATTAATTTCTGAGAGTAATAAATTTTATTTGTTCTACATAGTAATCTTATTTATATTTACAAGAATTAACTTATAAGGTTTTTTCCATGTTTGGGATGTGTCATTGAAGTACACCGGTCCCCCTTTGGAGCTTCGGTTCCTTGGGAGTGGAGGGGGGCGCGTTTTGGGCGCTAAAGCCTCGACTTTGTGCCGCCGTGAGGGGTTTCTCGATCCCTAGAGGTTTCAGTCACGAGCATCTAGTCACCATCCCTGTGCGGTATGCAGCAGGTGCATCCTAAGGGGCGTCGTAATTCGGAACGTGCAAGGAATGGGGGCGCAAAAGTTCTAGAGCGAGTCCCTGACTATGCAGGCAGAAAGACTTTCCCCGTCTCCTAGGGTCTGGCTTGGGGCTCCTTCCACTTTCCGGCTAGCTGCAACACATGTCTTACCTACCATAGGATTTGATCTTGGTGGTTAGTCGCAAAGCAAATCCCAACCGGGGATCCACGACGCATGGGTCATCGGCTTCAGCGTCCCTTGGGTGTCTTCCGGTGGCTCGTCATGGGTTCTTGTGTGGGGATTCCAAGCAAAGGTCCATTCGGTTCCTCCGATGGCCAGGTGAGCTGTCGCTGTCGGCCGTTCATCCTTCGTTTGGGAACGGTAGTTGACTCCGCACGGGAGTCGACCATTGACCGTAGATATCGGACGGCGGGGAGGACGGATCGGTGTGTCCATGTAGTAGCTGCCTAGCGGTTTGTGAACTGAGACCCGAGTAGAAGTCCTCACCACGAGAGTCATAAGGGCCTAGAGACGGGGATGGAGTTTTCTGTCTTATGTCAATGAAGTATTATTTATGATAAAATTTACAAGGCTTTAAAATCATTGTAAGTTAAATTCAGAAATTTGCTTTTTAGGACTAGAAAAAAAAGGGAGACAGAAACAATTGATAAATATTGAGTTATAAAATCTATCTAAAAATTGAATTTAAATGAAAAATTTATAAATGATGATTATATTACAACATTAAACTCGTATAATTTACATTTATTTCAAATGCCTGATACACGATTTACAGCGATTAATAATTTATATTTCCAAAAAACTATTATGCAGCTTTGCCAAACTAGTGGGGAAGCTCCATATTATGCACTCAAGATTTAAAACATTATGACTACCCCAACATTTTACATTGAACTTGCATGGAAGACATGGAAGGCACACAATCTGTTAGGAATGGTATTTAAATGCTGCTAGGGAGTCGCAAGAATCAGATCTGTGCTTATGAAGGTAAAGGCTCCTGATCTTAAGTACTTTTATAAAGGACAGAATTCAGTCGCCAGACGAACCAAAAAAAGTAACATTAAAATTACATGTCTCATGGGTTGTTCAGAACATATCGTTGTTAGTACGACTTAAAAAGTTTGTGAATAGCGATGAAATCATCAGTAAAAGCCATCGCGTTGGACGCCGAAGCGTCATCAAACAATAAGGACATTAAAGACCCCCCCCCCCCCACCACTACTAGATAAGGCAAAATCGGCACAAAAGACAGGCTCAATTAATAGCCCAGGACAATAAAGTTTGAAGTAGAATTCTTTTGAAGTATACAGTTCAGCCGACACTGTTGAATTTAAAATTACGGGGATAACGTCCCACTCATAAATCCCTGTTGACCAAGCATCATCGAGAAATATTCCTACACAAGCCCAGGGAACATTATGACTGGACTAAGGAACAGAGGGAGAAAGTTGTCTCGTCGGATGAAACACGATTTATCTTCAACATAATGATAGCAGTGTTTAGGTACGCCGCCTTTTATACGAAATATTACTCTCCGTTATACAATATGCTATACACAGGCCAGTTGTGGCGATATTAAGTTTTGGGAAATGTTCTCATGGGCCTCCCTGGGACCTGTAATTGTTCAAGAACAGACCATGAACGCCACCGATTATCTTAACATCACTGCAGATCGTTTGCACCATCCCATGCTATCTGTCTTCCGAAACGGAAATGGAGACTTCGTGCAAAAAAACATTGTATGTCACAAATCGTGCTTGATTGGTTCCAGGATCATAATACTGAATTCCAGTTAACATCCTGGTCGCCTAACTCGACGGATCTTAATTCGACAAAGCATATTTCTGGAGTCACTACACGTCAGCCCAGTTAAAAAACAATTATTTTGGAGTATCCCGAATATGCTGATTTGAACAACTAATACAATTTATCTTCAGTCATTTACATAGAACTTATGGCATCCATAACAAAGTGATTTGCAGCTATTTTGCGGATCAACGTTGAGAGGTAGGTGGTCATAATATTTTGGCTCATAAGTGTATATATATGTGTGTACATGTTACATGCTAATTGGGGAATTAGAATCTTTGCAAAGAGCCTAAACTGTTTGAAAAGAGCTGGGTTAATTTTAGAATAATCTCCCTTTTTCTTATTCCCCTTCATTCTTCTACGGCTATATTTATTAAGTTATGATATTACTTAAAATTTTGAATTTCCAAAGTTTTATTCACTGTAAATGAAAAAAACCTCTTTTTAATGCCAAAAAAGCTGGCATTCAACATATCATAAGTAAGTTTTTATCCTGAAAATATTAAGTTTTTATATATAAACTGATTTTAATTGTATAGATTCATTTCAACAAATACCGGGTGATCCAGAAGTTTCGGGAGTTTTGAAATGTTAATAATTTGGAAACTATGCATAATACAACGGTCCGGTTTTCAAATATATGCTCAGAAACATCTGGGATTTTTGTTTAGAAGGAATTTTTTTTAAATATGTATAGTTACAATTTTAAGCAACAGGTGGCGCTGCAGTACAAGACTTAATGCACCTATACCATGCGTTATATAGACGCATGAGATCATTGTGAAACATCTTTTCTAGGATATTGATGAAATTTCGTTTTAAGGGTAGTTTATGTTCAAACACTTTTTTTAAGAAGTTGAAATTGCATTGAAAGGGAATTTCGATACAAAATTTGATGAGCTACTGCTATATTTGACATGCTTTATTTGCATGTTGAGTTGTGTTCTTCTCATACCATACGTGAAGTTAAAACCACAAAAGATTTGATGGCTATTACAAACGTGAAATGCTATGGTAAGCAAGGATTGAAAAAAGGGCTCATTGGAAGATCGTAATAAAAGCAGGAGATCCCAAATGTCTGTTGCAACCATAAATGAGATAGAATTCGATGCCAATACTCAGTGGAAATCATCAGCTATTGGTCAGTGCTATACACTTGTAATATCACAATGAACTGAAATTTCCTCTGGAATTTCTTTCTGCTCTGAGGATACTGTGCACACTGTTTTGCATTGGCTCACGGTGGTACTTATAAGCTATGAGCGTCATAATGAAAATTTGTTACCCTTAGACACTAATTCTTTCTTTTTAGTCTGTTTCATACCATAAAAATAATACTATCAATTTTAGCGCCATCTGTTGGTAAAAACTGTAACTAACATAATATGTTTGTTTCATTGAAAAAACAAATCCCATAAGTTTCTAAGCATTTTTGTGAAACCGCATACTTCTATTGTTTATAGTTTGCTAAATATTAGCATTTCAAAACTCCCGGAACTTCTGGATCACCCGGTATATCGTCTGTATTTAAGTTTAAAAAATTTTGCTTAAAGGCCTCCAAATTAAAATTGTTACTGACAGCATACACTGCAATGAACTTTAACCACCAATGGTAACAGCCACGCCTCTGTGGGGTGATACAGCCGCCCTCCCGAAAAACACCGTTTATTGTACGAAAGGGAAATAGCGTTAAAATGTTCTTCATGCCTAGTTTTGTTTTTCTTCTGTTTATTTCCGGCTGACGTTACATGTGCAAAGTCTATTATTCATAAATCGTAAAAATAACAAATTGTTTGAATCTATTACTTGCACAAAGATGGAATTATGCAGCCTGTTAATCAAAAGTAACACTATTAACCATCTCTAATAACCAAGCATTGTGACAGAATTGGTATTAACTATTCAATAAGTATAATAATTGCTTTAACCCTCTCATGCATACGGGCCTCATATGAGGACAGATAATTATTGCATTATTAAGCAAAAAACTTTTGAGCATTCATTTATAGAGATCCGATTTGTTGATAGATAATAGCTAGCATATAATGCAATAACAAAATTATTTTTTAATGGGTTTTCATTTATCTCAAAAAATGATTTATTGTCAATAATGCAAAATAATGCAAAATAATTAATGCATGAGAGGGTTAACCAAATTTCAAAGACAAAAAAAATCACAATTTTCTTTAAAAAAACCAAATTTTTTATTAATGCAAAAAATATTATTCTTATTATTTGAAATATAAAAATACAAAATTTATAATTAGATTAATTAATTTTTTTTAATAATAAAAATATGTACACCACTGCAATTTACATTTTATCCCTCCTGCCCTTCTCACAATATACAAAGTTTAAAACCATTTAATGATATCAGCTCTATTTGTTGCTCTGTACAAGCAATAAAAAAACAACAAAGCGTTTTTGTTTTAAAATACTCCATTTTTAATAAAAATCCTATATCCTATTTGTTGATCTCAATTAAGATATCATCTTCTCTCTTCAGAAATTATATTTCACCCTCATTTCTCCCAAAAACATAAACAAAGTTATATTTTTCAAAACATTTATTTAAACAAGAAATTCAGCCCAGTTTATTGTTCTCCAGTAAAAATAAATAAACAATCTGACACTTAAATTATCTCTTTAATATCAGACTGCTTGAACTCCCTTCACACACACGTTCTAAATTAAAAATCTCTAAAATTTTATTTTAAAACAATATGCTGCTCTCAGGTAAGAATGAAGGAATAAACAGCATGTAAATTATCATTTCTCCCAAATTTTCACTTTCCCATCTGTCCTCCAAAACAGAACTTAGTTTGACATTTTTAAAATTAATTTTGTAAAAAAATATCAGCTCTGTTTCTTATTTTGTTGTCAGATAATTATCTAAAATCTTCATCGAGATTCAAATTTTGCCTTTACCTTTTCTCAACAAACAGAGAAGAGAGGATTTCTAAGAATATGTGAAAAAAAAACAATCATTTTGAACTTTTTTTGCAATTTTGCCATTCTTGTATCTGAATCACATGTACTGGGTTACTATAAAAGAATCTTCCATTTTCAAAACCTGATTTATTGAAAATTATTATACTTGCAAATATGACTCATGTGTGAAAATAACCGCAAAATATCCAACGTCAAGTTTAATGCTCACTCTCTGAATGTTTTATGTGTGCCTCTTGGTCACACGTTTAGGTGATAGTTCAATGCAATCCGCATGTTTGGTAGTGTGATATAAGGCGGTTATTATTTGTACTTTTGCTTTTTGGAAGAACGTAGCACTACTATGACATACAAACATTTCGCATTTACTAAGACGCATAAACTCTTCTTTTGACTACTTTCATTTTAGGCGAGACAGAACTGAATTCGTTACAGATATTGAACTAGTGTTGTCATGTTAACTGGTTTATAAACTTGAACTAATGATGCCATGCCACCTGGTGCACAAACTTGAACTAGCACTTTCATCCAACCTGGTGTACAAACTTGGATATTTTGTGGTTATTTTCATATATCAGTAATATTTGTAAGTAAAATACTTTTGAATAAATTAGGTTTTTAAAGTGAATGATTCTCTTATAGTAACCCTGTATATTTTAAATTTTAAAATAATGTACGCATCCCTCTTTACAATATATATTATCAAGGATGAGAATAACCAAACAACACAAGATTAAAATCTTTCTGCCCCCCCCCCGTCATCTTATATATAGAAATTCACCCATTTTTCTGGTGATGGAGAAAGAAATTTTAATGGGAGCATTAGACCATTATTTATTTACTAGATGGTACCCGTCAAGATTTGACGGTAAACATGTTAAAATATTAATTAGAATAATGTTTGATTTTCTTAATTAGCAACCTGTAAATAAAGTTTTGAAAACTTGATTTTTTTTATGTTATCTATGCGACTCCAACAGACTTAAAGCGTTTCATTGTTCTGTCAGTGCCAGTCTAACCTACTAAAGTAATCATCTAAAAGAAATTTAAGCAAAATTTTGAGAATTTTAACCGGGGTTGCTTTTTAGCAGAAGGATAAGCAAAATTAATTATTTCTCAGTGTTTTGAAAAAAAAATAATGCTTAGTATTTTGTAATTTTTTTAAAAATTATATTGAAAGTTTTTACTAATTTTATTCTTATCAGTCTCATTTTAAATCTTTTAAACTTAAAATTTCATGCTACCAAGTAACTATTTATAATATATTTGTATTATTTGAATTTTTCATAACATTTTCATACATTATTTAATTATTAAACCATGAGTATCACAAAGTAGTTCAATTATAATTCTTACATGACTATTTTACTTTTCCACTGTATTCTGTTCTTTATTTTAATTTTTTCCCTGAAAATAATTAATACATTTCCTTATACGCACACACATATAAATCTTCCTTGTACTGCTCAAACAAAATGTTAAAAAATTGTAGATTAGTTTAAATTAAATGAAAAAATGATTTATCTTAAATATTTTAATTTAAGATTGTTGAACTATTTCTAAAATATTTTAGCAGACTTCAGAATTTTAAAGAGTCAGACATTACTTCAAAACGGCACTTGGGGATTTAGTTAAAAATCATTTAATATATGGTCTAAATGATGTATAACATTTATTTATTTATATAATTCACGTATATTACAGTTTACAAATGGATTACTTTTTCTAAGCTTCCACGCACATGACAGGAAAGTGGAAAATTACAGCTACAACCTACAGGCAAAATAATGTTTACACATTTACATTTTTTAGAAAATTAGAATACATATATTTTTTTAATATTGCTAGATGTTAAATTAAATTTTACGACATTTTTACAATTTTTATTTGTATGTGTTGTATTTATGGTTGTTTATTTTTTTAAGAATGCGATTTGTTAAGAATTTCAATAATTATATTCTTACAAATATGTCTCTAAAGCCCTTAACTGGAAATTGGCTATTTATAGCTAATAATTATTATGTTTTAATTACTTGAAATATTTAAAAAATAAAATTGTTACTTTAAAAAAATTGTTGAGTCTTAAATTTTATTTAATTATAAAGCATCAAAATAATAATGATAACAAAAGAATAAAAATCGTATAACTTTCCATTTTGCCGAGCGTTGGGATCGAACCCTAGTCCTCTTCAAAAGCACAGGGCTTTAACTCGTGCCTTAAACCACTTAGCTAACCAGACTTGCTTCGACTTTCCTCTAACTGGAAGCGCTAATAAATTCAACTTCACACATGCGCAAGTTGCGCATTGAGTTGATCTTGACGAATTTTTCTCGTAATTGCTGGTTGTTTTATTTAGAACTTAAACATTATAATTAGATAGTTTTTGTAGGTTTTAAAGAAAATGAGTAATGAATAAATATTTCACATATATATTTCCATAAGTTGAACAATTAAAATATTTGTGAACGGCTCAAAATACTTAAGCCTAACGCATCGGAATAAGTTTCTTTTCTCGTGGATGGGTTGACCCCGGACTCATTATACACGGAGGGGTTTTATATATATAATTCTTAATTTTTAATAACTTAAAGACGAGAAATAGTGGGGAGAAAAACTTTTCATGCAGAAAAACGAATTTAAAATTTTAAATAAAGCTAGGCTCTTGATAAAATGTTTAAATGCTTTTTAAAAAACTGAAAGTGTAAAGTAACTCCTTTCTGTAGCTCAAACATTCGATTCAGGTTAATTTTTTCAATTTCTATCTCCTTTCTGCATTGTTTAAATGTCCGTCAGTTTTTTAAAACAATGCTTTTTCTAAGATGCGGATTAAGTCTTTTCTATAAATTTAGTTCTTACCATTTCAGGCTTTTTATTGTCCTGGAGAAACTGTTAAAAAATCTGTAATCTTAGTCCATCCGGGGCCATGACCGAGAGGTTACTTTTTCCTGAAGACTTGCCATGTCTAGCCTAACGTATTTTTCAACTTCATATAGGTCTTCGCCAGACGAAATTTTCAATCCCGGGCTCGACACAACACTTATTAAAATCACTATCTCTGACTTACCTAATACGTGCAAAAAATAAGTAACATTCGGCTCAGTGTAAATGTTTACGAAAAACACTTATTTTACAAGAAAACCGTTTAAAACTCTTTTTTTTTTTTAAGAATGGTATATTTAAAGGCTAAAAAATTAACTACAATAAAATCAGCGAAAAAAAATCTGCCTATGACAGAATTCTGTCTTAAACGAAAAATTTGTTGAACATGCAAAATAAATTTAATAATATTTTAGAAAAAAATAAATTCCATTCACACCTCCTAAGTAGGGCATTCGTCTATAACGTATTTGTTCTTTCTTACGTGGTTCCGTCTTAAAAGGTTTTACTGTTTAGCGTTTTTCAAAGTGTCCAACGCATGGAATATGGATTAACAATATTAAAATATAAGTGAAACATTTTCAAATAAATAGAGATTTGCTGTTAAAAAAAATACTGGCACTCCGAAAGTGTCGACAGAAATGAAAACTTAAACACTTACAAAAAAAGTCTGAGAAAATTTAATTTTAACCCATTACGGATCCTTAACGTGACTCAGAATGACGGGAGAATTTTTCTTATGCTAGATTTGTAATGGATAAAGCGTAATCTTTCAATAGACATATTACATCAAAAAATGAGAAACGCCCTGTACCCCTAAAAACTGTCCTATGAAAAAACACAGAAAAACTGAAAATGCTGAAAAAAGTCGAGGAGAAAGTAGCTACGCTAGAATTTTTTCCTCGCTGAAGCTCCCATAGAAGCGAAGCTATAGCCTTTTAAAGATCGAAATGAAGTGAAGGGATGAGCAAAATTAGGTGAATAGCCAACAAGAGAGTCCACAGCCCCAGGGGTGTCATGTAGCTTAAACTTTTAAGTTAAAAATGGTACAGAATAAATGAGCGAAATTTTAAGGTGTATGTTGGGAGGGGGTGCAATCCCCCCCCAGAAGAAGACTTCAAAAATATAGATGTTTGTATACAGAAGTGTCGGTTACGATAGTTGAGTTAAATGAATTTTTCCCTGTTCAAAAATGCCCAACGCGCCTAAAGAAGTTTCCACTTCAATAAATAAATCGCAGCTTTTGGTGCTTCTTTAATAACAAAAAGTGTAAATTTGAAAAATGAAAAGCTATAATAAGTATTTTTTGGTCAGACCTTCTCCATACGTAACAATTTTTAACCATACCGAAGTAAAAAACTATGTAGAAATTCACGGCTGAGTCGGTCAAAGATTTAAACTTTTTTCCAGACTGGTCTGGGTTATAATTTTAACATTTTTCCTGGCCGGGCTGAACTTTTTTCCAAATGGGTAGGTTTGGGACCGGACCTAGATGTTTTGATCCATGCAGACTACCAATATATTTTGAAAACAAGTTTAACTTTAAGTCAATATGCTGCATTTTTATGTCCAAATAAGAAGCACTGTCTTAAATTGACATCATTTAATAATGGGCAATTTGAGGATGATCCCTCATTTGCTTTCAAAAGATGTCAAAAGCACTTCGTTTACAGGCATGGTAAAGTGGTTAAGTCACCAATTTTGGAGAATTTTAGATATTAGTATCTCTGTGAGGTTTTTAGGTATGGAGATTATTTTTTATTTTTATTTATTTAAATTGTTTTTGTTCAATATAGGAATGAATAAGGAGTAATTTTCTAATTGGGAATTTTGCCCTACAGGGGTCGTATAAAATTTTAATTTTCGTATTTTTTCAATTAGACCCCCATGGAGTTGCAACTTATCTTATCAAAAATTTCACCTTTTTTATAATTTTTTCCAATTGGAAATATTGGTCTAAGGGCAATATTTAAAGAGATAGCCTATTGTTTCGAAATTTATGACTCACCCTATATATGTTATAAGTGCTAGTAGCTTGGTGAGAAATTGCATAACAATGTAATTTAAACTCTCTACTTATGAATGAATTTCGCACAGTTTTACAGAATAAGTTTTTGTCAGATTTATATTTTATAACATTTTAAATGTTATAGCCTTCTTAGGTGGATTCGTAATTATATAAATTCGTAGCATCTAGAGTCTAAGTCTAGTTTGTCTTTCCAGATAGAACAGACCAACCGAATGGTTTGCATTTTAATCTATAGAATATATTGAGATTAAAATCGTTGCAGAATTTTGTTAAATCCTTTCTACTATTATGAAAACCGAATAAAAACTTAAAAAGATATTCAGAAAAGTTTTCTTCATTTTATTAAATCCTTTCCTAAGTCATGAATTCAATGCTATCCCACGATAGGTCATGATTCAAAGTTGCCAGGTAAATGACGTCCTATTGCCCTATTATTTTTGTATGACTGAATTTAATCAATAGATTGTAATAAATTTTGTATTATTTGTATATTTGCATGAGATTAACAGCTACTGCACCAAGATGTGAATATTTATGAAACAAGCTATAGTTCGAACGAGCATTATTGGCTACGCTTGACTTATAATTTCCGACTTGTTACTTTCTTCTGTCTTTACAAGAAAAAATATTGGATTCGTGAATTTTTTTTTTTATTTAGTTTTTGACGGATTTACATGTTTCAGGGACAGATAACCCGAAAAACATGTTTTTACAAAATGACTGTCTGTTTTTATCTATGTTTATGTGTCAAAAATGTTGTGGACGCTCTATCTCAAAATCTAAACAACGGAATTTCACAAAACTTTACATTCTGTTACATTATTAATGTAGGTTAGATCATATTGGTTTTATTTTGTATATCTCTCAACATGTGACGAATGCTGCATTATTTACAATTCTCACAACAATCATGTCTCAAGAACTAGTGCATGGATTTTCATAAAACTTTATATTTAGTTAACACTTGATATAAAAAGGTGTTGATTACATTTTGGCGAAAATCGCTCGACAGGTGGCACTGTTCATGATGCATTATTTGTGATTATGGCAACAGATTTATCTCATGAATTACTGCACGAAATTTTCAAAAATTTCAGATTCAGTTAGTCCATGACACAGATTAGTGTTGTTTAGTTTTTGCGGTAAATCGCACTGTAGATGGTGTTGCTATGCTGCATTTTTCCCGATTTCGCAATAAATGTATCTCTAGAACTAACGCATGGATTTTCATCAAACTTCAGATTCTCTAAGTACCTGATGATAAATGGATACTGATTAGTTTTTTGTGTACATCACCTAACATATAAAGCTGTGATATCGTTTTTTTTAAGATTTTGTAATATTTCTATCTTAAAAGTTCATGCACGGATTTTCATCAAACTTCAGATTCAGGTACAAGTTGACATAAGTTGTTGCTGAGTAGATTTTGGTTTAAACCACCTAACCGGTAGCGCTTCTGTGCTGCACTTTTCAGGAAGCATTAAAATGCATAAGACAGAAGAAAGTTTTGGGATTGCCGCATTTGACTAGTTTTTATTTTCATTTCTCTTGGTGGTAAACCGCATTTTAAATTGTTCTTTTAAATTTAAAACATTGAAATTAAAAATATAATGAAGAGATTTATTTGAACTTCCTTTAAGCCGGTAACGAATTTAACCCTTTCCGGCACGGGCAAAATCTGTTAGTAAAATGAGAAAATATTGACTGGCACCGGAATTCACAAACGAATTATTTTGATTTCCTTATTTTAAGCTTTTATTGTAAAAGCAAAATTTTACTAAAATATTATTGGTGCAGTTTGCAAGATTGGAATAAAAATTAGGTATCCCAGACCGGGCACAGTGTGCCGGGAAGGGTTAATACATTCAATAAATGTCAGACTTTATTTTTTTTAATTATTATTGTTATTATTTGTAGTTAGAAATTTACTTGATTGAAGAATATATTCAACCACTTATCCACTTTTGACCCTGTTAAAAGTATTTTGAAATAATTTTGGAATCCTTTTTTACTAAACAAGTCATTCTGAAGTTAAAAAGAATAAATGTTTAACATATTTCATTATGTAGCGATGATTAAATAAAATCTTAGCTTTTGTTATAAAAAAACACATGCCATACTTAAATATAAATATATATATATATATGACGACCACAGAAGCCAAGGGGTACAAGTGACAAAATGGCGATTTGGTGTAAATTGAGTTTAAAGATAATTGATATTAAATAGGAAAATCAATAACAATTGACTAAATTGAAATAGGAAACATCTGCTTGTTGCATTCTAATCTTTGAACTCTCATTTCAATAACTGTTAAAAAAATAGAGTACAATTTTCTTTAAATGTATAATTAATCAATATTGTTTGTTTTTTGAAAAAAATGGTTTATCTCTATAACTCAGCAAATAATAATAAAAAGACCTATATTTTTTTACCTGAAATGAAAAAAGCATATTTCCAGATACCCTGTGCACTTAACTCAATTTTTTCAATTTTGTCACTTATACCCCTTGGCTTCTAGGCTCCTCATATATATATATATATATATATATATATATATATATATATATATATATATATTTCCACTGCAGGAATTCTGCTTTTTCATTAATTTAGCGTCTCCCCCCCCCCCCCCGATTAAAAATGCGGGATGGAAGTTACTTAAAAAATTGCCAAGTGTGTTTTTTAAAATTGTTCAATAGGGTGGATCGAAATTTTTTTTTTCACTGTGTCAAAACCTACCTATGCGGAAAAGATGTTCTCTTGGATGGAGATTAAGGGAAAAATAATTAAAAAAATTAATTTTAAATTTTAATACTGCCACAATGAGGTTGAATTTTGAAAAAAAGTGAAAAAAGACCTAATTTTGGCTAGATTATATTTTATTCAAAATAATAGTTTAAAAAATTATCCAAAACCTACCTATGCGTAAAAGATGTTATATTATATGCTGAGTATGAGAAAAATAATTAAAAAAATTAATTTCAAAATTTCAATCTACCGCAATGTGGCTCAAATTTATGTATTTGAACGTTTTTATGGTAAAAAATCAACTTTTGTTTTGTAAAATAAAATATGAATTTTAGACATTTTTAACATTTATTATAATTGGGGGATATTTAATTGATTACAAGATAAAAACTTTAGTTTCTTATTTAACAGCTTCATTAGTATTAAATCAAGAAAAATCGTCAACATTTCAATTGGCGATAATGACGTTCGGTATTGAAAATCGACATGAGATTTTGTAATTCAATTCAATTTTTATAAAACTGTCTCTTATGTATGGTCCATACACAACAGAAATACTTCCGTGACTCTTTTGATTATTAGTTTTGTAGAATGAGAGTTGCGCGAATAGATATTATTGATAGTAGATGTTATTGCCACTGAAATGATTGCTGGATTTACATATTGCTTCTGAAACCATGTCGTTACTAAATCCGCCAGTTAGTGGAGGTTCGTCACATTTTCCAATTTAATTAAATCTATGAAATCCATCGCAAAAGGTCAAAAAGCTGGTAAATGGAAAATATAGTTTTTATGTAATGATTAGGATTATAGCAGACCGTTTGATTTCACTCGCGCGTTTTTAGAATTCATATACTGACATAAATGAAAATACAAAAAGCTTCTAACATGCTGCGAATAATCTTTCTATTTCACCAGTGAAACATTTGTGCCCAGCCGAGGTTCCATCCACGCTGCAAAAAGGTGACATAGTGGAACTTCATTGGTGTGTAACTAGCACAAAAAACATTGTAGTGGGCGCTTAAAGATCAGTCCCATATTTCGAATAACACATCCTTTAACATCTATGTTAACAGATATTACGTCACAACCGATAGCAGCCAACTTTGTTACATGTATATTATTGTTAACACATGACAAAAAATGTACGTCGTGTTTTCAAATTGTTTGGTACTCTCCCAGAATTTACAAATACGTGACCGATGTATTCGGAACCCAGTTCTTTTTTCAAGCTCAAGTCTGCTTCTATTATGATTTTTCTTCTGTTGTTTTCTAATGATGCAGTCAGTCTTTACACCCATAAAAGTTTAAAGAAAATGGCCATGATCATAATCTTTTACAAATGACTAAAGAGAATGACTAAAACGATGGAGTGGTCTTTGGTTTGGTTTGTCATGCCGATTTTTTTCTGTCAGTAGCATTCGACTCATAGTTTTGTGAGGTAATGCCCACGTCTTGAAGTGCACCAGACATGATGGCAGCACCTGCTTGGTCGGAAGTGCCCAAACTGTCCAATATTCTGATGATGTGACACCTAGCTCGGCAGCATTTTGGCTTTTCAATGATAGCTGATGATGTAGAAAAGTGAGTTTGTTCTCAATATGTCGGTTTAGTTTACACTCAATATTCATATTCATATTCAAATCTATTGAACTGAAAAAAATAGGCAGTATTTTCGGAAATGGTCCAAAAGGCTGTAGTAGCTTTCAGTATCTTATTTTGTTTTACAGGAATTAAGAAGGGCGCAATATTTGTCGTTAAACAGTTTAATTTTTCTTAAAAGGCTGCTATGGTAAGTTATTGAGATTGAATCTCATTTACAGGTCACTAGTAACTTATTAGCAACTCCTTCTCACTGGCAGGAAATAAATAGATGTTGACCGATTCCTTTCTTCGGTTATCCTTTAAATACCAATATGTAAATTTTATAACTTTTTGTATTAAGGAACATATTTACTGGCATATCAAAGCTAGACCCAAATAGGGTGTAATTCATATCTCTCTCTTTTTTTTCTTTTTTTTTAACAACGCCATGGTACAGTAATATTCAAGGTACACTAAGCTACACAATACACAAGCAGACAAATTCTAACTGAAAAAACTGGAAGTGCCAGTTTTTCGAAACTTTAAATTACTTGCAGGAGTATTAAATTTCGAAATTAGTTTTATTTATTTATTTATTTTTACTTAATATCCATGCAATATAATATTTCTTACGCAAAGTTAGGTTTTGGTTGATATTAAAATGTTTATTTTGCGTCAAAATTAAATCTAACCAAATTTAGATCTTTTCCCGTTTTTTCAATATTTTATCGAATTTTCAACTTTTTTGTGGCAGTATTAAATTTTGAATTTATTACTTATTATTGTTTTTTACTTAACCTCCATACGATATAACATCTTTTCCGCATTGTTGGATTTAAAAAAATATTAAAGTAATTAGTTTTTGACAAAAATAACCTAACCAAAATTCGGTCTTTTTTCAATTTTTTTCGAAATTTCAACCCTTTTGTGGCAGTATTAAATTTTAAAATTAATTTTTTTTATTATTTTTCCCTTAATCTCCATACAATAGAACATCTTTTCCGCATAGGTAGATTTTGATTAATGGTAATTTTTTTTTCGCCATAGACAATCGATCCACCCTGTTGTTCAATTATCCGAAATTTTCATTAACGTGATCGGCCACGGTCCCGACCGGTTCAGATAATCGACGCTCTACTGTATGTATTGAAATAATGACAAGATTATATACCCCCTCCTCTACACATGCATTTTTACATTGTTTGGGAATTTTAAAGCAATTTTGTTTTCCTCAAAAACAAAATTTTTTTGATATATCTGAAGCCATTAATGTATAATAAATTCTAATAAATGTACAGAGCAAAAAAATAATAATAAATAATAATAATAATAATAATAATAAATAAAAATCAGGAGTGAAAAAAATTTCAGAAAATTCTATTCCTCAAGGATTTTTTTTGTATCAATGACGAATCTAGACGATGCAAAGTTGGTATGTAGCCCAGGGCATCAAAACGAAAGGCGAAAGAAACACAAAAGAAAGTTTTTTTTTGCTGTTTCATACAAAAATGTATGTACCGTAAAATACCAAAAGTAAGCCTGCTCAGAATATAATCTCCGTCATATATTTTGCAGAGTAGATAAATCCCAGAAAATTTATAAATTTCAAATGTATCCCCCCGCACACACAAACACTCTCTCAATTTTACTTTCTATTTCACAAAAGTTACAATTACAAGACTCTCTTAAAATTATTAGAATTTCCTGTCTGCTAAAGGGGATTTATATTCGTTATTTTACCTTATAATGCAATATAAAGAAACTTATAATCTAATGTTAAATCTATGGCAGTGTTCTTTTCAAATTTGTGGAAGTGAAAGTAACTTTCTAAAAAAAATGCAAGTAAAATTGAAAAACGAAGCACTAATCTGGTTCAGAGAATATAATGTTTTTTAACTGACGAAGTTTAGATTGCTAGAAGAGTTTTACTTTCTAGTGAACTTCATAAGTTAAGGGGTAAATGGAACTACATTTAGACAAAAATATGCTAACAAGTCGCTTTTTTCCTTTATGATTTATTGATATATTTATCTTAATTGCATCATTTACAAAAATTCGCATACAATTGCAACGATTCATAGTAAGGTTACAAGCATTTCAAATTTGTACACCGTAATTAAGTATCATTAAAAATAAATCTTTAAACCGTCTTTCCTTAAAAAGATAATTTTTATCAAGTTAATGTATTCAAAATGTTCCATGCTTCTTTTACTTTATCCAAATTTTAATAAATTAACTATCATTGTTTGTAATATGCCATATTTCAAAACTGGTCATTTATAGACATATTTTAATTAATTTAATAATACATATTTTTCAATAAAATTGACTAATGAGAAAATTTATGAATTACCATATGTGCAGTATTTCCGTGCAAGTGAGTGATACATAAAAATGGCTTTCAACTTCCAATGTCTCTTTTAGATAAGAAAATATAAGTGACTGCTTTTATTGATTAGTTGGAGAGGATTTGTTAAACATAAAAAAAATATTTTATTTCTATGCTTTAAAATGTTTATATGGATTTCTAAAGATAATACATTCAAATAATAACAGTGAACACATTTCAACTGTGAATTCAAACATTAATCTTTATTCTTATTTAGTCTTTAAATAAAATCAGAAGCATAGATGCTTTTTCATTTCGAAACTCTGGTTGAACGAATCCTGAGGTGGGAAATATTTTTATAGCTTCTGAAAATCAATGTTGGTAAAAATGCGTAAAACTGATATTTTAGTTTTTTATTGATTATAACATCTTTCATACTTGAATCTGTTTTCCAGAAAACAAATGAAGAAACAATGCTTGCAAAAATTCATTAAAAAAGAAAATCATAACTGCATCTAGTTTGGGCAGGAATTTCATTACTTAAATAGTAAAATTCAAATGAAATGCTTACAACATAAAAATTACGCTTAGTATTTTTCATTTAAACCAATGATTTTTCAAAAAATCACGTGATTTCACTTAGGCTTTCTAATAGGAAAAAAGTGAATACTTAAAATTTCTAGAAACGTTGAAGATAATAATTTAATCTCACTAATTCCAATTTTGCCTGTCATAAATTAACTTCTGCTGCCTGTCTTAATGAAATGGGAAGTCATTCTGTCAAGCAGCAGAAGACTTTTAAATCATTCATTTTAAACATTACAAAACAGCAAACATAATGGATATTTTTTAATGTTAGCTCAAAAACTATTTGACGGACTTAAAGACCATTTTAGATATCCATATTTGAAGCTTCTAGAAATTGATCTTTAAAAAAAAATGCATAGATTAATATTCATGTAGGGGAGAGGGGGGACACATATGAACTGGAGGACCTTTGAACACTCTAAATCTTTTGCTTCAAATTAATTATTTAAAAAAATGTATATGGCAATACATTACTGCTGCTTTAAGAGAATAATTTTACAAAGCTGTACCTTTTTGTATGAAGAGTACTGTCTAAACAAGATAGGTATTTTTCTTCCTCTTGAATCTAAACTTAAGAAAATAAAGTTGTAAGATTTTTTTTTTTACAAACTTTTCCCTAAAATGTTAATCTGTTGTTCAGTGCTTAAACGAAGATGTTAGCTTCAGTTTATAAGCTTTTTTTTATTCAAATTCTTCATCTGAATTGAGTAAACTGTTGTACTGTTGAACTCCATGTGATAGGGCACCATTAAACAGCAAAAAAAAAAAAAAAAAAAAAAAAAAAAAAAAAAAAAAAAAAAAAAAAACCAGAATAAAGTGGTGATAAATAATAAACACTTAAAATTATGAAGTAAAGAGTTGTTAATGTATCTAAATATTATTATTTCTGATTTTTTTTATGTGAAAAGAGGTTAATTAAGAATGTCAAATAACATGGACTTATACTGCTAAACAATTCTCCTTACTGCACACATAGGTTCCAAACTCTGTATGTATCAGTGAGGAGAAGTTTCAAATCTAAATTTATTTATTGGACAATTGCAAATCCACGATACAAAATAATCATTCATGATTTAACAGGTCTCCAAAAATTATTCCTGGCTTCCGTAACGGATAAAATGGAATTTTATATCAGGTCTCTAAAAAAAATAGCGATTGATAAATTTTAATTTTCCAGAAGCATCAGATATCATATTGGTGCATTTCAAGGATATTCTAAAAAAGTTTTCATAACCAAACACAACTGGAAAGATACTTTGTGTTTTATCAACAATGAGTTTTTACATCGAATTTGATGGATTTAAGTTTGGTTAAATAACAAAAAAAATTAGCAATTTAAACAAAATGTAGTTATTTAATTTTATTCATATTACATTATATTTCTGTAACATATGCAACTTTTTATAATAACTCTCAATATTTTCATATTTTATTCATTTGTTCAAAGGTGTCCTTTGCTCGTTCAAAGGCACCCCTACATGGGGCAAGTTTGAGCAAAAATCTTTCAACTTTTTAAATCCTCGCAACTTATTTAATTTGATTGGAAAATGTTTAATTTATGGATCATATGATGAAGAAATGTGCTGTCTTTATTATGTAACATTTAAAACTCGATAAATATAATTGAAGTAAGAAATATATTGATTTTTTGGAAAAATGTTCAAAGATGCCCCCCCTCTCCCCTACATTTTATTTTAATTAAGTTAAAAAATACATATAGTTTAGAAATTTATTTTACTTAAAAAATAAAATTTTAATCTGTAAAGTTTTTAACAGAGATTAGCATTAGAAATTCGAATATTCATTTTCAAAATTGTAGCTCCGTCCGTCAGGTAATTTTGAGCTATGCACTATCTGTACAGCAATCTGTTTTGAAATTATGAATTTAACACTAGAAGTTCAAATCTTTGAGCCTACATAATTCTTTAACTACCAGACCAAGTGATTTTTCATTTGGTATCCTAAGCTTATATTTACTAACGACTTCAAACTAATATGTCAAAGTTTTTGTTAGTACTGAAAAATTAAAAATGTTGAATAATTTCTATATGCAAATATTACGCAAATTTTAAATATAATGCATTAATTAGCAGATTTTGATAGTAATCAATTAACTTAAGCGAAATTTCTACGGGAAGATTTACAGCATAACTAGTGTGGGGATGTTTTGTTTATTTTTTTCTTGTTTATAACTCTTTTTTGTTTAATTATTGAACAATAAGAGGCAGAGGTGTAAAAATCTAAGTGACAATGAGCAGTCTATTACCATTAAATTTTATTTGTTATTTTTTTGTATAAATTTTTGAAAGAGTGCTAATGATAAGTGAGCGAAGAAAATAATAAAATTTAGTGATGAGGGACTGTTTATTAGTAACAATATGTTTTTAATAAAAATAATGATATTTTGTTTTAAAACTCTCTATTTTAAATAATATTAAAGTATACGAAACAGTCTTCATCTAACAAGGTTTCAATAAAAAAAATCAAATAATGCATGCTATTTTTATGTAGTTATTTTTTAAAATCTTTTTAGTAGTAAATGTCAATTTCACCATCTAAAAATAAAAAATAATTTATTCAAATGAAACTTCTGTAGCATGAAAAATGAAATAGCTGAAAACATACATTCGGACATCTGCAAGTGATGACTGATCGTCTGGACTACTCAGAATGGCTTTCAAGTACATTATAATAGAAGTCTAGTGAAAATACAAATATAGCAAAATTATTAGTATTATTATTAAATGAAGAAATACAAAATGAAGAGGAAATGAATTTTAAGTCATTTTTTATTTTAAAATAATGATGCAATATAAATAGGATAACATATAAAAAGAACATTTCACATTGTGACTGATAATTAGGATATTTAAACAAGTCTAAATAACAGGGCAATCGATGTCTCACCATAAAAATACATAAAACAATAGTGAAGGTATTCAAAATCTCTTTTGCACGTCATTTCATTGTACCTTAGTCTGGAAATTCCGTATGTAAATGAGTAATAAAAATTTTTCATTACCTATTATATAGAAAGCATATTTTAGCGCAGCTCATTAATTCTGTCATCACATCTGTGGACATGTAAGTATATAACAATTTATTATTTTTTATCACAAAAAAAAATTAAAGCTGTCTAAAGCTCATTCTGATTGATTTGATGTTCTAATGTTGATGCATGTGGTTTTTAAACAATTTAAATTAACTTTCAATATTTCCATGGACACGATTTAAAAGGCCACAGCTAGTCCACAGACATAATGGTCAGGCAATGGACACGATAACAAGTTTTGATTTGAAAACAAATGTTTTATCTTATCGTTTTTTTATTATTTAACATAAAAAATATTTATAGTTTTTATTTTAAAAAAATATTGCAATGTAAAAAGGATAACATATAAAAAGGAACATTTTACTGAGTGACAATTAGGATATTTAAACATGATTTTAAATCAAGTTTAAATAAAAGGGCAATTGTTCTCTCAGCATAAAAATACATAAAACAATAGTGAAGGTATTCAAAATCACTTTTGCACACCTTCCATTTTCATAAACATGATTTAATTAGTGTGCCTTGAACTGAAAATTCAGTATGTAAATTAATAATAAAAATTTTGCACTACCTGTTATATAGAAAACATATTTTAGTGCACCTCATTAATTTTATCATCATATCTGTGGACAAAGTACATAAAAAGTTACATATACATAAAAGTAAGTACATAAAAATGTATTTATTATTTTTTTTATCACAAATAAACTTAAAGCTGTCTAAAGCTCATTCTGATTGTTTTGATGTTCTGATGTTGATACATGTGGTTTTTAAGCAATTTAAATTAATTTTTAATATTTCGTGGAATTGATTTAAAAGATCACAGCTTATCCACAGACATGATGGTGAGGCAATGGACATGATATTAAATTTTGATTTGAAAACAATTGTTTTAATCTTATTTTTTTTATAATTTAACATAATAAAAATTTATAGAAACAAAATAAAAACATTTAAATGCACATTTTTTATTTTTGTTTATTTAATTATTTTCTGTAAAAAATTGGATTTTCATGGTTGAGACAAGTAAACTATTTATTTTACTTTACAACTTAAAGCAATGGATGTTTTTAAATATATTCTTTTAGCGTGTATTCCCATATTAAAACATGAAAAACAATTCAATATTGCCATTACAATTAAATTAGAGAACCATCCTTTCATAGAATACTGAAGAATGTTTTTAAAACACTTTTTAGCAACCTTTTATATATATTAACAAACCTCATCAGATTATTATACCTTTTAAAATAACAATCAATGCATCAAACACACAAGCCCACTTATTTTTTATTTTCAATTTTATTTAGAATTCAGGGTCTGTTTTTGGTTACTGTAATATTCGCAAATAAATGTTTTTTATACTAGAATATGCCAAGCTGACTTGACTGAAATTAACACATTTTGGGAATGAAAATGAACATTTAATTTGCTCTTCTCAGATCTGCCCCTCGGATTGCACATCACATTAAAGCATAAGCAGAGTTTCCGAAGAGCAGGGTGGTCATTCCTGCCCGTCTGACAAATGTTTTTTGTATATATCTGACGATAATTTTCTCGCCAATGTGCATTAAGAGATGTTTCCTTTAAACACTCTTTTAAGAAAATATCTTGTCGCAATGTTTCACACTGGTTTCTTACCAGCAAAAGACGTTTGTTAAAAGCATTCTTCCGAGATAAAGGCTTGTTGCACATCTCACACATAAAATATTTCCCGGCGGTATGAATTAACAGGTATCTACTGAAATTACTCTTATCAGAGAATATTTTGTGTCACTTCTCACACACAAAAGGTTTCTCTCTATTATGAATTAATTGGTGCCTATTTAAACTACATTTTTGAGAGAATTTTTTGTTGCATACTTCACACACAAAAGATTTCTCACCAGTATGAATTAACAAATGCTTACTTAAATGTATCTTTTGAGGGAATTTCTTGTTGCATATGTTACATACAAAAGGTTTCTCACCTGTATGAATTATTAAGTGTGTACTTAAGTTGCGCTTATGAGAAAATTTTTGATTGCATATCTCACATACAAAAGGTTTTTCACCAGAATGAATTAACAGATGTTGTTTTAAATCACTTTTTCGAGAAAATTTCTTGTAGCATATGCTACACACAAAAGATTTTTCATCAGTATGAACTAACAGGTGTGCACTTAAGTTACGTTTATGAGAGAATTTCTTGTTGCATATGTCACACACAAAAGGTTTCTCTCCTGTATGAATTATTTGGTGTGTACTTAAGTTGCTCTTATGAGAGAATTTTTGATTGCATATCTCACATATAAAAGGTTTCTCACCCGTATGAATTAACAGATGCTGTTTTAAATTACTTTTTCGAGAAAATTTCTTGTTGCATATCTCACACACAAAAGATTTTTCCTCAGCATGAACTAATAGGTGTCTACTTAAGTTACGCTTGTGAGGGAATTTCTTGTTGCATATGTCACACGCAAAAGGTTTCTCACCAGTATGAATTACCAGATGATTGTTTAAAGAACTTTTATGACAAAAAAATGCTTTGCATATTTCACATACAAAAGGTTTCTCACCAGTATGAATTGAAAGATGTCTGCTTAAATTACTCTTTCGAGAAAATCTTTTGCCACACGCTTTACAAACAAACGATTCTTCTTGCTGTGAGTCAGAAGCTCTTTTTCCTAAAATGTCTTTTACAGAAAAGTTTGGCTGCATAATTGACATTTTACAGGCTCTTTTAAATTATGTGATGCTGCATCTACATTTAAGCCTTCTTGCATCTGCAATAAATAAGAGTTAAATTATCAGTTTTTATATTTCGTAAAATGAAAATTTAAGTAAAAATAAACTTTTCAATAAATATTAAAATAACACGGTAAACTGAACTGAATTAACATTTCTACAATGGTACTAAATTCTACGGTAGACTCCGAATCATATGGAGGCTGTGGAATAAATGTGTGTCAGATGAATTCCTATTTTTAAAAAGATTAAAATGCAAGTAAAAATGAAATAAATAAAATAAATAATTAGCGTTATAAAATATATAACCTATCATAAGGGAAAAATTATAAATAAATTAGTTGAACTTCCCGGTGTTGTCTGGTCTAACGATTCTACCAGGTAAATTGAAATATATCTATACTAATAAAAGAACAAAACACTCTCTCTGTGTGTGTCTGCGATGGCAAGCAAAATCTACAGCATGTACGAAGCTCAATTTTTTTTAGAGTAGCCCTAAATCTCTCCTGATGCACATGAGCTTCAGAATTTCGAAATTCCAATTATTAACTGAGTAATTAAATAAAATCGAGAGGTCACTCTCATAAAAAACATCTTTTTCCATTTTTTTCTTTTTCGTTTGTTTACGGTTGGTTGGTTGTGTAAAAATGTTCGCAGAAGTAATAAGAAATCTGAGACAGAATTAAAGAAACCCATAGAGGAATAAGATAAGTGCAGGTGAAGTAAGCCTCAAAAAAGTTTTGCAATATGAAACCATTTATCGCTCAAATTTTAATGTGCCAAACAAAAGGAGGTGGAAGGGATTTTGTATTATAAGACGAATTGAAAGATATGAATTACAACTGAAGCATATTTTAAGAGGAAATAGCAAATTTTTAAAATGGTCTTTGTTCTATTATTAATTATTAAAATAAATGTTCGCTTTTAAAATGAAGGAAATTGGAAAATTAGCAATAATTAAATATCAAATTAGTTCTTTTAAAATTATGTATGAAAATATAAGTAATAAATATTAATCTAAAATATAAATTTCTGACTGCAAACGATTTTAATGTATTAACAAAAGAATGTTATATTTTCAAGCAAAACGTTAAAATAAATTTCTATATTGATATTTAAAACACATATGATAAAATAATTAATAAATTTTTACCGGTGAAGCGATAGATTAGTTCTTTTTAAGAAACAAGAGCAAAAAAATACGGGTTTAAACCTGTTTCAATTGATAGGCGTGTCAAAGCACGTACTTTTGTTGGTACTAATTGCACTTAATGTAGGGTTACATTTTTAGCATCACCTCCAGAGATAATACTTCCACTCTATTAATTTCTTTTTATTCTTAGTCCGGGAGCCGACCGTTGAATTTCCTATGTAACGAGTACAAGGACCGGACATACATCAAAATGTAGGTCTCAATGTGCACATTAATATGACTGGCTGCCAGGTCCTATCCTGGCAGAACCAAAGGCAGCCGCACTTTTATGACGTCAATTTTGAATGTTTACCTATGTATCGAGTACAAGGACCAGACATACATCAAAATGTAGGTATCAATGTGCAAATTAAGAATATCACTGGCTGCCACATACATCAAAATGTAGATTTCAATGTGCACATTAAGAATATCACTGCCTGCCAGGTTCTATCCTGCCGGAACCCGGTGGCAGCCGCATTTTTATGACGTCAATTTTGAGTATTTGCCTATGTATCGAGTACAAGGACCGGACATAATCAAAATGTAGGTTTCAATGTGTACATTAAGAATATCACTGGCTGCCACATACATCAAAATGTAGGTCTCAATGTGCACATTAAGAATATCACTGGCTGCCAGGTTCTATCCTGCCGGAACCCGGTGGCAGCCGCACTTATATGACGTCAATTTTGAGTGTTTGCCTATGTCATAAATGTACGGCTGCCACCGAATTCCGGCAGGATAGGACCTGGCAGCCAGTGATATTCTTAATGTGCACATCGAGACCTACATTTTGATGTATGTCCGGTCCTTGTACTAGATACATAGGCAAACACTCAAAATTGGCGTCATAAATGTACGGCTGCCACCGGGTTCCGGCATTATAGGACCTGGCAGCCAGTGATATTCTTAATGTGCACATTGAGACATACATTTTGATGTATGTCCGGTCCTTGTACTCGATACATAGGAAAATCGACGGTCGGCTCCCGGACTATCTATGAAAGAAACCAATTTGAGATTTTGGCATTTCAAAAGTGACTGTTTTTTCCCCCAAAGACCTTTAAAATTTAAAGACTGGCAAAATGTCAGTTTAACTTAGGATTTTTGAACACAGCTGTTACGTCAGATCGTTGGTACTTCGTACATTAGAATGTATGTATGGTTAGCTATAATGCAGTAAATATATGTATATATATATATATATGACGCTTTTTTAGCAGTTTTTTTTAATTACTGATTAAATTTGAATGCATTTTATTTAAGTTAAAATTTATTAAGACTTTAATTTGTTTTTAAAACAAAAATGAAATGGCTGTTTAACGTACCATTGTTCGAATCGGCATACGATTCATACACAGTAATAAATTATCAAATAGCAAAATAAATTATATATCAAAAGTAGTCACTAAAAGAATAGTAGCAAAACATAATGTTTAGGCGTATTAACACATAACCCGATCCCAACCAGAAAAAAACAGACTATACTCCGATCCAAGCAAGACAAAATTTCCATGAGCATAAACCCGACAGGAACCTAAAAATTCCATTTGAAAAAACTATGGATTTGATATCTGACCCGAATCAAATCTGAATTCCACAAAAATATTCAAATGAAGCATACCCCAATCCGATCAAGGAAAAATAATGTTCGTGTATATGCAACCCGACCCGAACATAAAAATTTTCTTTGAAAAAACCCGAAAAATGACCAGAACGAAACCTGAAATCGATAAAAATATTCCAAAGAACTATAACCCGATGACAGTAAGACAAAACAATCTCCGTGAACGTAAACCTGATTCGAACCTAAAAAATTCCATTTGATAAAAAAACCTGAATTTTATGAAAACTATATCTGAATCCGGTAAAAATATTCGAAAGAACCGTAACCGGATTCGAATAAGAGAAAATAATTTCCGTGGACATGAACCCGATCCGAACTTAAAATTCCATTTGAAAAAATTACCTGAAATTAGAATCGAACCAAATATGAACCTGACAAAAATATTCCACAGAACCATACCCGGATCTGAACAAGACAAAAAATTTCCATGAACATGAACCCAATCCGAATAAAAAAAACTGAACTAAATCTGAATCTGACAAAAATATTCCAGAGAAGCATATCCTTATTCAAACAATGCAGAATAATTTCGGTTGATGCACAACCCAACCTGAACCTAAAAATTCCATTAAAAAACCGAAATCTGAATTGAATGACATCTGAACCCGAAAAAATATTCCAAAGACCCAAAAACGGACCCGAGCAAGACAAAATAACTTCTCTGGATATGAATCCGACCAGAACCTTAAAAATCAATTTGAAAAAATACCTGAAATCTGAATCCGACGAAAATATTCCAAATAATTATAACCAGATACAAACAAGACAATATAATTTCCATGGGCATAAACCTAATCCGAACCAGAAAATTTGTATAAAAAAATAAATCCCGAAATTTGAACCAAACCTAATCTGAACCTAACAAAAATATTTCAGTGAAGTATAACCTCATTGGAAGTAGGTAAAATAATTTGCATGGAAGTACAACCCGAACCGAACTTAAAAATCTCATCTGAAGGGAAAAAAACCCACGAAATCTGAATTGAACCGAATCTAAACTGAACAAAAATATTCCAAACAACCATAACCGTATCCAAAGAAGACAAAATAATTTCCATGAACATGAATCCAATCCGAACCTAAAATTGGGATGTTCTACAAAACATAATGCGCTCCGTAGCGGTGGAAAGTGAAACTAAGTACTTAGCGCGAGACGGTTAAGATATTTCGTTTATAGTTAGTGTTAAATTAGAACTTGGTTATGGTTAGGTAACTGTTAGGTTGCAATTAGGTTCCGGTGAGCCTTATGTTATATTTAATTTCCGGTTAGGTTACAGTTAGGTCATGGTTAAGTTACAGTTAGGTTAAAGTTAAGTTGCGGTTAGGTTGTGGTTAGGTTATGGCTAGGTTATGATAAGGTGACGGCCAGGTTACATTTATGGTATATTTAAGTTATAGTTAGGTTACTGTTAAGATACAGCTAGCTTACAGACAAGTTATTATTACAATACAATTAGGTTACGGTTAGGATTTTGTTCACAGA
Source organism: Maratus speculifer (assembly GCA_964019185.1). NCBI lineage: Eukaryota > Metazoa > Arthropoda > Arachnida > Araneae > Salticidae > Maratus > Maratus speculifer. The sequence goes on from CAXHSM010001518.1 coordinate 766,624, forward strand.
ATGAACATTACGCATGTTTGATAAAAAATATGCACCTATTTTTATAAAATGGCTCTGAAATTATAATACGATATACTAACCTTTTAGCTAATCATCGAGAATCGATTTCATTCACGGTATAGTCGGATTGAAGAGTGATATAATCAGTTTGAAATTCAAAATATTTCACTTGGGATATCTATGTGAAAAAAGTATTTAGTTAAGTCACTTAACAGTAATTTTAAGGATAAATATCAACACTTTAACACGAAAATCACGCAATCATTGGACACATATTCCCTCCTGCGTTTCCCATTGCAATCATTTTGGGTACTTTTGCAGCTAAAAATTACTTTTTTTAACCAACTTTTGATACAAACAGGGGGCACATATTTAATATAATGTACACTGTAAAAAAATTTACCCTTTTGTTGTATCATTACTCCCCCGATTTTATAGAATATCTCTCTTTTGACCTATGAGAATGCTCCATAATAGGCTGAAGTAAAGATTTTCTATAAAGCGGTGGGGTGACGATGCAGCAAAAGGGGTTAAGTTTTTAATAGTGTATTTACACATATTTCGAGTTAAAGATAAAATCATAAAAATTTCAAGTTCGTTTAAGATTATTATTACGGACCCGAGCAACGCCGGGTGGGTCAGCTAGTAAATTAATAAACATAAAATTTAAAAAAAGAACATAACATACATATAAAATTAATAAATATAAAATTTAAAAAAAAGAATATAATGAAATGAACCTCTGGAATGCTTCTCTGCTGTCTTAGGCAGCGTAAACCGGGCTTGCTCCACAGTTTGTTCAAATAAACCCCCAGGTTCCGGCTGCCTATAACACAGTATACCGGATATACTGTGAACATGCTAGAAAATCTTGTTTTCCATCTTCCGCCATCAGCGGTATAATGTTCTGCATAAATTTTAGATGTGTGTCAACACTTCCTGCGGCACCATATAGCAGGCGTGGTATGCACTCCCAACAAAATCGGTCAGTTCCACTTTGCACCATAGTGCAAAATACTATAAACAATCCGCCTTCTAAACGAAATTCGGATATATGTACACACTACTTCCGACATCTTATAGCAGGTGAGTTGAACGTGCCCACTAAATCAATTATTTATATCTTCCACCGTTACAAGGTGAAAATGTGTTTCAAATAATGCGTCCAACACACGTTTCCATAGTTTCAGCAGAATGTGTTGGACAGTGTTTCATAATCAATGGTGTATGCATATTTTTCATTCTTACTGCTTATGTTTGGTTTTTTGCACGAAAAAGTAGAATTACTGAGATTGGATGAAAATATAAGAGTAACGGTGCTCAGAATGTGTTAAAATGTGTTTCATAATCTATGCTTAATGTAAGATTTTTTGTTCTATAGAAAATTATGTCTTGTTCTCCGCAAAGGAATTAATGTAGATGGATAAAAATTATGAATGTTACATTATTCAAAATGTGTTGGAAAATATTTCGTAATCTATACTGTATGCAGGGTTTTTGGTTCCTGTTAGTTATGCACATGTTAGTTGAATTAGTGCAGATGTATGAAAATGATAGGTATTACGGAATTACGAATACATCGGAAAGTGTGTCATAATCAATGGCATATCGTTAATTTTTTGTTCGGAATTATGTTTCGTAGGTTATGGAATTGTAGTAGATGAATTAAAATGGTAGCTACATATTATAGTATTTGGAATGCGTTGGGAACTAGTTCATGATCTATGCAATGTTCACGATTTTTATTCTTGAAAATTATGTTTTGCTCTTTGCACAGGATGGTGTGAATTACTGTAGATGGATTAAAATATAGGTTTTACAGTGTTCAGGATGTGTTGGAAAGTGTTCCATAATCTATACTGTAAGCCTCTTTTTCTTTTTTAGTAACTATGAGTTGTTCTTTGCAAAGAGTGGTAAAATTTCTGCAGATGTGTGAAAATGATAAGGAATACAGTATTCAAAATAGGTTACAAAATCTATGCTGTGTATAATTTTTGCTTTTGAGGGAGTTTGAAAAAATTAGAAAGTAGCTTCCCGAAAATCAAGTTGGAAAGAGTGGGCATAGGAGGTAAATAATATGAAAGCGTGGTCAAAGATCCATCCAACTATACATCACCTGAGAAGGTCGGAAAAAGTTAGAAAATTGCATCCCCGTGGGTCAACTGTAACACTCCAAGAATCCCTCCTCCTCTCATCATTAAAAGTTTTATATGTTATTAGTATTATGTATTGAAGGATTACATAAAAATGCGGATGTAAAATCATATTGTAGAAAAAAGAACGACTATTCTGCTTTCCCCCTATAATTTTACAAATGTAGATTTAACAATTTTCAAATTTATACCTTAGTTATATTTACTTTCCCTCATTTGTTTGCAAATATTTAATTTCGCTTTCGGAAAGCAAATTGAGGGATCAACCAGAGAGAGATAAGTTTTTAGTTAATTTTAATGAATATGGCAACCCCTGTTCTAGATCACTTTTGAATTGTTTCGCTTTTTTTTGCAAATATTAAGAAAAATTCACAAGCAATTTTTTTTAAGAATTAGATATTTGGATGCTGAAAAATATAGTACTTATGCCTACATAGTTCAAAACTTCTACCTCAAATATTTTTCCTAATTTTCTCAAATTAATTTAAATTCGGAAATTTCCTCATTTGCCATTTCAAAAGGAAGTTGGTAAAAGATCCCTTTTCTGATAAATAGGACTGCAGATTTAAAAAAAAAATGATGTTGCAGTTATAATATGAATAAATAAAAATAGAAGCAGTATTTAAAAAAAAACTTTCTTAACAGCAAGATTGTAGAAGTTAATAAGAAACTACAGAACTCGATTAGGAATAACTAATTTATTCTAGTGACTATCAAGCCTTACAAAAGGTAGGTAGATCTCAAATTTCTTACGTTACACTTTCTTCATATTTCCAGGTTAGCACTAAAATATTTTAATTAATTTCATAGAAAAGTTCTTTTCACAACATTATCCTTATATAATTAAAACCAATATGAAAAAATTAAATCAGGGTCGGGTTAATCGTCAAAAAATAGTTTTTGATGTGACATAAGTCTACACCGTGTTTTCGATTTAAAGCATCAAAAACTGAAATATGTAAATAAATTCCCAATAGAAAATGTAAAATGCTGTTGATATAGCATTGATTTTGTACAATGACAGTGCAGTGTAATTGTAGTAGGTAATACTGGGGCCCATGTGAACAGTTCACATAAATATAGATTTTCTCATAAAGTAGTTAATTTCTATAAACGAAAATTACTGAATATAGTAAACAGAATTGTTTTTTACATATGGTATATTTTTAAATCGCATTTATAGTTTTTCTTACCTTTTTTAATAGTTTTGTAAATTCCAAAAATTATTCACATTTGCCTCACTAATGAAGCAGTTGTTAACACACGTGGGGAACATGCAGACACAAAGAAAAAATATATTTGAATTTCTCTAATTTCTGGGAAATATGTTTAAACACAAGATTATAAAATAAAAATAAGTAGATTAAGGAAGGAGAAGGAGGATTAGATGATTGATTTATTGTTACAATAAAATTAAAAATAACAAAGAAAATTTGAAAAAAAAGCTTTTAAATTTTTCCTAGGGGTACTTGTTTTGGGGAGATGTTAGTGAGGGGGCATTTTAAATAATATTTATCTGAAACTGTCGAAATACGAAAGATTCTCACCCCTATATTTGCCTTATTTACTTCTACATTAATAATAAAGGAGGGTTTTTAATGATTGTTTTTTTTAATTCTCGATTATAAGCCCTCCCCTAAATTTAACTAATTTTGCATTTAATAGAGGATGAGAGTTGCTTATGATAGGTATAGTTATTATTTTAAAAATGCTACTTTCTCAAGATATTACTTCATATCTATCCAGATCTATTTCCGTACATAGCTTTTTAGAGATGAAAGTAAGCCATTGTTGCAAGTTTGGAAAAAATAAAATAGAAAAATTTGAAAAGTTGTTTAACTCATTACTTTTTGTAATAATAATGCATAAAAAAATATAGTAGTAAACCGTTTAGTAAAATATTGCATAAAATTACAGCATTTTAGAAAACATTAAATTTATTTAAATAACAACTGAACCAAACCGAGATTTTTGCTCTTATGTATTTTCTTTATAGCATTATTTAAATTTTTTCTTTGGTACAAAGACAATTTCTTTTTGACAGATATTTTTGTGGAAGTTTCAATACAAAATCAAATGTCCTATGATAAAATGTCTTCTGTTGCAAAAAAATTATAGATATTGGAGCTGACATTATTTCATATGAAGTAAAGTGAAAGGACAGAAGCATACTATGATTATTGGGACACTTTTGAACTGTTCATATCTGACCCAACTTGTCTGTTCACAGGTGCCCCACATGGCCACTGGAGTTAAAATGTCGAATCATTAACATTTCCAAATTTTAGGAGAATTTTTTTATACAAAAAATATTTATTAGTATTCATAGTATATGTTAAAACACTAAAATTCAAATAAAAGTATAAATTACTAAAGCTATTCGCTGAGCAATTTGGAACAGAGATTTTACTTTTGAGATCTATGAACAATGTGTTAGCTACCAAAGATAAACTAACTGTCAAAGAGCTTCAAAAATGTTTTACCATATGTTTACAGATACTGTCATCGTTGGTAATTTTCTTCATTTAAATATCATATTATAACTAGTGAAAAAATGCCATGTTCACATGTGCCCCAGTATTCCTTATACATTAAATTGAAATCAAATATGAAATCGTAATTTTCTTTCTTTGTTTATGACTAAATTTCCAAGTTGTATTGATTTCTGGTGTGGCTTTTTTGCATACATGTCAATTTTAAAAATATACATATTGCTTGACAGTAAATATTTTTGCCACAGCATTAATTGTTTTTTATTTCTTTATTACAAGGACCATTTTTTATTAAAGAGAAAAGAATGAAATGTTGGGATAAAATGATTAAATTATGATATTTTAAACCTTTTCTGTCAAAATTCATTTTTGTTAGTTATTGAAAATTGACAGTCACCTCTTTTGAAATTATCTTATTTATGAAAGATCTTTTGAAATTAAGAACACTTGAATAATTCATCATACCAATTGGTAAAAAAATGTTGCTTTAACTTAGTTTGAAAGCTGTTCTAAAAGTAAAAGTATTAAAAAAGATTAAAATAGTTAATTAAAGTAATAATACAATAGAGGACCTATTATCCGGAATTCCGAAATCCGGAAATGAAGGCGACTGAGAACGATATGAATCATTATGGAATGAATGAATCGTGAATCTTTGATGAAATATGCGTTTTTTCGGGATTTTTTTAATAGATTTCATGCTTTTTTGGCTTTTTTTTTACAAAATTCACTTTTTTTCTGCGTTTATCCGACAGAATTTAAGTTTTTTTTTTTTTTTTTAAAGCGCAAATTTTTTCAAGAATTGCTTCAAGTATCAAAATTCATGATTCATTCAAGAATTTATGATTCATTATTTTCATCATGATTCATTCCCATAAAAAACGCAAATTTTTTCAAGTATCGCGAAAAAACTCTGCAAGATCGTCAAATATCGCGATAAAATCCTGCAAATCACGTCAAAAATCGCGAAAAAATCCTGCAGATATCTCGCAAAAAAAATGCAAATTTTGTGAAACGATCGCGGAAAAATCCCGTGTAAGCGCCCCCCTCTAATTATTTTACGATTTTTCGTCACGTTGGGGGGGGGGCGGATTAACGGTATTTTACGGTAATATATATATATATATATATATATATATATATATATATATATATATATATATATATATATATATAGTCAGTTTGCAAAACGTCCGGATTTTGAAGAGTTCTGAATTTTGGATGTCTGGATTTGAGACTTTTGTACTGTAGTACAAGAGTCAAAGTTGTAGCTTAGTGTTTATTCCACAGACTTCTCATAGAGCACACTTTTCATTCATATTCTAGATGGCAGTGCTATAATATTGTTATTATTTTAAAAATTTCCGTGTTTTTTTATGGGCGGGGGGCGGAGGGGAGTGTCGAGTTTCGGACGGACCCGAAATCCGGAAAATTCCAAAATCCGGAAAGCCCTCGGTCCCGACGATTCCGGATAATAGGTCCTCTACTGTAATAAAACTGCAAGTGAAATCAAAGTAAAATACAGCATTTGTAGACATTAGTTATTCAATGCAAAAAAAAAAAAAATTTGAAATGCAAAAAAAAAAAATAAAAATATATCCTGTAGAATTAAGACCATTGAGTGGATGTTTTCATTTTTATTTAAAAAGTCATTTGAATGTATGATATTTCAAACAAGATAGTTTAAAAAAATTCTCCTATAGGATTAACATTAGTAGGTCGGTATTTTTTGGATTGTGAAGAAGCTTCTGATGTAACACCATCAATAAAAACATAGGATGAGAAAAGCAAGAAACTGGGTTTGGTATTGAAAAGAAAATATCTTTGAATTTGCTCTAACTTAAAGAAAGTATATATGCTCATTAGATACCAACTGTCATAGATTGGTTTCTGCATTTAGCCATAAAAAATAATGAAAAAAAAAATCTAAATAATTTATTTATATCTGCAAAATTTACTTCTAACCTATTTAAATTTAAGGATTGCAAATAATTAAAGATTTATTAATTGTTCATCTTAAAAACATACATTATTCAAATAATTATAAAAAAAATCTTGCAACAATCCATTTGCAGTTTCCCTTATCCTATGCAAATAGGTTTCAAGAATGCACTGTGCAGTTTATACCCTCACCGTTTTAATTTATCTATGCAGTTTTATTTAAAATTTATTTATTAAATAATTTATAACACTGATGCATAATTCTTTTGATATTATTTTATTACATATAGGTTTTTCATACCTTTTCAAATTTTTGACAAAAGATTTTCAACACAATGGTTTTAGTCCATGATGGTTAAAATCAGTTAAAATCGCCGCATGTTGAAACTTGCCAATCATGCAGAAAATGATATATAAGAGCCATTGAATCCTTTGCAGTGATTTGGTAGAGCATGCAACAGCTAAAATAATTTTTGTAATGGAAACTACTCTTTTTTTTAAAATCAAAAATACAGAGTGCCTTGTTCTACTTCAAACATAAACATGACAAACTGATGTGGCCACCATCCATATTTAATTTAAACTTAAACTAGAAAGTTAATGTTTCATAATGCATTTCGCGATATATACAGTTGCTTTAAAATTACTCAGCTTTTTCAGTACTTTTTGAGTTACTGCAAGTTACACAAAACAAAGTAACTAACGTTGCATTCTGATATTTTTCAGTAGAAGAAATTTTATGGCTCCAAAAGGGGGGATAGGGTACAGAAATACAGATAATTAACACTTTTAGACAAAAGCAAAACACAAAATTCTATGGGGAGAAAGAGTATCCAGTGGGGGAGGAGAAGGTTCTCCAGGTCACTGCCTTAATTTATCATAGAAGTAAATCTGTTGAAAATTTCCTAAAGATATCTTTATTATTGTTAAAGTTGGAAAGAAAATATTGTGTTCAGATCTTTATGAAACAACCTGTATTTCTAACTAATTAACATAATTGCAATTCCAGTTTCTTATACAAAAGTTGCAATTAAATCTATCATGCTCTAAATTAATGAAATGTTATTTTTAATCACTCTGTATGCATCAACAATGAATAATATTTAAAATGTTTTTTCAAGGCAGTTTCTAACATTTGGCGACAAATGCATTTTCAGTATTGTACCAATAAGCCATATGCTGCTAAGTGCGCCACAAATCATTGAATCAGTGTGACTAGAGCGTATACTAATAACACTTATTAATAAAAAAAAAAGTCATCTGTATACAGAAAAAAAAAACTTTACAAGTTTTAAATTGTCATCTAATTTTCACAACATATTTAGATTTTTCCCTAAATTTTACTTTTGCCCACAAAATTGAAGCTACTTATTAAGAAGTTTTGGAATTATGGAGATTTAAATCTTGGACAATCTAATGATACGATAACATTTAATAATTTCTAAACAGATTGTGATGGACTTAGCTGTTAAAATCTATCTCAAAATTACTCACAAGGAAAGTCTCCATACTGAGCATACTCAGAATATTTTCAAAAGAATGCTAATGAAACTATTCATGTATGTAATAAAAGATCTGTCAAATTTAGTTGTGAAATTACAGTAGAAAGGCTGAAAAAAAATACTTTTGAATATCTGATGTGAAAAGATGAAAGTGGCACATGATGTCGCGAGAAGTACTTCTCGTCAACAAAAGCAAACAATTTTAATGAAACTGTAAATTGTTTGTTAATAGATTTTCAGAATGTTTGCAAATGATATTTAATAAATTTAAACTTAAAAAGAGCGTGTTTATTATGGATATATATTGTATCACATACATATATATTCCTTGTCTCTGCAGTTATTTAGTTTATTACTGAAAATAATTTTATATATAAAAAAAAATCATACTGAATATTTTTTTACATATATATACATTTAAGCGTGTTAAAAAATAAAATGCAAAATTGTTTCTTTAGCAGACATTTTGAGCTTGAAAAATTTTTATATAAATTTTGAACTTCATTGTAAAAAATTGATAGTTAAATTTCTATATAAATACATATAAATATTAATGACAAAATTATAGTTAAAACAAACTAAAATTGACAAAACTAAAGTTATTTAAATTAACTTTCATTAAACAAGCTCAACATGAAACATTTTTGTCCTCAAGGTGTATTTGACATAAAAAGGTATTTTTTTTTAATTATTTTCCATTGCTAAGCGATAAAAAATCGCCAAATAACGAAAATTTCCGTATTTTTTATGGACTTCTATCAAGATTCCGCCGAATTTTTAAAAAAAATTATAAACATGTATATTTTCAGAAAAAAATTCTGCATTTTTTTTTTTTTCAGATTTTTCGGAATATGTCCATATGGAGACCTTCCTTGTCAGTAGAATGGTTTGTACTTTTGGATTCATTTATAAAGTTTACATGAAAACATGGCTAAACCTGAAATAAAATTTCCTTAATTTATGATCTTGATGTAAAACAGTAATGTGTCTATGTGAGGCAAGTTTCATTGAATAATTATGGAAAAATTCATTTAATCTTTATACTAAATCATACATTATTGAGTATTAATTTGACCTTTGTTTTTAATATTTTTTAAATTCTGTAAATTTTTTAAATTTTAATTATTACATAGCTTAATATTTTATTATATTGTAAGCATTCATTATAGCTGAAATTCATTAATTACATTCAAATTACTGTTAAAATGTTGCAAATAAAGCAATGACCAGAAATCCACACTACCTCTGGTCCCAAGCTGTGTGGATTTGAGGGAATCTACTGTATTCACTAAAAATAAAGAAGCATAAGAGCTGAACTCCCATACAAATTACACATTGGCATAAGTAAAATATAAGTACAGTGTTAAATTGTAGACAAATTATTACTCATTCATTGATGCCAGTCGCATCTTAATATGATTTATGACAGAATTAGTAAGAGCTGAAAGTATAAGAGATTCAGACAGTCTCATTAAATTCCAAATAAGACACAAACCATGTTTCTTGAGTAACAGCTTAATATTGAATGTTTTTATGCATTCAATATGTGGTAGATGGTTAACTCATTTTACATATATTATTCGAATTTTTGGAGCTCTGTCTTCTATAAAAAATCACTTGTTTTTAGGGTAACAAACAAAAATATGGGTTTCAATAAAAGTTACACTCTGTAAATTAGAGTGAAATAATGAATAATCCTTAAAAATTGCATAAAAATACAGCTCTTCTTGAAGCTTTTATGAGAAATATTAAAACACCCTGTAAATTTTAATCACTAAATTTTAACTTTTGAAATACGTATTATCAATTTTCAAATATATTTGCTGCACCACATTCCTTTTATGTGAAGCCTTAACATTTGGTACCTCCTAATAAACAAGACGAAAATTACAATTCAAATTTTAAAACAAGAAATAAATTATAAAAACCTTTATAAAACAAGACATTAATTTGCACTTTAAACTATTGTCGGTACTTCTAGGTTATCCTGCCGACCAGTTTCGCCAAATTATATAAATCGCCAAACTATTAGCCAATTATTATACTATCGCCAAATTATATAAATCGCCAAACCATATTGACATATTTTTTCTTTTAAATAATAAAAAAAAACAAATAATTAGTAGAATATTGATAAAAATATAAATAAAAAGACAAAATAAAAATCATTTAATAATGTTTTAAATACCGTATTTAATATCATTGAATGTTACATTCATGATCCTCCATTATTGGCATTTAATCTTATTTTTTGGCGATCATTTTTTGATCGACGGGATAACCTAGAAGTACCCTATTGTCCGTATAAACAACCAAAAGAAACTCTTTGCAATACAAATGTCAATGAAATTTACACTTAAAATGCATTATATATTTTTATTAATGATTTAAACTAATTGTTTCTTTAGCAATTTTCATGTTCAAAAATAAAAACATAAAATCATTTTAAAACTGTCAACTAAATAAATTTTATTAAAAAAAAATAAAACAATTTATAATTTCTAAATGTAACATAATCTTAAAGTGGATAGTAATACAGTAAAGCCAATTATCCAAAAACCATGGGACAAGAGCTTTTTTGGTGAACCAGGGTTCCATAGGAATTTTCGGATTATCAGAGTTCTATAGGAATTTTAGAATAAGAGACAAGTTTATGATTTAAACTTGTTTGATAAAAAGCTGTGACCATAATTTAGAACATTGTTGTTTTAAAAAAAGTTGTGGTTCCATATTCAAAGCACCCTGAATGACAAACCAAAATTACACATCATTTTAAAAACAAAGTGCTAAATTTTTGATTGTAACTAGTTGAAGGTCACTGCTGAAATCAAAAGTCAACACCTATAGTAATATAGAGGGAGTTCACTTTTAAAACATGCGTAAACTTGTTAAGTTTTTTATTTTACTTATTTTGCTTCTAATTTTTAAAGTTAAATGTATAAAAAAACTCTATAATGTATTAAAAGTGATTCGGTATTGTTTTGACTTAAAACTTACAAATAAAATAGAAATCATAAATCAAAATATGGTGAAAGGTTTTATTTGACATTGGTAAAAACAGTGTTGAAAATAAAATTCTTTACATTAAAAAGGACTTTAAGGAATCTTAAGATCTTTTGGTAAGCCGATTTTTGGTTAACCAGGATTCAGATAATCTGGGTTCTACTGGAATTGACAGATAAGGTACTACTTGGTTTTCCCGTCAACCAAAAAAACATCACCAAACTGTTACATTAATTGCCAATAATGGATGATCTTGAATGTCGCATTCAATGACATTAAATGTGATGCACATGTTTAAAACACCATTAAATAATTTTTATTTTGACTTTTTACTTTTAATTTTATTAATATTCTACTAATTATTTGTTTTTTCATTAAGTGTATTATAGCTCTTGTAAGCTATATAGTTGTCAAAAACTAAGGTTTAATTTAATCAGTATAATTTCCATCATCCTTGGTACATTTGTATTTGACCTGGGTCAGATAATTTGCAAGCACCCATAATTCTTGTAAGAATTAATTTAGGTATTTTTTTAAAAATAAACTGTATATGACGGTAAAAATTTTCTAATAAATCCTCTAAAATTTCTCTTTAATTTTAAAATATGGTTTTAGATTATAGGAAATTTAGATTCACAACAATGAAATAAAAAATTCATTAAAATTTTTTTCTCAAAAAATAACTCAACACATAGTTTTTATAGTGTACATCATGAATATAGATCAGATCTTCGTACCTATGTTCATGGTGTACATTATATAGTGTATGTCAGCCACTTACCTGATAGTTGCTATTCCACTAGAAAAACATTCAGTTTACCTGTGTACCAACAATTTTAAATGAGTATAAATGTCAGATAAAAAGGAAATCCGCCGCACATACAATTCTATGTTATCATACGATACGATGAAATCACAAATTCTACCATTTTTAGAACAAGAATAACTAAAGAAGCATATATTACCATTAATTTATTTTTGTAAAGAAGATACTTTGATAGATTGATTTTAAAAAATAGCCATTGTTACAGAGTACACCATTACGTCCATTTTACTAGAGACGCCGATACAAAGAATGAATCACGGAAATTGAATCCATTCATCAATATTGAATCAATGAATAAATTTCCTGCAATAGAAATTTTTAATTAATAAAATAAAATATTTAATGATAAAAAAGGATTAGACAACATTTGTGAAAATTGTTGTATCTAGCACTTAAATATGATCTCGGGACATAAATTTAATGAAATTTGATTTTGGAATTATGGGAATTACTCACGAAAAAGGTGGTGTGTTTAAAGGAACTTGTTTCTTTTAACGGTTGTCTGATAACGTATATTTCAACCAAGTATTAAAAAAATTTATTAATCATATCGCCATTGCAGCAGATAATTAATAAATAATTTTATAATGCATAAATCATTTACATTGAATTATCATTCAATTCACGATTCATTCATTCTATAGATGGCGTATTGTATCTTCCGTGGTTTCTGATATCAATAAAATATCAATTTAATAAAAAACACCTTTAAGTAATCTGAGTATTTTATTTTTGGTTTTATGTATAAGTAAGGTGAACTAAAGGATTCGACATATGTGATATGTTATATCATTTTAATCTTCTGATATCAGGTAACTTTTAATATATTAGAGGCATGAATCCCCTTAAATGCATCATTGTGGACTTTCCAAATTCCAAAATTCATTTTCGTTTTATTTTATTTGGCATCCTCCCACTAATTTAGCTAATGACGTCTTCCTGCCTCGCTTTTGGCACCGGGTAATATTTACCTTCCTAACTTGTTCCTAGTTACCTTGGGTATTAAAAATATAAATAATTGATTAATTTATGTGATAGAAATATTTTTGTTAGCCTTTTTTAAGTTGTTTAATTTTGCACATAATTTTTTTTAATTAATTGAAATTGCTTGCATCATTATGTTTATCTCTTTGCATCATGTATTCTATTTCTATCATTTGCATTGTGTTACCCTTATACTTGTCACTGATTTTAATATTTCATTTGATAAATTCACACTACTGTGATTTAAAATAATTAAAATTTGAAAAATAAAATTACATATATTATTGTTCGGCCAGCCTTTCCCCCTCCCTGCCAGGGCATGTTTCTAAAACTTAACTGCTCAAAGACCACCTATCGACAGCACATCATCTTCTCTTCACCACCGCAGCTGCCTGCGAGATGAATATTAGACTCTTTTTATCATCATCATGATGAACTCTGCTTAGATCGTCTTGTTTGATGGAAGCATCACGCCCACATAGGTATTCCGATACCAATTGCCTTTGAGCCTTTAATATATTAATTAATTGAACCCAACCATTTACGCCTCACATTTCGTCTTTCTGATTTATTATTGAGTCATTTAAAACATTATTAAAATATTTTATTTTTAGCTGTTAATTTCTTTTATTATTATTTATTTTTAAGTATTTTAATTTCAAATTTCAATTTAAAAACAGCAGATTGGTATGAAGAAAATTTAATTTTTTATAACATCTAATTTTAAAGCATAATGTTGCTCTTAAATTGAATTTGATTGTATTCTGTTCAATATAAAGTAAATATTTTTTAAAAATTTGATCCCATGATGAAATATCTCTACAAAGTTTATCGAAATTTACATAAAAGAACACATGCAGGTACTTACTTATTAACACCACCGCAGTTATTTTTTGGATTCCTTGTTGCCTTGTTTTTTGCTAATTTTTGACACCATTTTTTAGTATTTTAGTGCCTTTAAATGCATTTTTTTGCTCATATTTTTTATGCCGTTATTCTGCGCAAGTTCTACTGCGGTAACATTAATACGTAAGTACCCACATACACTTAAAAATCTATGGCTAAATCCTACAACAAGCAAGACATGTGGCAGAGCAATAAATGAGTTTTGTTATTACCAGTTTGTTTCCAAAATTCTTTTCACACAAACTGTGTCTTGATCTGGAATTGTGATTAGTCTCATCAGATTGGTTGGTTTAATGTCTTTTGGATGGTTGGATTTTTTTAAATTGAATCTATGTCATGAGTTTTGTTGTGTATTTTGTGAAGGGATGGTTTGACATACTGTATAATTATTGAGAATTTTTTTATGGTTTCGTCTGTGAAAATGGATATTGTTGAAATTGTTTTTTATGTGTGTTGCTTTTTTGCATAAGTTTATTTCTGAGTAAGTTTAACTTTTGTCATGCAGAATGAACAATTCTGTTTTTTTTTTTTTTTTTTTTTTTTTTTTTTTTTGACCAATTTTTTTTAGTAGTTAGTGTTTGGGGAGAATAAGAGAAAAGATTTTTGTATTGCTTGCATGTTGCTGAATGATAAGGATAAGGAATATACTACTTGATTATCATGTCAACCAAAGTACTTTTCCCAAACTGCATGATTAAATCTGAATAATGAATGATCATAAATGTTATATTTACCTGATAATAAACACAATACACATGTTTGTTATGTCATCAATTGGTTTTTAATTTGTATTTTTATAATTTTTTTTATTAATTTACTTGTTCTTTCATTAATTTAAAATAAAATTAATGTTAATTTGTTTAATTTGGCAAAATTAGTCAGTAAGTAGTATTGGATGAAAATTATATACATAATTATGTTACATTATAATATATATACACATATGTGATAAATAAAGGTAAGTTTTACTTTTAAAATATTAATATGTTTTTACCCCACCTGTTTTGTAAAATAAGTTAACGATTAACATATGTTTTTTCATAATTTTTGTGTTAAAATGATGCCATGAAATTTCATGTGTTTTTAGTTTCATTTTTGCCGATATTATGCTGCCTTTCAAAGCATTATTAAAATGTTTTTCATAGCAGATAGTTTAATTTATTTATGTATTTTTTGTAAGTAGTTTGATGATTGTTATCCAAATTTTCTGTTGTTTTTCCTGAAATGTTTAATTTTAAAACATGGTCACATAACATTGCTCTTATAGGTTGAATTTAGCTGTAATTTATCTCTTTTGAAATTATTATTATTATTATTTTAAAGAATGGATTGCATCCTAAAGTAATTTTATTACATTTATGAAATTTATCTAAGTATTAAAAACAACTTAAGTAAGTGTGACCATTTTAAGCTAAAATTTTGAAATTTCAATATCTAAACAATGTTAGAGGCGTTGTTAGTGTGTGCAGTGATTGTAACGATAAAAAATCAAGGTGCAAATCTCGCCAATAGTATATTACTTTTTTCATGTTTGCAAGTTAGAAACAGCACTTTGCCATTGAAAATATTTTTTTTTCCTTTTCTGTTAGCCAGGCACCACCATTATGTATATATACATATGTATAGATAAATACATGTGTGTATATATATGTATGAGATGGAACTTGTCAAATTTTGATGAAAGAAAATATTTAAGAAGGAACTTCATTAATTTCTAATAAATTTACAAAATTATTTGCAATAAAAAATGCATCAAACATTACTTAATCTGACTCTTACAACAAATGTTACTTTAATCTAATGTTATCCAAATCCTATTTCTTTATTCAAATATGTAATTAGTAAAATATACTCAAGATGTAAATATTATATAATATTGCTACATATTACGGAATAAAAAATCAGCAAAAAAATTTCACTCTGACACAATCATAAGATTCTTTTTTTTCATCATGGAATCTAAATCTTGTTCTATTTCCTTTGTTCTATTTTTTTGTTCCATGCTCAATTTTGCTCTAATCAGAATTTGTGTATGCACCTCTCATATCTCTGTTCCTTTATTTAAATATATATTTGTGTGCAAAAGTTTATTTTTTAATAATTTTCCAAATTAGAAGTCAAATTTGCATATAAACATTCACACTCTTGATTTAATATTTTAATCTAAATACCGCCAAGTATAGATTCCAGAAATTAATAAGACTTTTTTGATGCATTTTTTGTAAAAAATTTAGTTTTATTAATGAATTAAATTTTCTTTTAAATATGATGTCATTTTCTCTCATATTTCTCATCTTTCTAGAAAGCATTTTGCTTAGCCTATGATCAGTATTGAAATGTAACAGTTTTATGATGCAAGCACGTAAATTTATAAAAAGTGTATTATCAATTTTTGTGTAATTTTTTTAAATTAATTGGTATTATTCATCAAATTGGTATTATTCTTGTTATTTTTTCTTTGCTCTGAAAAGCAAAGGTTCATATTCTAAATTTTGCAATAAACGAGTCATAAGAATATTGGCGCTGTATACTGGTTGATTCATAAACATTGAGTTGATGATCTATTTCCCTAAATAATGGCCCTAGACCGATATTTCCAACTATAAATTTCCATAAAAGACAATGCAAAATTTTATGACATTAGTTGTAACCCATTGTGGAGTCTATTTGAGAAAAGACACAAACTATTAAAATTGAATTCTTTAAGAATATACTTTATAAAAATCTAAAATTTATAAAATAAGACGATAAAGAAGAAATTATATTTATTAGTTCCTAGCAACACACAGTGGCACAGCCAAGGGGGTAGTTTTGGGGTTAAAACCCCTCCCAAAGCTAAGAAAGATCGCTATAATTGCCGCTTAAATGAATCAAAACCAAACTTAATACAGTAGACTCCCTCAAATCTGCACATATTTTACAGATGTAAAAAATGAAACATTCAGTTCAAAAGTAGGTGCAAAATTATACTTTTTTAGTTTTATATCAATTCCATATATTTTTTAATTTGTAATTTTTATTAAGGTTATTGAATTCATATTTTTTCATGAAGAAAGAATAATTTATTTCTGAAAAAAATAAAGGTATTGCTGATATCATTAGTAATCACAATCTTATCAAATATATTTATGTATTAATCTAGCTTTTTTAGTTTTTAAGTCTGGCTAAACCTGAAATAAAGATTCATTATTTTATGATCTTGATGTGAATTAATAATGTACCTTTATGAGGCAAGTTTCATTGAATAATTTAGGAAAAACACATTTCATGTTTATAAAGAATATTTAATTGTACATTACTGAATATTAATTTGACCTTTGCTTTTAGTATTTTTATCATTTTAAAAACTCTAAATTTTTATTATTTTAGTTTATTACTTATTTTAATATTTTAGCATATTGTAAGCATTCATTGTACTTTTGATTTCATTTTTATTATTAATTACATTCAAATTACTTTTTAAAAAATGTAAACAAAGCAATAACCAGAAATTTGCAAAATTCTAAAATCCGCAAAACCTCTGGTCCCAAGCTGTGCGGATTTGAGGGAGTCTACTGTATTTAAATGTTTCGACGCATTTCAGAATCCGCCGCTTTATTGAATCAGATTTTATTTAATAAAATGATTCAATTAAATGGCGAAAATTATACTTAAAATTGTGAAAGTGCATATTACATGGATTACTTAAGTAAAAATTGGTTTTTTGAACTAAATCACTTTTTTGAGATGCATTACTCTAAAAAATTATTTCCTGTCGCACAGATGTCTTTGAGTTTAAATATTATACAGTGAGTATTCTAATTAGTATTGATTCTTTGGTACTAATTCATTCTTATTTCAGGGAATCGAATAACCGGCAATCACCTAATTAGAAACTCAAAACCCCCCCTAGAACCGAATTCTTGCTGCGCCACTGGCAACACAAAAGATGTATCCAAGATTGTCCCATCAGGGAAATAATGATAAAGGGGGCAATTTACAGTGTCCATATGTTATGTTTAAATTTAAAAGAAATGTTAAAAATGTAACAGACTAACAGTTTCTTTAATTATGTATTAATTTAAGGATATACATATTAGAAGAAAAAAAAGACAAAGAATTTAATATTAGATAGAAATTTTCATGTTTCTTCCTCAACCATTAAAGCAAATCTAGAGCGTTTTCTATTGGTAGGGTTGGAGACCTCGTAGTCTGAGAGTTCTTTAATAATTTTATTTGGCATTTATTGACATTCTTATTAGACATTTTAGCAAGTTCCTGCATTTTTTTAAATTGAAATAGTGCAAAAATCTCTTTGCGAATGTTTGAGTTTCTAAGATAACTATTGTCACTGTAGACTATTTTAAGTTGTCTATTAATGAATTTTCTAAAGGTAGCTAAGATTACTTTTGCTACCAAAACCACCAGACTGAACATGAATGAGAATAGAACACAGACATGCATTGTAAATTCGAAGTTATAATTTAATCGAAGAGAATTACTACTAAGAACAGAAGAGATATGGATATACCAGCGACTTTTCAGCTCTGCTTTTAAGAACGTGTATATTTCAAGTGAGTCCTTCATCTAAGATGAGAAGTCTTCTTTACAAAAAAACTTTCTTGAGTGAAAATAGGTGACAGTACCATTTGTGAACTATCTCGACGTTAAAACCAGAACCGAAACTAGCTTTTTTTGTTCCTGAGGCAAACATGGATTTTGCCTTTCCTCCATCAAACAGAATAAAAGTTATTGCTCTTGTGCCCTATTCAAAAAAAGATATAAAAAATCCTTAAAAATATAAATAATTTAATAATAATTAAAATGCTAGTAAGAAATATATAAGCAATGCTTCTATAAGACTAACTTTAGTTTGAGTATTGAGAGGCTTCAGTTGTCATATGAAGACAATAGATCGCTAATGTTAAACCTATGGGAGAACTCATTTTAAAGATTCTCACTTGCATATTAATAATTATATATATATATAATACTACTTTCACAAATTTGAAAAGAATACTGCCATAGATTTAACATTATTTTTGAGTGTCTTTTATTTCATATTTATTTATATACATTTTTGTATGAAGTGACATATTCTTCTTTTGTTGCCCCTCTTCAACTTTCATTCTTGCAACTGGGGTACATGCCCCTCTGCAGCCCATAGTTTTGCACTGGTTAAAATAAAACTGCCAAAGCATGAGGATCTAAAAATCAAACATCCTAAACATCAATAAATTAAAATATATTTTGAATGTGATTAAAACTCCAATTTACATGAAATATTTTTATTAGCACCTCATACGTTTTACTTTGACTGCTAGATAAAAAAATTCTTTTCTTTTCTTTTTCTTTCTTACTGTTTAGTCTAATATTTTTTTTCCGATAACCTGAGTTCCAAAAGCTCTTTAATCACATTAATTTTCTTTTAAACAGCATAATAAACTGCTTCTTTTAACTGCATATTTTCGAGATTTTATGATTTTCACTAATTTAAATAAAGGGTAAGAAAAACAAACAATTAAATCTGATAATACAAATAATAGTTAGATACTACATAAAAAAAAGTTTATACTAAAACATTACACAATGTATTCACATTTTTCTCACAATGTTCTATTCACCACAATTCGTTATTATATTTTTCCCCATCTTAATTATATAGTGAATTAAAACTTACCTGAGCTTTCTGCTTATTGTGTACTCCCCAAATATAAGACTTTATCTTAAACTGAAACAGCTACAATATAGAATAATTTCTCCGTCAGGTTAAAATTGCAATTGACTAGCGGAAGGTTTTAGGCCTCTGCAAATTTCACTAAAGTTATCAGGGACTTTACATGTGATGCGTTACATTTGCATGAATTTTCGGTTTGCAGATAGCTTGCAAATGGAAGTGTTACGTTTGCATGTAAGTGCAAAGCAATGAAAATGTTCCATCTGTAGCAATTCTACTATCTATGCAAATATAATAATATAATAAATAAAATATAATTATAGAGAATGAAAAATCGTAAGCACAGGATAGATTATGAAACACTTTTCCATGCATTCTGAATAATGCGTCACCTATTAATTTAAACCAATTGCAGTAATTTACCACCCTGTGCGAGGAACAAAACATAACTATAAAGAACGAAAAATCATGTGTACAATAACACGAAACACTTTCCAACAAATCCTGAAAACTGTAACACCTATATTTTCAGTCATCTGCAGTAATTCTATTACCCTGTGCAAGTAATATAATATAATTATCAAGAACAAAAAATCATGCATTACAGCATAGATTGTAAAATACTTTCCAACACATTCTGAAAACTGTATTTCATCTATCGGCAGTAATTTTACCACCCTGTGCAAAGAAGAAAACATAATCACTAAGAACGGAAATTTTGCGTAAAGCATAGAATACAAAACACTATTCAATGAATAGTACTGCTGGCATTTGGAACACATATTGGATGTTCATATAAAATAAATTGCACCAGCTGGCAATGGCAATGGAAGGTGAAAGTAAAGGATTTCTCTGTGCATGTGCAACTCGCCTGCTGTAAATTTCCGGTAGTAGTGGAGACACGAGTCGGAGTTTCCTTTGAACGGTGGATTGTGTAGAACATTTTGTGCACCCTGACGGTGGTAAGTAAAATCAACAGATTTTGCTGGGTGTACGCAACATGTCTGCTATATGATGCCACAAGGAACAAAGAACATTTTGAAGATTTATTTAGTGCACTGCAGTCCCTATTGATGAGAGGTGGGAAAAAACAATATTTTGCAGCACATGCACAGCATGTCCAGTTTATGGTGCCATAGACAGCAGAGCCTGGTGTTTGTTTTGAACATACTGCGCAGCAAGTCTAGTCTCCACAGACCCATTCCGAAGGTTCATTATCGAATATTCTTTTTTTTATTTTCATGAAAATCGAGAATGTAAGTATTCATATTCATTTGAAATAATCGAGAGGATCAGGCATCTCAAGATGGATCAGGTAGTTTATTTTATGATGGCAGTTATTCATTATTTATTTATTATATCGATTATTTAATACATGCATTTATATTTTATTTATTTTATTTAGTTAGTTTAATATTCATAAATTAGGAAATTCATCTGACACATCATTGATTATATAATCATAAGATAACACTGAATTTAATGTAGATTTTAATATTGTGGTCGAAATTTCATTTCAATTCAATTTTCTGTGTTAATTTAATTTTACATAAGTTTTTTTATACTTAAATTTCTTTTTCAGGAATTTTGAAAACTGGTTAATGGATTTACATAAATGCAAAAAGACATAAATTTGCACATCACATAACTTTAACTTGTCAAATATGCAAAAAAATATTTCTGTATTGCTTTCTGGAAAAGCAGCTTCTGTCACACAGCAAGGAAAACCATTTATTTGTGAGGTATGTAGCAAAGGATTTTCTAGAAAGAGTAATTTAAACACTCATCATCTAATACACACTGGTGAAAAACCGTTTCTGTGTGAATTATGCAGGAAAAAATTTTCTCATAAAAATGCTTTAACAAAACATATGTTAATTCATACTGCTGAGAAACATTTTATGTGCGAGATATGCAACAAAAATTTCTTCCATAAGACTAGTTTAACCCATCACCTGTTAATTCACACTGGCGAAAAATCTTTTGAGTGTGAAATATGTAAGAAGAATTTCGCACGAAATGGTGATTTAAGTAAGCATCTGTTAATACATACTGGTGAGAAACCTTTTGTGTGTGAGATATGCAGCTATAAATTTTTTCGAAAGGGTGATTTAAGCAGGCATCTGTTAATTCATACTGGTGACAAACCTTTCGAGTGTGAGATATGTAACAAGAGATTTTCTCGTAAAAGTGATCTAAGCGATCATCTCTTAATTCATACTAATAAGAAATCTTTTGTGTGTGAAACATGTAACAAGAATTTCTCTCGAAAGAGTACTTTAAGCACACATATGGTAGTTCATACTGGCGAAAAACCTTTTGAGTGTGAAACATGCAATAAGAAATTCTCTCATAAGAGTGCTTTAAGGGGACATCTGTTAGTTCATACTGGTGAGAAAGCTTTTGCATGTGACATGTGCAACAAGAAATATTCTCAAAAGATAGGTTTAAGCAGGCATCTATTAACTCATACTTGTGGGAAAACTTTTGTGTGAGTTAAACAAGGATGTTTTATTATTTGTAATCTAATGGTTAAATTTGCTCTTAATTGATGTTTTTATTGGGGCCATGGCATATTGTAGCATTATGAAAGTGCCATTTATTACCCCTTAAATTGAATACTGATCACAGAAAGTATTTAAAACTTAAAGCAATAAATCTAGATTAAGAATGTGAACATCAAATACTTTTTTATTTTCATTTTGCTTTATATATTTTTTATTAATGTTACAGTTCTCGTTTTTTACATTATATAGATTGGAAAGCTTATAATTTTCTCTCATGATTGGGAATACTCTACATAAAAACTCGCGTTAAACAGGAATTCATGCACTGAATTCTTTGATTATAAACGTTTCTTTTTTATAAACTAAAAAATATGTTTCTTTAAAGTTCTGCTTTCCACGATTTCTCTGTTACATCAAAAATAACTTATAATTAACTTTCAAGAACACCACTTATGTATTTGACACACGGATTACTATTTCATAAAGGAATAAAAATTTAATAAATTTAAAATTATCAATAAATGTTGTCAAAATATGTTTAAAAATTTTGCTTTTACAATTTATTCAGGCTCATACATTTTTCTGATGTACTTTGAAGTTATTTAACCTTTGATTGAATTGTATTTCATATGTCTATGCTCTAACTCTCATGAATTACTTGGATTCCGATGTAATTAATATACGTCAGTGAGGTTTAAGATCACATATTATTTATTGAAAATCTATTGTGTAGCATGAATAGTTACTCAGCAGGACAGTATTTATTATATTTTATTACAGTCTAAGTCCAAAAGTTGTTTGTGATGTATTTTAATTGTTCCAAGAATTTATTTAATGAAATTATTGTGAATTTCTGAGCTGAAATTTCTGAAAATATACTTTTTTGTGTAATTGGTAGTGCAAACTATTTATAATATATTTATATACTGAACTTCCAGCGTAAAGCATAATGATTAATTCATGTTTTTGAAAATGGTTAATCCATGTTTTCGACGATGTTCAAAAGTCATATTGAAGAGCTTCACCATTGTTTTATCTACATTCATGGGGAGACAAGAATTGGCCTTTTATTTAGACATATTTAAAATCATGTTTAAAATTTTAATTGTCTGTCGTTCAGTGGAATGTTTTTATTTATATGTTATCCTATTTATATTCTAACGTGTATATATTTTTAAATAAAACATTTCTTAAAATTAATTTCGTTTTCACTTTGTATTTCTTCATTACAAAATAAAAATTATGACTTTGTGATATCTCTATTTTCAATTGACTTCTGTTCTAGCTTACTCTGGAGCCATTTTGATTACTAGATTTATATATGGACATGGCCAGACAATCAATCATCATTTGCAGATGTCCTGATGTTTATTTTCAGCTATTGCATTTCTCATACTACATAAGCTTGATTTAAATTAATTTTATTTCATTTTTAGATAATGAAACTGACATTTGCTACCTAAAAGAGTTTCAAAAATACCTATATAAAAAAAAGACCGTAAAATACCGTTAATCCGCCCCCCCAAACGTGACGAAAAATCGTATAATAATTAGAGGGGGGCGCTTACACGGGATTTTTCCGCGATCATTCAACAAAATAAATGAATCGTCGAATGAATCATGAATTTTGATACTTGGAAAAATTTGGGTTTTTTTAAATAAAACGTAAATTCGGTCGAAAAAACGCAGAAAAAAGGAGAAACTTGTAAAAAAAGCCAACACAAGCATGAAATCAATTAAAAAATCTCGAAAAAACGCACATTTCATCAAAGATTCATGATTTATTCATTTCATAATGATTCATCGCATTCTCAATCGCCTTTGAAAATGGAAAGGGAGGGCGCTTTCTCGGGATTTTTTGAAAATTTCAAATTCTTTATAAAGTGGGGAGGGGGCGTTTGATCGGGAAGGGCGGATTAACGGTATTTTACGGTACATCATTTCCGTACTGCAAAAACGTACAAATTGCTTTTTAATCCAAATCTTTTGAGATAAAGTTTAAATATTATCATAAATTTTAAATACTATTTAAAATGGAAATTTTAAAAAGAAATATATCATTATTTATATTTAAAATGCATTCTTACTTATAACCAAACACTTTACTTTTAAAAGATATATATCTATAGACCGAATTCTCAGTGTAAACATAAACAAATGCGTTTCAACTAGAAGATAAGGGCCGAGTTTGCAGCTCAGTGTAAAGCAATTGCATTCCTTCGTCATTTTAAACAAATTTGAATCGTTTTAGAACATTTTTTTCAATATATTTTCATGAAAACTACAAAATCTTAAAAAATATGACAAATACAAAACCTCCAAGTAGTCCCCTTTATAGAAAAAGGTCTCCTTTAGTCCCTTTTTCTGCATTTTGGTCCTCTTAGTCCCGTTTCAGTCATTGAAAAAAATTGCCACAAAATTTTTAAAAAATCTAAAAATCACTAAAAGCTTAAAAAGTGCAGCGGGGAAAGTTTAATACAGTGGCTTAAGCATTGTAATAACTGGAATTCTTTCTCGAATGTTAAAAAATTACCGCAGAATAAACATTTTAAAAACCCATTAAAATTTCTAAAAAGTACAAATTTCATCATAAAATCGTAAGAAAACGTAAATTTTTTAAAAACTAAAAGGATTTAAAAAAAGGCTAATTTCATCAAAAGATCACAAAAAGCACAAATTTAGCAAAAAGTTAGTGGGTGGGGTACAGTGGCGTAGCTAAGGGGGGCGTCCGCCCCGGGCGCCGAAGCCTAGGGTCGCCAAATTGAGAGAAATTGTTATATATCTATATTGGGTTGGGGGTGCAAAATTTCTTGCTGGCCCCGGGCGCCAAAAAACATAGCTACGCTACTGGGGGGGGGGAGGGTAAGTGAATGTCTTTAAAGGGACGCTGAAAAAGCGTATAGTTATTGCAAGAATGTGCATTCCCCATCTGGTATAACATTTCAGAAATTTTTGTTTCAATCACCCCTGAGATTCTCCCATTTTATCCTCCACAAAACATAATGTAGAGTATACTTCTCTTTTATTATGCACTTTCCATTTATCTAGGATAAACTGGTCTCAGACAGAATTCTTACATGACCAGTTTTTGAAACCAAATGTCAAAGAATTGTCACCAAATGCACAAAAAAAGAAAGAAAACTCTCAAACTGCATAAAAAATTTCACAAAATGTTGCACTAATTCCGAATAAAAATAATATTTAAAAATATGACAAAATTTATTAAACTGAGCTAAAATATTGAAATTAGTTTCCTTTTAAGATTAAAAATATGTCACAGCAAAATAAGAAAAAACTCTAAAAATCACATAAAAATTCAAAAATTGCTACACAAATTCTGAATAAACTTACTTAAAAGGAGGTCAACATTTACTATATTGGGCCAAAAGTCGGGCATTTTGGGCACTGAAATCGGATTCTTTTTACAAATTAAATGGAAAAAATCGTGGAATATGCGATTTTTTACACAAAAAAGAGGTTAAAATATTAAATTTATATCTGGTAATTTAATCATTAGAACAAAGTTTATCACATTAGGTCTAAAAGTTTGCAACGGAATTCCTTTTATGAATGTCAAAAAAAAAATGTCGCAGAATGAGAGACAAAGAAATAAAAACTGAAAGACACATTCAAAATGTATTAATTTTTTTTTTTATTGATGCATAAATTTCATTTAAACTTTATTGAAAAGAGGATAAAAAAAATATTACATTAAGCTAATAAATAAATAATCATAAAAAATCTTATAAATATTCAAAAACTAACTTAGATATGGCGGTACCTTCATGCCAAATCTTGTAGCTCTATATGCAACAGTCTTCTTAGTAAGACAAACTGTGTTGACTTTTATTATGTAATTTTGTTTTCAATTTTGATGGAGAAATGTATTCTATCTATTAAATAAACTTTAAATACAATGTCTTTAGAAAGCTCTCTTCAGTATATATTTCTATATTTTAAAAAAAATCTGCCACTACCACTACTGCACTTAATGAATTTTTTTTTGACCAAAGATCTTTTTTCGCTAATATTCAGAAAACTGTTGCATACAAAAATATGAACATTGATAGTACTAAGAATATACAAAAGTGTTATACAGAATTGGATTAAAAACACACTGATTTAGATAGTTTTTAAATTGAGGAATTATTTTAAAAAGAATTCAATGTTAAAGTTTGGTCAAAATCATTGCATTTAAAAAAGTTTTACAGCTGAACAAAAAATATGCATAGGAATTTAATCCTTTTTTTCTAAGGATGTACATTGCAAGCTTGTTGTGTGCAGACTGCATTTATTTTATTTTTTACTTTTTAATGTTTTGATTACATTTTTATCATTTGAATAGATATTTTTAATCATATTTAGAAAACGTCATTATGATAAAAAGTTTTAAAAATCTATTGGATTTTTAATCACAGGATTTAAAAGAACATCATAATTTCATAGACATTTTAAAATTCAAATATTTAAAAAAAAATCAAACATTTAATTTTAAAAAGGTGTTACACAATACACTAAAAGAAAAAATTTTCTTGGCATGCTTCAGTTCCAATTAAGATAAGCACACCAGATAAGATGTACACTAGTACATCTCATTGTAAAGTGTCATTTGTATTGACCATGAGACAAATTTTATGTTATGGTTCTTATCTTGATTGGAATCAAAACTTGTAAAAAAGTATTTGTTTTTAATGTATAGTGTAACACATTTCTTAACTTAATGGAAAATGTTTGAATTTTAAAATGGATTTTAAAAATTTGTTGTTTTAAATTATTGCCAATGGTAAAAACATTCCAAAAAAATACTTTTCATTTTAAATAAAAATATATTTGCATGTGATTATTGAAAAGGGAAATAAAATTTTAAAATAAGATAAAGGTAATCACATTTTAAAAGCAGGAAAATATTTAACATTTTGTCACAAATGTTGCATTTACTGTGAATATTAAAAAAGAAAGAGAAATTTTTAAATTACCTTATATACTCGTGTATAAGTTGAGGAATTTTTATTAAAATTTGAGAGTTAAAAATGGAAAGGGGAGAGTTTAGTCTTATGCACGAGGTAATGAAAAAAATAGTCTTATACACGAGGTTTATACTGTTCTTACCACAAAAAACAGCAGATTATCATTGAATTCTGCAAGTCTTAACTAATCACCTATGAGTTTCAGTTGGATTAAGAGATAAACGCAGAAAATGACCATTTCTGCATGATTGACAAATAAAGCTCAACCTTTGTAATTGTTTCTTTTCAGCATTTTTATCCCCTTTTTAATAGAGCTCAAGCTTGAGAAAGCTTCTAGATATTTCTCCTAAAAGCCCTAAAATACAAAGAAATACTATATTTTAGCAGTCTAAGAAATTATTTACCCTTGTAAATATGGCTTGAATAGGTCGAATACATGTCAAATCAATCATTGACGTAACCTTCATAGTCTCAGAAGTTTTGAATTGAACATATGTTAAAATTGAGAAAAACGTAATTTACTTGCATATTTTTGTTTTCTCCAAAACAATTCTTAGCCCGAGATACAGGGTGCCAAAGATGGCTTCCCAGGCACCATTTCCCATTTACAACTTTCGATAGAAACTTCAGTGCTCTATCCCTGGAACAGGGCAAGATATTTTATTGCGTTTTTTTTTATTTTTATTTATAATATATTTTTCTGTTTAAAAAGATATACTGAGTTTTGAAATATTTATTTATTTATTTACTTTATTTTTTGTTGCAACTTCCTAAAAAATACTTTTAATCGAAAATATTTTTTTCTCCAAAATGCCAATCCCAAAAATTTTGATTATTTTACTGTTAATAAGTACCTTTGAGTACTACCTTCACTGTAAAGAAGAACTTCCACTTTTGAGTTTAACACGTTTTAGAAACATATAAAAAATTCAGAGAATTTTCCAGGAACTGTATATAAACAGTTGCAGTAAAAGTCTCTAAATTTTGTTTATTTTCATCGTATGTAGCCAACTACATATCCTAAAGAAGTTAGAAATTGCACGTTAACCCTTTCCGGCACATTGTGCCCGGTCTGGGATACCTAATTTTAATTCCAAACTTGCAAATGGCTCAATAATATTTTAGTAGAATTTTGCCTTTACAATAAAAGCTTAAATTACGGATTTCAAAATATCTAAAAAGTTCGTTTGTGAATTCCGGTGTCAGTCGATAATTTCTCATTTTATTGCAGAATTCGCCCGTGCCGGAAAGGGTTAAATCTGGCAAAGTTGTTGCGTTCGTATTGTAACTAGTTGTATAAACATTTAGATCTTAATGCAGTAAGTCCTCCACTTTTAGGCAAATAGGCATTAATACAAAATTTATTATGTTTCTATATATTAAATTCAGCAATACAGAAGTTATAGGAATCCATCTTAAAAAGAACGTAATCACCAGAGTGACATAGGATCGTTACCTATCGTGGGATATCATTGAATTAATTACGTATGATCTTATTTAAAAGACCAGGCTGTTTTTTTAGTCATCAGCCCTGAGATTTCTGCTGAACCGATTTTGATAATTATTTTTTTTAAATGAAAGCTGTTGATTTGTAGATGTGGCCATTCTAACTATTTTTTAATATATTTCCATTTTGTATTTTATTTTTAATTTTAAAAGCTTTTTTATGAAATTTCTTCAAAACAGTGGCAATAAAATTTAGCTTTTATCTCTATAATAAAAATCTGTTTTGCTTTATTAATTTCCACCAATCATAAGCTTGATTTTATCGGTAAATGTGTCATCGCATTCAAAAGAGAAAAAAATAATGATTTTCGTAAAAAGTAATAACCATAATAAAATGCTTGCACATAATTATGCGCTAATTGAGGTACAATACTTATATTATTTACTCAGAAGCAATATTAAGTATTCTATGAAAGTAAAATAACAGAAAATATTATATGATAAAAAGTAATACTTAAAGGAAGGGTATTTGTTGGAGAAAATGGCGTCATTCAGAAAGCAGATAAATTTGCTCTATGAATATAGACTCTATCAGTGATGACGTCACAGACAACTCAACTCCACATATTAGCCGAAAATGCGTTCTAAACAAACAACAGAGTGAAGAAAAAGATAGAGATGAAGTGGCATGCAGCTACAATTGCAATCGCAAAATAGTTAAAAGGATCACAATTCGGCCAAACAATTGTGGCTCGATATGGAAACTTCTCCAAGTTTAGTAAATTCAGTCGTTGTTCCACGTTTTTCTCGTTTTTTAAACGATCATATTGCACGTGGTTTTGACGGTATAAAATCATCTCTAAAACACTCTGAACTCTATGTGTTTTTTTTAACATATTTGAGGCTGATATGTCGAGTTGAGTTGCTTGTGACGTCACACTGATAGAGTCTATAACATGTTTTTATAGATGTGACATAGATGACGTCATATTCACTGACTTCCATACCTGCATCAAAATAGATTGAAGTTCCGCTATTTATTTATAGGTCGTTGGTATGCACAAATGAAAATATTTCTAAAATACGTCATTTCTATCTATTTATAATAAATATTTAATGAAACTAAAGAGTTTTTAATTAACCACATAAATCAATTGTTCATTTCGGAAAGGATGAATGTTTCTGATGATATACGTGATGTCATATTGGAAGAAAGGATTAAAATCATGGCAAATGGACACCATTATAAACATGTAGTAGGTCGGTTATGCAGTTTAGCAACTCCATGTTTCCATTATAATAAAAACTTTTTTTTGAAATTGTAATTATGGTGCAATTAATAACTGATATTTAAACGAGAAAATAAAGAGTAGTGAAAATATTTTTGAATTCGCTTTCTGAGGTATCTTATCAACCTTCCTAAAAAAATTGGCATTTAAATTCAGATTTTGGAAATTGCATTAAAAAAGGTTTGTTTCTGGAATTGGACGCACTATAATACCTTCTGAATTATTTTTTTTTGTTAGTTTATTTTTTTTAATTTATGTATCTACATCATGGAAAGATGTAGATGGATGTCGTACACGAATCATGTTGGCGCAATTTCAATAAAATGGCAAATTTTTGTCTTATATGGTAACCCGGTTATTTTGTTTGAACAATTTTTTTTAAATGAAACAAGAAATAAATAAATCAGCGATAAATAAGCGATTATAAATTATAAACATAATAATAAATATAAATATCGCAATAAATCGTAAATATTAACACTAATAGCAATATTAAAAAAAACAAAGTTTTCGTCAAAATATCGGGAAGAAAGCCGCGCCAACATGGTGCGTACATGATATATGTGCTGAAAGATGTGCTATACCAATTTTAAGAAATGGAAATTACTTATTTCGCTCGATATCCGATTGTCTATATAAAACTTCTACATATCATTGTAAATTTCATTTGCAAGTAGTCAAAATGTCAGAGGTAATTTGGAACATTATGAAAATTTAATAATAGGTGATAACTGTTATACGATTACGATTCTGCTGATTAGGAAAATCTGATGTCCCTGAAAAGTGAACATAAAAGTCATGTGGAATTATATTGCATAAGTTACCTTTAAACCTAAATGAGACTTTATGATCTTGAAACACCAATACTAAGACAGAATTTGACATTAAGTCTGCAAGAATAATTATATGGGATGAAGCACCCATGGTCAATATATATGCATTACTGTGTGTGGATCGACTTCTGTGAAACATTATGAACAATAATGATCCTTTCGGAAGAAAGTTTATTATTTATTATAATTCTCCTTGTAGGTGACTTTAGACAAATTCTACCAGTGATTCCATATGCTTCAAAACAAAGCATAGTTCAAAACTTGACTAAGTTTTCTAAAATCAAAAATCAAGTGGCATTATTTAATCAAAATTTTAAGTAATCAAGACTTAAAATATTTAAATTGATAAAAAATATGTAGATTTTTTTGACAAGTGATTGCAATTTTAGATAGAGCCACGAAATTTCCTAAAGTTTCAATTTTAGTTCCAAAAGTCGAGCATTGCTATGAAATTAATCACAAAGTTAGGAACTTAATGCCCCAGAATATACAGCATTGTATATTATGTATTGCACTCAATAACTGAAAAACAAAAATTCTTCAATTTCTAACTGAATTTTTAAATAGCTTACAAAGTAAGTGGTTTCTTTCCACCTATTATCCCCTTAAAAATCAGAGCTATTGCAATTTTACAATGAAATTTGTATGCAGTGTTTAATTTAGACACTTTTCTCTGGGAGGGAATTCAGTGGCTCCGGAGAGTATACAATAGAGTTCTGGGAGGGGGGAATTACACTTTTTAACCATTGAAAACACACAATCTAAAATTTTCCGAGGGGGACAATTCATGGCTCCGGAAGAAAGTGCCCCACCCGAGTCACCCCCTGATTTCAACACTGTTTGTACGTATCTCTAAAGTCTTTTAAATGGGACCGAAATAATTGTACGAAACATGTATGATAATTTCTATAAAATTAATCTAGAAATTACTAATGGCAAAATAGTTTGACAAAGACTTTTATAACTAGAATCGATTTAAAACAACCAGAGACAACTCTTTAAATTTAGAACACGGGTACTACTTGGTTACTCCGTCGACCAAAAAACTATCGCGAAAGAATAACATTAAATGCCGATAATGGTTGATCGTAAATGTCACATTCACTTGCCAAAACACGTTAAGTGTGTTTTTATGTCATCAAACGATTTTTATTTCGATTTGTATTTTTTTTTTAATGAATATTATGCTGATGTATCTGTTAAGATAAAAATTATGTCAATTTATATAATTTGGCGAAATTGGTCGACGGGATAACCAAGTAGTACTACAAAAGTGTAAATTTCCTTTCGTGTTGCGTTTGGAATGGTGATTAATAAAGTACTAAGAGAAACAAAAGACATTGTTCGTACTTATTTACACGATCAAGTATTTAACCACGGCCAGTTATATGTCGCTATGTCTCGAGTGCATTTTCCTTTAAAAATTTGTAAGTGCAAACAGCTCCAAAAAGTAGCACGACAACTAATTGTGTACATAAGAAACTACTTTTAAAAAACTGAAAAAGAAAAAAATCTATTGTTCAAACAGCGTGAAAACTAATTTGATACTTATTATTGATAAAGCAGATTAAAGTTGATATTTTCGTCTAAATACAGTTTTCTTTTAGTCATAAGTTTTAAGAGTTACTTACCTATATAATATGTTCTCTTCAGTCGATTTTCGATTGGTGCCACTAGTAAGTATAATAATTACTATGATTAAATTTCAAAGATGAAAAAATCAGCACTTTATTTAGAAAAAACAGAATTTTTATCAATGCAAAAAATTGTTATTATTATTATTTGAAATGTAAAAATACATAATGATCATTGGATTATTTAAAAAATATATTTAATAATGAATGTATATAGACTACTGCAATTATTTACCCTCTTCCCCCTTCTTTTCACAATATGCAAAGTTTAAAACTATTTAAAAATATATGCTCTATTTGTTGCTCTCTATTGGCATTGAATAAATAACAAAGTGTTTTAGTTTTTAAACTTTATTTATAATAAATATCCCCAGTCCTATATGTTTATCTCAATTAACAAATCCTCTTTCTTCAGAATTGATATTTCACCCTCATTTCTCCCAAAAACACTGTTTTATGTGTGCCGATTGGTCACAAGTCTAGGCGATAGTTCAATGCAATCCGCATGTTTTGTAGTGTGATATAAGGCGGTTATTATTTGTACTTTTGCTTTTTGGAAGAACGTAGCACTACTATGACATACAAACATTTCGCATTTACTAAGACGCATAAATTCTTTTCTTGACTACTTTCATTTTGGGCGAGACAGAACGGATATTGAATTAATGTTGCCATATTAACTGATTTATAAACTTGAAGTAATGATGCCACGCCACCCTGTGCACAAACTTGAACTAGCACTTTCATCCAACCTGGTGTATTAACTTGGATATTTTGTGGTTATTTTCATGTATCAGTAATATTTTTAAGTAAAATACTTTTCAATAAATTAGGCTTTTAAAGTGAATGATTCTTTTATAATAACCCTGTATATTTTAAATTTTAAAATAATGTACACACCCCTCTTTACAATACATATTATCAAGGATGAGAATAACCAAACAACACAAGATTAAAATCTTTTTGCCCCCCCCCCCCTCATCTTATATCTAGAAATTCACCCATTTTTCTGGAGATGGAGAAAGAAATTTTAATGGGAGCATTAGATCATTTTTTATTTACTAGAAGGTACCCGTCGAGATTTGACGGTAAACATGTTAAAATATTAATTAGAATAATGTTTGATTTTCTTAATTAGCAACCTGTAAATAAAGTTTTGAAAACTTGATTTATTTGTATGTTATCTATGCGATTCCACAGATTCAAAGCGTTTCATTGTTCTGTCATTGTCAGTCTGACCTACTCAAATAATCATCTAAAAGAAATTAAGCAAAATTTTAAGAATTTTAACCGGGGTTGCTTTTTAGCAGAAGGATAACTAAAATTAATTATTTCTCAGTGTTTTGAAAAAAAAATAATGCTTAGTATTTTTTAATTTTTTAAATTATATTGAAAGTTTTTACTAATTTTATTTTTATCAGTCTCATTTTAAACCCCTAAACTTAGAATTTCAAGCTACCAAGTAACTATTTATAATATATTTGTATTATTTGAATTTTTCATAACATTTTCATACATTATTTAATTATTAAACCATGAGTATCACAAAGTAGTTCAATTATAATTCTTACATGACTATTTTACTTTTCCCCTGTATACTGTTCTTTATTTTAATTTTTTTCCCTGAAAATAATTAGTACATTTCCTTATACGCACACACATATAAATCTTCTTTGTAATGCTCAAACAAAATATAAAAAATTGTAGATTAATTTAAATTAAATGAAAAATGCTTTATCTTAAATATTTTAAGATTGTTAAACTATTTCTAAAATATTTTAGCAGATTTCACAATTTAAAAGAGTCAGACATTACTTCGAAACGGCACTTGGGGATTTAATTAAAAATCATTTAATATATGGTCTAAATGATGTATAACATTTATTTATTTATATAATTCACGTATGTTACAGTTTACAAATGGATTACTTTTTCTAAGCTTCCACGCACATAACAGGAAAAAAGGAAAATTGCAACTACTACCTACCTGCAAAAAAATGTTTAAACATTTACATTTTTTAGAAAATTATAATATATATTATAATTTTCTAATATAATAATAATTATGTTTTAATTACTTGAAATATTTAAAAAATAAAATTGTTACTTTAAAAAAGTTGTTGAGTCTTAAATTTTTTTAAATTATAAAGCATCAATATAATAATGATAACAAAAGAATAAAAATCGTATAACTTTCCATTTTGCCGAGCGTTGGGATCGAACCCTAGTCCTCTTCAAAATTATAATATATAATTATATTAAATATTGCTAGATGTTAAATTAAATTTTATGACATTTTTACAATTTTTATTTGTGTTGTATTTATTGTTGTTTATTTTTTTTAAGAATGCGATTTGTAAAGATTTTCAATAATTATATTCTTACAAATATGTCTCTAAAGCCCTTAACTGGAAATTGGCTGTTTATAGCTAATAATTATTATGTTTTAATTACTTGAAATATTTAAAAAATAAAATTGTTACTTTAAAAAAGTTGTTGAGTCTTAAATTTTTTTAAATTATAAAGCATCAATATAATAATGATAACAAAAGAATAAAAATCGTATAACTTTCCATTTTGCCGAGCGTTGGGATCGAACCCTAGTCCTCTTCAAAAGCACAGGGCTTTAACTCGTGCCTTAAACCACTGAGTTAACCAGACTTGCTTCGACTTTCCTCTAACTGGAAGCGCTAATAAATTCAACTTCACGCTGAGTAAGTTGCACAATGAGTTGAACTTAAAGAATTTTTCTCGTAATTGTTGGTTGTTTTATTTAGAACTTAAACATTATAATTAGATAGTTTTTGTAGGTTTTAAAGAAAATGAGTAATGAATGAATCTTTTACATGTTGAACAATTAAAATGTTTGTGAACGGCTCGAAATATTTAAGCCTAACGTGTTGGAGTAAGTTTCTTTTTCTCGTAGATGGGTTGACCCCGTCTTCGTTATACACGGAGGGGTTTTACAATTCTTGCTACAAAGTATCAATACAGTATAAAAATTCTTTAAAAAATAATTTCGAAGTTTGTATGTGGGAGAAACAGAATTTTTTTTTTTTTTTTTTTTTGGATGGGGAGAATAGGTACTTAAATGATTCTTTTATTATTGTAACAAGATAGTTACAAATAAAGCAAAGGGGAAAAAGTTTTCAAACCATGTTTACTGAGAGTAGGAAAAGAAAAGGACTTCTGGGAGAAGGTTGGGGGAGGAAAATTAGATTATTAATTAAATATTGTTATAACAAATTCACAATAATGCAGAAAGAGAAAGAATTTAAAATTTGATGGTATAAGATGATACGAGGGAAGGGCAAGGGAAGACAATAGACAATCAGAGATTTTGGTGATAGGAGACAATTTTGGTGAAGATATTAACTTATTTTTTATATATGTACATATACACTGTTACAAACATATGATTATTTATTTCATATTATTATTTATTTATTAAATAAGTCAGACAATAATCTATTTTAAAAAAGGAATTTTAAAGATTTAACAACTACTGTTTGTTAGACGGGACAAAGAAGTTGGGAGCAATTTCAAGAGGTGATATATAGATGATAGATTATTTATTATAAAATAATTGTTCACAAATTTAAAAAAATTATTTTCAATTTTGTGTGCTAAAGAATGGGGGATTTTAAGAAGAGAATTAAAGTAATTTAATTTTTTATACAGGGATCAGTTAAAATGCTGGATTTTCAACCCTATATTAACCTTCTTTTCTTCTACATTAAAGATAAAAATGTATTTTATAAAAATTTTGTCTAAATCTCGATTATATGCTTTTCTTCCAAATTAAACTTTTCTTAATTTTGAAAAAAAAGAAGGCTTACAATAGACAATATACGAAATGTAAACATATAATAAATATTTTGAGTTTCCTATCCTACAGAAAGCGTTCTAAGGAAACCTCAGATATTCATAATCATTTCATCCAATAATTTCTGCAAATAACGCAAAATAAAACCACAAACGATTTTCCACACACACCACATTATAACATGGAATTATTTTGAATGTCCCTCTGAACGAACTACAAATGCTGCAGTTAATCAGGGTAACTTTGGTCCAAGAGAGAAAAAAGATTAAATCTGCTACACCACTTGAGTTAGTGGCAAAGTTTTGGTCTCAAAACTATAGATAAATATACTAGTGTGAGTCTGGCAGCTTATTGGAAATTATTCGTGAAGATTTCACCATGGCAGAATGAATCAAAGTTTCGTAAAAGTTGAGCAAAGTTACCCAGATTGACTGATACTACATAATTCATTTTCAATAACGAATGTGGTAAAGTGAACCTTAGTACCTTATATCAACTGAACGGTAATCGGTGTAATTAGAAAAGAGTTAAGTCATAATCAGATGATCATTAGATAATCGAAGTCATGAAATTTTTTTTAAATAGGATTGAAAGTTTTGGAGATTGACTTGACTCAGATAAGCAAATATTTCAATGTTTTTAAGTCCATTATTTATTGACATTTAAAATCACACCAGACTGTTATCCATTTACGAATAAACAATCAGAATTAGCAATCTTGAAATAAAGGGACCTAAAAGATTACTACAATTATCAGTAATAACAAAAAGAATTAAATTAGGATACTTTCTTTAAATGTAATCCTGATGAAAAAAGCATAATTTTTAAACACAATTACAAACCTTTACTTACATTTCAAATGTTATCAGACTATTGTTACCTTGTAAAATAACAATTAATGTATCAAACTAACAAACATATTTTTCACTATAATGGGTACTAAGTCAGGGGGTCATACCCCTTTCAAAACTAATTTTTTCATGTTAAATATTTATAAAAAAATCAGTTTTATCATCAAAAACTTTATTGTGAGAAATTAGGTTTAACAAAAGTTTTTTAAAACTTAAATACTATCAGTCATTACAAAATTTTACAGACTTATAAGAGTAAAAAAAATTCAGATTTCTAACACTTTTCAGATAATACTAAGCATGATAAAAATGAAATTGAGTTTGTTAAGGCTCCTGGTATAGCTTTTAATCTGTTTATTTACTAGTTTAAATAGGCAAAATTTTGTTGACCACAATTCTTTTGTACATTCTGTAATAAATGGAAAGAAATAATTTTTTTCTGGAATGTTCAACAGTTAGTTAACTGTGATTAACAAATTTTAGATGCAAAATTTAGCACTTACATAGTATTTTTGGCGTTTATTTTTATATGTCCCACATTAAAACTTTCTCGCCACTATGAATTAACAGATCTTCTTAGAATCAATTTTTTGAAAGAATATTTTGACACATATCTCTCACATAAAAGGTTTCTCTTCAGTGTGAGTTGAAACATGGCTGTTTAAATGGCCCTTTTGAGAGAATTTCTTGTTGCATATCTTACAATTAAAAGGTTTCTCACCAGTATGAATTAACAGATGTGATCTTAAATAACTGTTTCGAGAGAATTTTTTGTTGCATATCTCACATACAAAAGGTTTCTCGCCAGTATGAATTAACAGATGCCTTCTTAAACTTCTCTGATGGGTGAATTTTTTGTTGCATATTTCACATGCTAAAGTTTTCTGACTAGTATGAATTAAGAGATGCCTGGTTAAATCACTGTTTTTAGAAAATTTCTTGCTACATACCTCACACATGAAAGTTCTCTCACCAGTATGAAGCAACAGATGTGTTCTTAACGTACTGTTTTGAGAGAATTTCTTGTTACATATCTCACACACAAACGGTTTTTCTCCAAAATGAATTAGCAGGTGTCTGTTTAAAGAGTCCTTTAAAGAGAATGGTTTATTGCATATCTCACATACAAACGGTTTCTCACTAGTATGAATTAAGAGATGCCTGCTTAAATGGATCTTTTGAGAGAATTGCTTGTTGCATACCTCACATACAAAAGATTTCTCACCAGTGTGGATTAACAAATGGCTAGTTAAATGGCTCTTTTGAGAGAATTCCTTGTTGCATATCTCACATACAAAAGATTTTTCACCAGTATGAATTAAAAGATGTTTTCTTAAAGAGCCGTTTTGAGAGAATTTCCTGTTGCATACCTCACATACAAAAGATTTCTCATTATTATGAATTAACAGATGTGTTTTAAACTGTTTTTGGCAAATTTCTTGCTGCATATCTCACATACAAAACATTTTGCATTAGTATAAATTAAAAGATGCCGTCTTAACTAAATTATTGAGAGAATATTTTATTGCAAAAATCACGCAAAAAGACTGTTTTGGAAGAAATTCTTCTTTCATAACTCATAAACTATTTTCCAGGCTGTCAGTTAGAAGCTGCGTTTACAAAAAAATATTTTGCTACACATTTTTCACACTTTGAAGATGTTTTGAGTGATATCTTGTGATAGAGTAATGGTTCTATGCATCTGCAATAAAATAAAATTAATTAATATAAGTTTTTACGATTCATTAAAAAACAAATAAAATAAATAAATTTATCACGAAAATTTAAAATCAATGTAGAAAATGAATTGCAATAATATTATCACAGTATTAAAAACTATAGTAGACAGTGAATTATCTGAAGTTTGCGAAACCGAAGGCATGTTAGATACCTTTCCTAACATTATAAAGATTAAATTATAAATCAAATAAATAGCAACAATTTCCAAATAAATAACTTATCATAAATCAAATATAAAATAAATTCTATAATTTAATATCCTCTAAAGAAATGATGAAACATTTTGCAAAAAATAAAAAGATTATTTTTTTAGTGTGGCGATGGAATTTTAATATGTAAATGTGTTTAGCAAGAAATTATTCAGATTTTAGATTTTGTTTATGTAATGTTAATGTTTATTGCTAAAACATTCTGTATCATTTAATATAATTTGCACTGCATTTAAATAATATATAACCAGTGCCATAGTCAAAGGGGCGCCGTGAAATCTCCCTCCTCAAGTGAATATCTGAATCACGCAATCAACAATACTCAAATTTACTAAGATGGTATCATAATGAACTCGTGAAAAAATCCATTTTAGACAGGCGCTTGTCTTAAGTGGTATAATTCAAAGTTATATATTTTGCCAGGACTATAAGCTTTTATGTGTTAAGCAAATTTCCAACATAAACATGTTCCGTTTTAACTGTATATCTAAAATTATTATAACATATGTATTATAATATCTGTAGTGCACCTTTGAAAAGTAGAAATATGTTAAAATAAAATCTATCATAGTGATCTGTATTAAAGTTATAGTAAGTTATAGTCCGAGAGCCGACCGCACAAAACTCTAAGTCATCGGACACAAGAAAAAATTCTTTATATTATGGGAGAGTAGTCATAGGGAAATCTAATGATCCATGTCTGCAGGAAATGAAATGGTGCAAAAGCAAAAAATGAATACCACTAGTGGCTGACTCGCACAGTTAGCATTATGTTTTCAGCACCCAATTTTCCGTGTTTTCATATTTTTGATTGTACGGCAAACACAATACTAAGCCTACAAATGAGCCACTAATGATATTAATTTTTGGCTAATGCACAACTTCATTTTCGGCAGACATGGATCATTGGATTCTCCTACTGACTACTCTTCTATTATATAAAGGATTTTTTCTTGTGCTCAATTACTCGGGGTTTTGTGCGGTCGGATCTATCAGGATTACACAAAAAGAATACTATATATTTATAGTTCCTAAAACTTGAAATCTATCTAAAATAGAACATTAGGCAATTGTGTTTCCTTCTCGGCAGGTTTTTGGTGAACATGAAATTATCCCGTAAATGAAAACATTTGACAGTCCCGAAGAATAAGTATAAAAGTATACCTGTAAGATGGAAATGCGTTTCAATGGGACCAACTGCTGCTGATATTTCAGAAAAAAAACAGTTTATACAAATGCAGTAACGGCACACTGATTGAGTTTCGAGACCCTTATCTTTGCCCATTTTATTCCAAAAATATTATGGCGTAATTTACTACTTCAAATTAATAAGTGCAACTCTATTCTTGAACTGGTTATTTGTGAACACTTTTGCAACTTTTAAAGTAACATAAAAATTTCGAATATGAATTATCTTCTGTTCTAAAACATGCTGATGATGTCTTTTCATCTCCAAAAAAGTTTTTGTCAATCATAAAGCCAGAAGTAAGAAAATGGTGCTTGTTTGATAAAATGCTATTTAATTTTCTACTGGCTTTGTCACCTAGCAACCAAGATATACCTAATTATTTCAAAATGTAAAAAGTTTTCTGTGCAAACGATAATTTGTGATAAATATATTATCTGTTTTATTTCTTCAGCTTTTTCCTAAGCTGTGTGAAACGATATTCTTTTTGTTTTTGAGTTTGATAAGAATGTTTTTTAATGAGTTATGTGAAAAAATGTTACGGTTTTTATTGGAGTTGTGTTTTGTGAAATTATTAATGTTCGAATGAACCTGAGTTGAGTTTACTCATGAGAATAAACTGTTTAAAACCAGATATGAGTAATTAATTTTGAGTTGAGTAAAATATTAATAAAATAAACTTTCAAACAAATTGAAATATTCATATGGTCCGTCTTATACGGAGAAAAATCAGCGAGTTGTTCTACGTCAATGATTGAAGGATAACTGGTGAATATTTTGTGCTGTTTTGCTATTTCTTCGATGTTAGAACTCATCTTTTAAAGAGCCAAGAGGGGTAAGTGCACCCATTTAATTTTTATTCATTAAAAATGAGTATGAAAGAATTAAAAGCAAAAAAGAAAATTTTCAAAACAAACTTGACAAAATTAAAAGAAAAATTATCGAATTCTGAGCTAGAATTAAATGAATTAATTCTCATAAAGGAGAAACGGAATAAATTAGAGAAAAACTTTTCTGAGTTATTTGAGTCTATTTATAAGATAAGTAAAGAAGATGAAATTGAGGATTTTATTAAGGAAAACGAAGAAATTAATGAAATTTTAGAAATAATGGAATTTGAACTTACAAAAAAGTTATCAAAAATGAAAGTGCAAACTGTTAATTTAGAAAACGCCAAAAAGGCTGATAATAACATTAAATTGCCAAAGTTAACTCTTCCTGTATTTACGGGTAATTTACATGAGTGGCTTTCCTTTAAAGATATATTTAAGGCTACTGTACATGAAAATTCTAATTTGTCAGGGGCAATGAAATTACAATATTTGAAGTCTTCATTGAGAGGAGATGCCTTTCGTATAATTCAATCTATTTCAATCGTGGATTCTAATTATGAAGTTGCATGGTCGCTTTTGGAAGAACGGTTTTCAAATTCGAGAGAACAAGTTTACGCACATTTAAAACGTTTTTTAAATATTCCTGTTATTCAGAATGAGTCCCCAGCAGCATTATTAAATCTAATAGATATAACAAATGAATGTATTAGGTCGTTAGAGATTTTTGAACAAAAAGTTGAGGGGTTTTCTACTACTATGTTTGCTTATATTTTGGCTCAAAAATTAGATGTAAATACAAAAATGTGGTGGGAAAGACATCTTAAGCGGGATAATTTACCGAGTTTAACTGAATTGCTAGAATTCTTGAGAGACCACGCGCGTACACTAAGTGCGTCCAAACAAGTAAATACAAAGCGAAATTTTCAAAACGAAAGCCAAACAAAGCATAGCTTTTCAAAGGTAACATCCATGGTTGCGAGTTTAAATGAGAAAAATATGCGCAAATGTGTTGTATGTAACCAGGAAAATCACAGTGTTTTTAAATGTCCCAAATTTCAAAAATTTAATGTACAGGAAAGAGTAGATTTTGTGAAAAAAACAATATGTGCTTTAACTGTCTTTCAGAATTCCACTGCGTCAAAAAATGTAACTCAACATTCTCGTGTTCAAAATGCCATAAACGCCACAATATACTTCTTTGTTTTGATAGGCGTGAGAGAAATTCCAATGCGGTGGGAAACACAAAAAATTATAGTGATAAGGAAGTGCCAAATGCATTGTCGACGAATGAAAGTAAATCAACGTTAAATGCTGACGCCATACCATTTGAGTTAAATAACCAAGTTCAAAATTTCACTGGTACTTCAAATGTGAGATCGAATAATGTTAAAACAGTTCTTCTTTCCACTGCTAT
The DNA here is from genome assembly GCA_964019185.1 of Maratus speculifer. Taxonomy (NCBI): domain Eukaryota; kingdom Metazoa; phylum Arthropoda; class Arachnida; order Araneae; family Salticidae; genus Maratus; species Maratus speculifer. Next base: position 808,822 of record CAXHSM010001518.1, read on the forward strand.
TGTTTATATGAGAGATAAATTCGGAAATAAAGTTCCGGTGCGTGCTTTACTGGACAATGGTTCAATGAGCAATTTTTTAACATTGCAGTTAGTTGAAAGATTAGGAATTCGAAAAGAAAAAAGTAATATTTCGGTATCGTGTTTAAGTGGATCCTCTGTAGCGGTAAAAAATAAAACTACTGCCTTGATCAGTAATAATTCGGGAGATTATAGCCGAGAGTTAGATTTCCTTATCATACCAAAGATTTCGCAAATTATGCCCTCGAAATATATTAAGGCGAAGGTGGACTGTCAAAAAAATTTTTTTTCTTTTTAACCGATTTGCTTGAAAATTAAATATGTGATTGCAATTGTAGTTATATAAGAAAAACTAAAATTTTAAGGAAAAATATTAATTACTTTGGTAATTATTAATTATTAATTAGTGAAATAATTAATTAATTAAAAATGCTCCATGCGCATTTCTTTCGCATGTAATATAGTAATATTTATTTATGAGGCACCTTTAAGACCTAAGAGTAAAACTTAGTTGAAATCTTAAACATAAATGAAAAAAAAAATTAATAATAATAATAATAAGTCGAAAAACCAATTTTTATAGCAAAAAAATACTGTAAATCATTCTTTCAATAAAAAAATTATGGTCTATGAATTCCGAAGAACAATTAATTTAACCAATATTGCTTTTATATACCATAAGGTAAATACATGGCAAATAACAAAGAATTCGGAAAATTAGGGATGCGCATGGAACATTTTGAAAATTGAAATTTTTTCGAAAATTTCATTTTGAGAAAATCCACTTTTAAGGTAAAATTAATAGTATTTCAATATAGAAGAAAAATAAATGCCATATAATAAATGAATATTGCTTATAATACATACATATACGCGTGTAATAAAATTTTATTAATCTATATATTAAAAGAAACCCCATTTTTATTCAGCACACTCAAACAGCTCTCTGCGCTTGCGCAGATTCGTCAGCACACTCAAACAGCTCTCTGCGCTTGCGCAGATTCGTGCTTGCGCAGATCCGACAACAGAACCAATGAGAGAAGAGATACTTACTGTCTCTAAATGTTAGCGTGGTATGCCCGCGTACATTGTTTGTGGATTTACTGTGTGCTGAGGTGACATATGTTTAAAATGTGCAATTAAATATCTGTATGGATTTTTTTATCGCAACTTAATTAGTGTGTTTTTAACATAGGATCAGAGTAATTTATTACACCTTAGATTAGTCGTTTCAACAATATAACCTGGTAAGTGAGAACCTTTTTTTTGAATGGCAATGTAACATCGGGTCGATCGAGTTTATTTATTTTGATTTTGCCCGTTTTTATTGAAGGACATAATTTAACCGTTTTTTCTTTTGCATAATACTTCTTATTTTGTTTTCAATCTTTTTTTTTAAGTAATTCCTTATTGTGATCTTCATTTCTGCCATATTAAAAATACATTTCTATTTTGCCATGGGTACACTGAAGTAAAATATCCCTCTTACGATGTTCGCAAAAACTTTTCTCGGAGAGTATTTTTTTGATCGATGCTTAATTTTATATTTCATAATATTATTTATTTTGATTTTGCCCGTTTTTATTGAAGGACATAATTTAACCGTTTTTTCTATTGCGTAACACTTCTTATTTTGTTTTCAATCTTTTTCTTTTTTCTAAAGTGATTCCTTATTGTGATCTTCATTTCTGTCATATGAAAATTTCATTTCCATTTTGCCTATAGCATTTACATTTGTTGCATTATCATTTTGAAAATTGATAAAAAATAACAAAAGACAAAACATTGCAAATTCTAAATTCGTATTACTTAACTAAATAAACGTAGGTCTTGCAAAAAATAAACAAAATAATAAGAGATCAAAATAGATGCCTTATAAATAACTTACTTTTTTAAATCTGCAGCTAGAAAATATATATACATATATTTTTTTAAATTGGACATGCAAAAAACATTCTGAAATGTCTCAATCAATCACAAGATTTTTGTGGGGACTTCTACTGATTGATAATTTTTGTGGGGTTTTTACATAACTGAATGACTTTTTTTCCATGATTGATTAATGAATTTTATAATTTTTACCCCACATGACCAACTGTCAAACTGATTGACAAATTTTCTATTTTTCATGTGATGGATCGAGAAATTTTGTGATTTTTTTTTTCTGATGAACAAAGAAATGTTGCATCTTTTCTCCCTGCAATTAATGGAAGTTGTTTTTTGAAATTTGTTATTTTTTCTTGCAATCTTTTGATGTAATTTGCCGTTTTATTGAATTTATCCTTCTTTCGTGATTTTTTTTTAAAGAAAATGTCGTTTTTTGTTATCTTTTTGAGAAATTTGTCTTTTTTTGCTATTTTTTGCGAAATTTACATTTTTTTTCGATTACCTAGACAAAATTTTTGTGTTTTCTTTGGACGAAATTTGTGTCTTTTATGATACCTGGACAGTTTCGAAGAAGTTTATCGTTTTTCTCGGGTTCTTTCGATGAAATTGTCGTTTTGTCATGATCTTTCGATGTAATTTCCCGTTTTATTGAAGATCTTTTTGCAAAATTTGTTGTTTTTTCTGCAAAATTACCTTTTTTGTGATTATTTGACGAAATGTGCTTTTTTTTCAATCCTTTGACGAAATTTGCTGTTTACTCACAAATATTTGTCAAAATTTGTTGTTTTCTCACAATATTTTGAATTTTTTTTTCACAATATGTTTAATTTGCCATTTTTTAGAGATTTTTTTTTTGTCAAAATTTGCTTTTTTTTTCGAAATTTTTTTTAAACGTTTTGGCAAAATTTTGATTTTTTGCAATATTTTCACGAAATTTGTTTTATTTGAGATACCTGGACAATTTTTTCTTCTGCAGTTTTTTGACAAATTTTTTAGAGATCTTTTGAAGAAATTTGTTGTTTTTTGCAATCTGTTGACGAAATTTGCTGTTTTTTTTTTTCACATCTATTTACAAAATTTCCAGGTGTTCTTTTTTTTTTTTGGGGGGGGGGTATTTTGCCAAAATTTGTTATTTTTTGTAATTATTTGCCAAAATTCATGTTTTTTTTTATACTTGGATAAAATTATTTGTTTTCTCAGGGATTTTCGGTGAAATTTGTCATTTTCTCACGATCTTTCGATGCAATTTGCTGTTTTATCGAAATTATCTTTTTTTTGTGAAATTTCTCATTTTTTTGATATTTTCAGAAATTTGTCTTTTTTTTCACCTTTTTTTTTTTGCAAAATTTACCTTTTTTGTGATCTTTTAATGAAATGTACCTCTTTTTTTCATCTTTTGACAAAATGTGTTGTTTTCTCACAATCTGTTTACCAATATTTGCATTTTTTGAAGTACCTAGACAAATTTAAAGTATTTTCACGATCTTTTGACGAAATTCATGTTTTTTATTATACCAGGAAATAATTATTTGTTTTCTCAGGGATTTTAGGTGAAATTTGTCGTTTTTTCTTGCCATCTTTCAATGTAATTTGCCGTTTTATCAAATTATTCTTTTTTTCGTGATTTTTTTTTGTGAAATTTGTTGGGTTTTTTTTTGTTATTTTCAGAAATTTCTCATTTTTTTCACTTTTTTTTGCAAAATTTACCTTTTTTGTGTTTTTTTGATGAAATGTGCCTCTTTTTTTCACCTTTTGACAAAATATGTTGTTTTCTCACAATCTGTTTACCAATATTTGCATTTTTTGAAGTACCTAGACAAATTTAAAGTATTTTCACGATCTTTTGACGAAATTCACGTCTTTTATTATACCAGGAAATAATTATTTGTTTTCTCAGGGATTTTAGGTGAAATTTGTCGTTTTTTCTTGCCATCTTTCAATGTAATTTGCCGTTTTATCAAATTATTCCTTTTTTCGTGATTTTTTTTTTTGTGAAATGTGTTGGGTTTTTTTTTGTTATTTTCAGAAATTTGTCATTTTTTTCCCTTTTTTTTTTGCAAAATTTACCTTTTTTGTGTTCTTATGATGAAATGTGCCTCTTTTTTTCATCTTTTGACAAAATATGTTGTTTTCTCACAATCTGTTTACCAATATTTGCATTTTTTGAAGTACTTAGACAAACTTAAAGTACTTTCACGATCTTTTGACGAAATTCACGTCTTTTATGATACCAGGAAATAATTATTTGTTTTCTCAGGGATTTTAGGTGAAATTTGTCGTATTTTCTTGCCATCTTTCGATGCAATTTGCCGTTTTATCGAATTTATCCTTTTTTTGAAAATTTGTTGGTTTTTTTTTTCATTTTTCTTTTTTTTTTTTTTTTTTTCAGAAATTTGTCAACATTATGTAAATGCTATAGGCGAAATAGAAATGAATTTTTCGTATGACAGAAATGAAGATCACAATAAGAAATTACTAAAAAAAAAAAAAAAGATTGAAAACAAAATAAGAAGTGTTATGCAATAGAAAAAACGGTTAAATTATGTCCTTCAAAAACAAGGGCAAAATCAAAATAAACTCGATCGACCCGATGTTACATTGCCTATCAATAAAAAAGTTAGTTCTCACTTACCAGGTTATTTGTTGAAAAGACTAATTTACTCTGATCCTATGTTAAAAATATACTTATTACATTGCGATAAAAAATTCCATACATATTTTTAATTGCCTATAGAATGAGTCAATAAACATATGTCACTCAGCACACAGTTCAATGGGTACACTGAACTGCAGTATTCGCATCGTAAGATTACCCAGAAAAGACATTCTGAAATGTCTCGATCAATCACAAAATTTTTGTGCGCTTTTTTACATAACTAAATGACTTTTTATCCATGATTCATTAATGAATTTTATAATTTTTACCCCACATGACCAACTGTCGATTTTTTTATTTTTTTCTTCGACTGATTGACAAATTTTCTATTTTTCATGTGATGGATCGAAAAATTTTGTGATTTTTTTTTTTTTTCTGATAAACAAAGAAATGTTGCATCTTTTCCCCCTGCAATTAATGAAAGTTGTTTTTTTCTCACAATCTTTTGATGTAATTTGCCGTTTTATCGAATTTAACCTTTTTTCATGACTTTTTTGAGAAATTGTCGTTTTTTGTTATCTTTTTGAGAAATTTGTTGTTGTTCTTTTTTTTTTTTTTTTGCTATTTTTTGCAAAATTTACCTTTTTTTGCGATTACCTAGACAAAATTTATGTGCTTCTGAGATCTTTGGACGAAATTTGTGTCTTTTATGATACCTAGACAGTTTCGGAGAAGTTTATCGTTTTTCTCGAGTTCTTTCGATGAAATTGTCGTTTTGTCACAATCTTTCGATGTAATTTCCTGTTTTATTGAAGATCTTTTTGCAAAATTTTTTGGGTTTTTTTGTGAAATTTACTTTTTTTGTGATTATTTGATGAAATTTGCTTTTTTTTTCAATCCTTTGACGAAATTTGTTGTTTACTCACAATCATTTGTCAAATTTTTTTGTTTTCTTACAATATTTTGAATTTTTTTTTCACACTATGTTTACAAATTTGCCATTTTTTAGAGATTTTTTTTTTTTTTTTTTTTTTTTTTTGTCAAATTTGGCTTTATTTTTCGAAATTTTTTCATGAAAATTGCCAATTTTTTTTAGACGTTTTGGCAAAATTTTGATTTTTTGCAATACTTTCACGAAATTTGTTTTGTTTGGAATACCTAGACAATTTTTTTTTTTTTTTTGCATTTTTTTGACAAATTTTTTAGAGATCTTTTCATAAAATTTGTTGTTTTTTGCAATCTGTTGACGAAATTTGCTGTTTTTTTTTCACATCCATTTGCAAAATTTCCGGATGTTTGTTTTTTTTGGGGGGGGGGGGGGTATTTTAACGAAAATAGCTATTTTTTGTGATTATTTGCCAAAATTTGCATTTTTTATGGTACCTAGAGAAATTTTTGTACATAGTAAATGATTTCTAGCATTTTTTTAAAAAAACTTTAACAGTAGAAAAATAATCTTCAAACATTTTCAAGAGTTTGTGACGTGTGTCGCAGCATTGCACCGATTCTGTGCCCAGGATCATGTCATGTTGGTGTTACGTTGGTAAATGGAAAAGCATATTGAAATTTTTAAGAAATATTAATTTTTTTTATAGCGGCAAAATACTTTTTTTTCTTTAGTTCTTTCATATTGTTGCCGTCAAGTTTTGACGGGTTTCACCTCGCCAGAATAAATATCATTAATTTTTTTAATATGTGAAATCGACATGTATTTTTGATTTATGAAAATGTAATAGAAAAGTTAGTTGAAAATGCAAATGTTTATTTGTTGAATGGGGTGGGTAATGTAAAAACAAATTAACCACTGAGAGGATCATTGTTACAGTTGTTGCTAAATGGCAAACTATAATTTGTCTTATTTTGCTGCGAAGTAAGTGAAGTATGTATATTTTGTATGAAATGAGAAATGACGGTAATGTATGGTTTATTCATGTCATGTACAATTTATTGGTGTTGTATTTGTAAATGGAAAATTATCGAATGAGAGAGATTCTAATTCTATAGCAGCATGTTTGAATGTAACTCTGCCAATTGCAGGTCATTTGCCTGGATGTAAAATGCAGGTTTTTCTTTTATTTATTGAAATTTTTGCTGAAGATTAGTCATTAAAAAATCCTTTAATAGCTGGAAAATACCTTTTATTTCTGTGGTGCCGTCAAGTTTTGACGGGTTCCATCTAGTAAATATATAAAAAAAGTGCCCATTTTTATTAAAAAATATTCATCGTTTTACGAGATACTTTCACAGTAATGTTGTGCATTGATCGATCACAAAACAAAAGATTACATTCATGATCAAAATTACTGGTTATTCATGAATTATTGCATGGTACAATGCAAATTTATAAACTTATAAACATATAAAAAGAAATGTGAAAAGTAAAAAATATATATATATATATATGTAGAAATTTAGGGGGCGGGGCAGCCCCTCTTGTATTTAGTTGGCTATGTTTATGATCAAAATTACTGTTTAGTTATGAATTATTATGTAGTACAATGCAAATTTATAAAAATTGTAAACATATAAAAAGAGAAATGTGAAAAGTAAATACAAAAATGTCGGAAGGGGGAGGGGGGGGCTTTTGCCCTTAGTTCGCTACGCTCTTGATCAAAATAATCAGTATTTATGAAGTACTATAAGATACAATGCAAAATGATAAAAATATATATAGATATAAAAAAAAATCTGAAAAGTAAAAAAAAAAAAAAAAAAAAAAAAAAAAAAAAAAAAAAAAAAAAAAAAAAATAGAAATTTAGGGGGGGGGCAGCTTTTCCTACACTTAGTTGTCTATGTTCATGATCAAAATTGCTGGTTAGTTATGAATTATTACACGGTACAATGCACAATTATTCCAAACATGGGAAAAAAATATAAAAAAAAAAGTAAAAAAAAAAGTAGAAATCTCGCTTGGAGGGGCGGGGGGCACTTGGGCACTTGCCCTTAGTTTACTACGCTCATGATCAAAATTATCATTTAGTTATGAAGCATTACAGGACACAATGCAAAATGATAAAAAAGAAAAAAAAATCTGAAAAGTAAAGATAGAAATTTGGGGGGGGGGAGCAGCCCCTCCTACCCTTGGTTGATTATGTTCATGATCAAAGTTACTATTATGAATTATTACATGGTACAATGCACATTTATAAAATTATAAACATGTGAAAAGTAAAAAAAAAAAAAAAAGAAAGCTAAAGGGGGGGGGGGGCACTTGCCCCTAGTTCGCTATGCTCTTGATCAAACTTATCAATTATTTATGAAGTATTATAAGATACAATGTAAAATGATAAATATATATATATATATATATATATAAAGAAATCTGAAAAGTAAAGAAAAAAAAGAAAAATTTAGAGGGGGGGGGCAGCCCCTCTATCCTTAGTTGGTTATGTTCATGATCAAAGTTACTATTATGAATTATTACATGGTACAATGCACATTTATAAAATTCTAAACATGTGAAAAGCAAAAAAAAAAAAAAAAAAAGAAAACTAAAGGGGGGGGCACTTGCCCCTAGTTCGCTATGCTCTTGATCAAACTTATCAATTATTTATGAAGTATTATAAGATACAATTTAAAATGATAAATATATATATATATATATATATAAAGAAATCTGAAAAGTAAAGAAAAAAAAAAGATAGAAATTTAGAGGGGGGGGGCAGCCCCTCTACCCTTAGTTGGTTATGCTTATGATCAAAGTTACTATTATAAATTATTACATGGTACAATGCACAATTATTCCAAACCTGGGAAAAAATGTCAAATAAAAAGTAAAAAAAAAAAAAAATAGAAATCTCGCTTGGAGGGGGGGGGGGGGCACTTGCCCTTAGTTTACTACGCTCATGATCAAAATTATCATTTAGTTATGAAGCATTACAGGACACAATGCAAAATGATAAAAAAGAAAAAAAAAATCTGAAAAGTAAAGATAGAAATTTTGGGGGGGGGGGGCAGCCCCTCCTACCCTTGGTTGATTATGTTCATGATCAAAGTTACTATTATGAATTATTACATGGTACAATGCACATTTATAAAATTATAAACATGTGAAAAGTAAAAAAAAAAAAAAATAGAAATCAAAAGGGGGGGCAGCCCCTCCTACTCTGGTTGGCTATGTTTATGGCCCCTGTCCTCGCTCGAAGAAACGCTCGCGAGCTAAAGCTATTGCGATGGGGAAGCACTTTTCTAATAACTCATTCGCATTTTGACATTTTTGAATTTTTTTTTTTTTTTTTTTTTTTTTTTTTTTTTTTTTGCATTGGACAGCTGAGGTGCATGCCAAAAGCGCACCTTTTTTACTTTTTCGATTTTGGTTGTAGGTATATTTTACACAGTTAGTTTCACTTTCAAAACCAGTTTCAAAACTGAAAGTGCTTTTTAAAAATATACCTGCAACCAAAATCGAAAAAGTAAAAAAGATGCGATTTCAGCATGCACCTAAGCTGTCCGATACGAAAAAAATTATTCAAAAATGTCAAAATGCGAAAGAGTTATTAGAAAAATGCTTTCCCATAGGAATAGTATTAGCTCACGAACGTTTCCTCAAACGAGGACAGGGGCCTTATGATCAAAATTACAGGATAGTTATGATTTATCACACGGTACAATGCAAATTTATAAAATTCTAAACATGTAAAAAGAAATGTGGAATTAAAAAAAAAAAACAATAAAAATTTAGGGGGGAACAGCCCCCCTTGCCCTAACTTTCCTACATTCATTATCAAAATTATTGGCTAGTTATGAATTATAACAGAATGTAATGCAAATGTATAAAATTCAAAATGTATATAAAGTAATTGTGAGGAATATTTTACCGCTTATGTAAAAAATTGCGTTTTAGCAAAAGTTATGATTACACCATAAGGAAATTTTACAAGGATTCTACTAACCTCAGGAAGTAGCTTTGGAATCTATAAACATTGTACTGCTTTTGTTTAATATAATTTTTTTTTTTTTTTAATCAAAAATTTTTTTAGTGATTTTTTCAACTGCACACAAATTAAAATTATAAATAAATAATATATAAGCATAAAAACAACTTTTTCACATGCAAAAACTAAGCATCATAACTAAAACATTCCAGCACCATATGTGATGCCTTCACCTTTTTCGTTTCTTGCATTTTGTGCTGACTTTTTCATTTTATTTTTAATCATAGGTTTCTTATACGATTCTAACGATCTTCGTTCTTTTTGTTTGCATCTGCGAGCATCTCGTTTTTTGGCTATGTTCATTGATTCAGTACACATTGCTGTATCTTTGCACATAACTTTGAAGGATTCCATGCACCCAAAATTAAACTCGCTAACAGCTGATGTTACTGCGATTTCCAGCCGTTTTTTTGATACGAATACTTCTTTTGGGCACTTCTGCCAAATGCAGCTGTGCAATGTTTCATTAGAATTTTGTGTTTTTGCAGAAGCACAACGTTGAAGTATTTCATCAGATGCTAATCTTTGATATACAGGTAGAATACTTGCAACCACATTTTCCGATAAATGCGTTTTCATCGCATCATGACTTTTAGGTTTTTCATTGCAAGCCATCGCACGCTGATAAAAACACCATGAGTCTGCCCCAACGGGACATTTACTGTGCACTGGCTTTTTGTCTGTAGACATACAATGGTACAATGTAGCAAAAATAGCTGTTTTCATTTTTTCAATGTTTGGAGCATTGTCCTTTATAGCTTTACGATAATAGTTTTGCAATTTTACGATAGTCTCTTCTTTTAAATTACCGCGTTTTCGTCCACCAATCGTTGTCCCCTTTATTCGTAACTCTTTCACTTTATTTCGTAAGGCTGTTCCAAGCCTTTTTGCAACGTGATTCACACATTCTTCTTTTTTGATCAAGATACTCGAGCCATAAACACAATTTTCGTTTAGATGCTGATGCGTTTTAGCATCACCATCTGATAGCATTGTGGTATACCTCATTTGATTGTTTTGTACTGATCGTTTCCAAATCTTCAAAGCAGCGCTCATTTCCATACTGCCCGATGACCCTTCAAAATTTTTTTGGCAGAAGGACATGTGTCCTTTTTTCCAAATGCTGAATTCTACAGAATTTTCTCCGAGATCTTTTGCCACCGAAGCACATTCTGGACAATATTTTGATAAAATCTCAAAGTCGAGAACCAGTCCCGTGATTACATCGATGACTGTACCAATGCCGTATAAAGATGTGTGGCCTCTTTTCTGCCAAGTTCCATCATACGAGACTGTTACATCTAATATAGATGTATCATCATTGGCGTCTAATAAATTTTGCTCAATGTACGCCTGTCGCACCATGTTTCGTGACAATTCCAGAATTTGTTTTTTGATGGGCACATTTTTTACAGCCAAATCATCTAAACATTTAGAAAAAGTCTTTTTATCCATGCATGGCATGTTTAAAATCATGGAAAAAGTTTCAACAGCCGAATGGCCTTTGCCCATGCTTAAAAAAGCATGTACTATCTTTTGATTGATTTTAAATTTTCTTGTGCATTCTTCTCGTGCACTCGAAAATGTCTTTCCAAAAGAATGACCACATTCTGAACAAATTAGTTCTAGATTTTGGCTAAATCCGTAAGATTGCCCCACAACTATTCGTAAGCAGTTCACTGATGTGCATGAATCGCACGAAACATTGCTAAGCAACGAATTCCATGCACTTTCATCTATAAATGTGTAATTGACAGGTTCTTTGTCAATATTTTCAGATACAGTATCTTCCATTTTAGAGGATTTCCGCTGCAAACAATTTGCCATGGCAGCCTTTTTTCTCTTGCTCGGGCGTCCCTTAGGCTTACGCCAACGTGAGCTGATTGAATGCATTTTTCAAATGTAAATAATTATTTACTATTATATGCAATGTTTAGTATAAATTACAAGCAACAATATAGAACCTGAAAACAAACTTCAGACTTGCTTCAAAGATAAAAAAAGCAGCTTATAATAACGATAAAATTAACTTTATATTAGAAATCAATTTGTAAACACAACTACGGATAGCGATAAGTCAAACTGTTGCCAATTACGATTCATAAATTAAAACTAAGAATTAATTAAGACGAAAATAATCGGCTGAAAACATTTGTAAACAAAGTACAAACACATTGTAAATAAAGATCAGCTGATCAGAGCGGCCCTTTAAATTTTATAAAAACTTCAATAAAATCCATAAAAATGATGCGATTGCAAAAATTCGACCTGCATACGGAAGCTTAAGAAGTTCTTCATGATTTGGGGACAAAAAGTATTTTTCGAAATTTTGGCCGATTTGAAGGTTCACCTTCGCCTTAACATTTCAGAGCTAGGAATTCCAGAGTCTATTATTCTTGCTGATCCTGAATTTAATAGACCAGGGAAAATAGATCTTTTGCTAGGAACTGAAGTATTTCTAGAATTGATAAAGGTGGGTCGTATGAAGTTACCAAATTCTAAATTAATACTGCAAAATACGGTGTTCGGTTGCATAGTAAGTGGGAGTGTTTACGATTGTAACGAGCAAGAACAAATACATTGTGGGTTAATTATTGAAACAGATTTAAATTTCGAAATGAAAAAATTTTGGGAAATTGAAAGAGTAGAAGAAAGTACACCATTGAGAAATACAGAAGAATTAGCATGCGACACCCACTTTATAAACACACATCAGAGAGATATAACGGGCAAATTCATAGTACAAATGCCGTTGAAAAAAGATCCTAGTTCTTTGGGAGAATCAAAACAATTTGCGGAAAATAGATTAAATTCACTTTGGAATAGGCTAGTCAAAAATCCAAATCTTTTAGAGTTATATTGCGCATTTATGGCAGAGTATAGAGAGTTAGGCCATATGGAGGAAGTAGAGAAAACAGATGAGTCAATACATGCGAATTATCTACCACATCATGCTGTTTATCGCCCACATAAAAGTTCTACAAAATTAAGAGTTGTCTTTAATGGTTCACATGCAACTTCATCAGGAGAATCCCTAAATTCCATACAGCTGAATGGAGGTGTCATTCAAGATGATTTGTTTAGCATAATACTTACATTTCGTACACACCGCTATGCATTTACAGCAGATGTAAAAATGATGTATCGCATGATACTTATCGATAAAAGTCAACGTGATTTACAGCGCATAGTTTGGAAAGATTCTGTAAATGGTGAGATGAAATATTACAGACTATGTACAGTCACATATGGCACAACTAGTGCCCCTTATTTAGCCATGCGCTGCCTTAAACAGCTTGGTATAGATGGTGAATCTCAATTTCCGTATGCTTCTGGTGTGGTACAATCAGACTTTTACATGGACGATGTCCTGACTGGAGCAGCTGACCTAAAATCGGCTAAGAGACTGCAAATTGAGCTTATTCAACTATTAAATACGTGTGGCATGAACTTACATAAATGGTTTAGTAACCATCCAGAATTAATGGAGCCAGCCTTTAAAAATGAGAATTACACTTTTGAAAATATGAGTGAAACTAAGGCACTAGGACTTTGCTGGAATGCCAATGATGATAATTTTACTTTTAGTGTATCATTCAGTGAGTAAACCAAGGTAACTAAAAGAAGTGTGCTGTCAAATATTGCTCGCATTTTCGACCCCTTGGGTCTACTTGGACCAGTTGTGACGAAAGCAAAAATTTTCCTACAAAGACTGTGGAGACTGCAAATTGATTGGGATGAAAATCTCCCTACAGCTGAGCTTGATGATTGGTTGCAGTTTTTAGAATCATTAAGAGCCATCAATAATGTAAGTGCTGTTAGATACATTTTTACAAATAATCCAGTGCAAATTAAAATTTGTGGCTTTTCAGATGCTTCGGAGAAAGCCTACGGTGTGGCATTGTATGCTGTGTCTTCAAATTCTTCAGGAGAGCAAATTTCTCAGTTGCTTTGCAGTAAAAGTCGAGTTGCACCAATCAAAACAATCACTATTCCTCACTTGGAGCTCTGTGGTGCAGTTTTATTAGCCAAATTGATGAATAAGGTTGCCAAAACCTTAAAAGTTCCTAAAGAATCTGTTTACTATTATTCAGATAGTACTATTGTATTATGTTGGATTCGAAAACAGCCGTGTGACTTAAAAACCTTTGTGTCATCACGTGTGGCTACGATTCAGAATCTTTCTGATATCAGTCATTGGGGACATGTGGCTTCTTCTGATAATCCTGCTGATCTTGTGTCACGAGGTGTAGATCCAGGCAAACTTCTCCAGAGTAACTTATGATGGAAGAGTCCACTATTCCTAACACAACAAACTGAACCTTCTTTAAATACTGTCGAACTTGAGCAAAATGATAAGGATCTATACAGAAGTGAACTTAAAAAGACTTTTTCAGAGACTTCACTTTTAATATCAGACTGTTCATCTTTTATTGACTATATTTTGCAATTGAGTAATAATTATGCTAAATTAATAAGAATTCTTAGCTATGTTTTCAGGTTCATTCAGAATGTCAAGAAGCCAAAAGAAAGGTATTCAGGTAAGTTAACATCTGCTGAATTGAAGAAGGCTGAGCAGTTTATCATAAAATCTGTTCAAGAAAAAGAGTTTAGTTCTGAATTCACATTGTTATCTAAGGGTAAGGAGTTACCAAAAAATAGTAGATTACTTTCATTAAATCCTTTCTTGGATAAAAATAATTTAATCAGAGTTGGAGGTCGTCTCCAAAATAGCACGGTAAATTATGCCCAAAAACACCCAATTGTACTGCCCTCTAAACACAAATTAACAGAATTAATTATCGAGTTTTATCACAAAAAATATCTACATATAGGACCACAAAATTTACTTTATTGTGTTCGAAGAGAATTTTGGCCTTTAAACGGTAGGGCTATTTGTAGAAAAATTGTACATAAATGTATTACACGCTTTAGGGCCAAACCTAAATTGTTAGAGCAAATTATGGGCGAGCTCCCAAAAGAAAGAATTAATGTAGACTTTGTTTTTAATTGCACAGGAACTGATTTCTGTGGTCCATTTTTGATTAGATATAGAGGTCAACGTAAAGGTATTTATCATAAAGTTTATGTTTGTATTTTTATTTGTATGGTAACAAAGGCAGTGCATTTGGAATTAGTTACTGATTTAACGTCTGAGGCTTTTATTGCCACATTAAAGAGGTTTTTTGCCAGACGAGGCAAACCTCGAAAAATTTTCAGTGATAATGCAGGCAATTTTGTGAAGACTAATGTAGAGCTTAAAAGGTTGCATGAATTGGTAAACAAACCAGACCAGAACCTTACTAATTACTTGATATCTGAAGGTATTGCTTGGGAATTTATTCCCCCTAAAGCTCCAAATTTTGGAGGTTTATGGGAATCGGGAGTAAAGTCCTTCAAGTATCACTTTAAACGTGTTGTGGGCAACTCTAAAATAACTTATGAAGAAATGTTAACTATAATTGTCCAAATTGAAGGTATCTTAAATTCGCGCCCGCTTACTCCCTTGAGTACAGATATTGATGACTTGGAGGTCTTGACCCCGGGACATTTTCTTATTGGTCGCCCACTTAATGCCATTGCTGAATCTGACCTGAGTAATATTGAAGATAATAGACTAAACTTATGGCAAAAGACCACTAAAATGGTTCAAACCATCTGGAAAAAGTGGAAAAATAGTTATTTAAGTACATTGCAGCAAAGGCATAAGTGGATGATATCAAAAAACAACCTCAAAATAGGAGATATGGTTGTAATAAAGGAAGATGATCTTCCAGTGTCTAAATGGTTATTAGGGAGAATTGTAGAAGTATTTTTTGGTAATGATAATAGAATAAGAGTTGTGAATATAAAAACCCCAAATGGAATATATAAAAGAGCAGTATCCAAAATTGCTGTATTACCTCTTGAAAAGTAATTCAGTTTTTATAAGAAAGTGTACATTATTGTAAAATTTCTTTATTTATTATGTATTATGTAAAATTTTTTAAATATTTGCTTAAATTTAACTTAACTGTAACTCATTTATATTGTGTTTAATTGTATTGTTATTTATATTTTTTACAATGGTTGTAATTGCAGTGTTTTAGTTTGAAACCTCCCTCGGAGGTTTCAAGAGGGGCGGTATGTTTGATAAAATGCTATTTAATTTTCTACTGGCTTTGTCACCTAGCAACCAAGATATACCTAATTATTTCAAAATGTAAAAAGTTTTCTGTGCAAACGATAATTTGTGATAAATATATTATCTGTTTTATTTCTTCAGCTTTTTCCTAAGCTGTGTGAAACGATATTCTTTTTGTTTTTGAGTTTGATAAGAATGTTTTTTAATGAGTTATGTGAAAAAATGTTACGGTTTTTATTGGAGTTGTGTTTTGTGAAATTATTAATGTTCGAAAGAACCTGAGTTGAGTTTACTCATGAGAATAAACTGTTTAAAACCAGATATGAGTAATTAATTTTGAGTTGAGTAAAATATTAATAAAATAAACTTTTGAACAATTGAAATATTCAGTGCTTACATATTTGTTAACAAATTCAAAAGAGCAAAATTTTTTGCTACAGAAAACTTTTATACATTTTTTTAATCACACAGATTCCTTGTCAAAGTTGGCTATTCGATGTAGAGAGATAATGTATTCAATGATAAATCTAAAGAATATTTCCGGAGATCAATGATTCTTTCTCGGTTGAATTCTTTTATTGTGAGTCTCATTGATATTTAGGGAAAGAAGGTTATTGAAAACTTTTGATGTTATTTAGAGTTTTTACAAAATAATGGCAATTGTTGTCATTGAATTTTTCAATCTTTTTAAATAAATTGATTTTGAAGGGCAAATTTTTATGCACTTATTTTGTATTGTAACTTTGTTTTTCACATTGTATGGGACATTTAAAGCAGTTATAGAACTATGAGAAAGTTTGTAATTTTTGTAGGATTTCAAAATGTTACAAAAAACATCGGAAAACATGTTTTATACTACATCGGAAAACATGTTTTATACTACAGCATCAAATTTAGGAGGTGCCTCTCTCGAAGCAACGAAATATCTCCCCAGAACATTCAGGAATTTTATTCTCATAAATTGTCTAGCAGTGTTACTTCTCTCCAGAACTTCAAAGTGCTCTTTCCAGAGTTGTCATAATCCCTACCACAGAAAAATGTCTCAGTCACCTAAAATAGCCACAATTACGACTTGTGAATGCCCAGTTTAATTTTGCTTAAATAAACTTCATGTATGGAAGGAGAGTTATGTATGAAGAGGGACATGATGAAGTTCAGTTCTTAATAATGAAAAATATAAAGCTTAAATTCAGCATAATTCACATACTAAACTCCGAGAAATTACTGCTGAACTTGGAGAACGCTCTAAAACTGTTTCGAACCACCTGAAAAAGAATGCTTTTGAAATAAAATAACAGAAACGAATACTATTTTTTATAAAAACCAATAAGTATTTCCAAAAAAGTGGTGATCAATCACAAATAAAATTGCTTACAAAAATAAGCTTCCTTGAAGTTCACAGCCAGATATATTAAAGAAAGTATTGAAACCAAAAATGGTACCAAAACCGGCGAAACATGAAACAGAGAAACCCAGAAGAATTGTGGCTGCTTTTAAAGCAACTGTACCCAGGCTATATTTTCAAACATACACTATATTTTGTGTGTGTGCTTGTTATATCACTAGTTTTCTTAGCAAAAGTTAAATGTCGTTTTCTTAAATATTAACCATATCTATATATTAAAACGAAAGGCAGAAAAAGTAATCGTGGTTTAATTGCGTCTCTACGCATCGATACTTGCGCCGGTCTCTGAGAGTCTTCTCCTATTGGTTAATCGGAGGAGCGTAGTTACTGTCTGTAAGAGCATTTGCAAAGCGCGTTTGTAAATATGGGATAAGAACGCTGACACTGTTTAATGCAATGCTATAATAATTAATTTTTTAACTTTACTAATCTTATAATGATTGGAATACATTGTTTTTTTCACTTTACGTAAGTTAATTAATTTATTTCCATCAGTATTCTTTTTTTGCAATGTTATTGCCGGCAATCTTAGGCTTAATTGTAGAGATGTTTCATATGAAATTGAAACATTCAATAAGTTAATGATTAAAGTGTTTATTTACGTTCTTGGCCGATAAATCATTTTCTATATTATAATTTTCAAATTTATTTATTAGTATGTGTAAAAAAAAAGGGCTGGAAATCACATTGTTTTTTGTTTCGTGTTTTGATGGTGCGATTTTCGACGGATAGTTTGACTTCATGGATGTAAACAGATTCGCAAATCACTATTTATTTCTTGCTTCAGTTTCTTATTATACTCATGTCAAAAAATGGTGATTTTTTTCCCACTTATAATTTCATTTTTGAGCAAATTCATAACGTTTAGGAAGTATTTACATTACATCTCATAGTCTCGCCGAATTATAGAAAATTGCATATGAAATGAAAATAATCCCAGTTATAAACAGCTTTGTAAATCATTAATATTTCTTTAATGTTTCACTTTTTTTTGAGTACACTCTTTTTAAAAAGTGTTCCCGTGACAAAATTTGCTGAGTTTTTTTGGGGAGAAGGAGGAGGGAATATTTTGATGAAATTTGCTATTTTTTTTTTTTTTTTTTTTTTTTAATCGCTTGATCTTGATCTCTCAACAATGTTTTTTCAGAAATATGAAGATCATTATAATCAACAAAGAAAAATAAAATTTTCAGAAGAGATCCCTCTTTTTGCATAGCTTTCAATCATGATAAAGCAGTCTTTATATACCATATTCATTGCTTGCTGGTTTTTTTTATGATTATTTGGCAAAATTTGCATTTTTTGTGGTACCTAGATGATTTGAAAATTACAATATAGAAAATGCTTTATCGGCCAAGAACGTAAATAAACACTTGGAAATAAAATAACTTATGTAAAGTGAAAAAACCAATGTATTTCAATCATTATAAGATAAGTAAAGAAAAAAAATATAATTATCATAGCATTGCATTAAACAGTGATAGCAAAAATGCAGTCTCTCTGTGTTGTTTTCTCACAATCTGTTTACCAATATTTGCGTTTTTTGAAGTACCTAGACAAATTTAAAGTATTTTTTCAAGATCTTTTGACGAAATTCACATCTTTTCTGGTACCAGGAAAAAATTATTTGTTTTCTTAGGGATTTTCGGTGAAATTTGTCATTTTTTTCTCGCTATCTTTCGATGTAATTTGCCGTTTTATCAAATTTATGCTTTTTTCATGATTTTTTTTTTTAATTTGTCGTTTTTTTCATTATTTTCAGAAATTTGTCATATTTTCGCTTTTTTTTCTTTGCAAAAATTACCTGTTTTGCGATCTTTTGATGAAATGTGCCTCTTTTTTTCATCTTTTGACAAAATGTGTTGTTTTCTCACAATCTGTTTACCAATATTTGCGTTTTTTGAAGTACCTAGACAAATTTAAAGTATTTTCAAGATCTTTTGACGAAATTCACATCTTTTATGGTACCAGGACAAATTTATTTGTTTTCTCAGGGATTTTCGGTGAAATTTGTCGTTTTTTTTCTCGCTATCTTTCGATGTAATTTGCCGTTTTATCGAATTTATGCTTTTTTTGTTAAATTTGTCGTTTTTTTTTGTTATTTTCAGAAATTTATCATATTTTCGCTTTTTTTTCTTTGAAAAAAATTACCTGTTTTGCAATTTTTTCTTGAAATGTGCCTCTTTTTCATCTTTTGACAAAATGTGTTGTTTTCTCACAATCTGTTTACCAATATTTGCGTTTTTTGAAGTACCTAGACAAATTTAAAGTATTTTCAAGATCTTTTGACGAAATTCACATCTTTTATGGTACCAGGATAAAATTATTTGTTTTCTCGGGGATTTTCGGTGAAATTTGTCATTTTTTCTCACTATCTTTCGATGTAATTTGCTGTTTTATCGAATTTATCCTTTTTTCGTGATTTTTGTTTGAGAAATTGTTCTTTGTTATTTTTTTTTAGAAATTTGTCGTTTTTTTCCACTATTTTTAGCTAAATTTACCATTTTTTTGCGATTATCTGGATAAATTTTATGTGCTTTTTGAGATCTTTGGGCGAAATTCACATCTTTTATGATAACTGGATGAAATTCGTCATCTTGAGGTCTTTCGGCAAAGTTTATCGTTTTTCTCGATTTCTTTCGACGACAGTTGTCATGTTGTCATGATTTTTCGATGTAATTTGCCGTTTATTGAAGATCTTTTGCAAAGTTTATCTTTTTTGTGATTATTTGATAAAATTTGCTTTTCTTTCAATCCTTTGACGAGAATTGTTGTTTACTCACAATCATTTGTCGAAATTTGTTGATTTCTCACAATATTTTGAATTTTTTTTTCACATGTTTACAAATTTGTCATTTTTTAAGGATTTTTTTTGTCAAAATTTACCTTTTTTTTTGAAATTTTTTCTTGAAAATTGCCATTTTTTTAGACGAAAGAAAGATTTACAATATAGAAAATGCTTTATCAGCCAAGAACGTAAATAAACACTTGGAAATAAAATAACTTACTTAAAGTGAAAAAACCAACGTATTTCGATCATTATAAGATAAGTAAAGAAAAAAAATATAATTATCACAGCATTGCATTAAACAGTGATAGCAAAAATGCAGTCTCTCTGTGTTGTTTTCTCACAATCTGTTTACCAATATTTGCGTTTTTTGAAGTACCTAGACAAAAGTATTTTCAAGATCTTTTGACGAAATTCCCATCTTTTATTGTACCAGGACAAAATTATTTGTTTTCTCGGGGATTTTCGATGAAATTTGTCATTTTTTTTCTCACAATCTTTCGATGTAATTTGCTGTTTTATCGAATTTATCCTTTTTTCGTGATTTTTGTTTGTGAAATTGTTGTTCTTTGTTTTTTTTTTTTTAGAAATTTGTCATTTTTTTCCACTATTTTTAGCTAAATTTACCTTTTTTTGCGATTACCTGGATAAATTGTATGTGCTTTTTGAGATCTTTGGGCGAAATTCACGTCTTTTATGATAATTCGACGAAATTCGTCATCTTGAGGTCTTTCGGTAAAGTTTATCGTTTTTCTCGAGTTCTTTCGATGAAAGTTGCCGTGTTGTCATGATTTTTCAATGTAAATTGCCGTTTATTGAAGATCTTTTTGCAAAATTTATCTTTTTTGTGATTATTTGATAAAATTTGCTTTTTTTTTCAATCTTTTGACGAAAATTGTTGTTTACTCACAATCATTTGTCGAAATTTGTTGTTTTCTCACAATATTTTGAATTTTTTTTCATAATATGTTTACAAATTTGCCATTTTTTTAGGGATTCTTTTTGTCAAAATTTGCCTTTTTTTAAAAAAATTTTCATGAAAATTGCCATTTTTTTAGACGTTTTGGCAAAATTTTTATTTTTGTGCAATACTTTTGCGAAATTTGTTTTATTTGGGATATCTAGACAATTTTTTTTTTTTTTTTTGCAGTTTTTTGACAAATTTTTTAGAGATCTTTTGAAGAAATTTGTTGTTTTTTGCAATCTGTTGACGAAATTTGCTGTTTTATTTTCCCACATCTATTTATAAAATTTCCGGGCAATGTTTTTTTTTTTTTGGGGGGGGGAGTATTTTGATGAAATTTTCTAATTTTTGTGATTCTTTGCCAGAATTTGTGTTTTTTATGGTACCTAGACAAACTTTGGTACATAGCAAATGATTTCTAGCATTTTTTTTAAAAAACTTAAACAGTTGAAAAATAATCTGCAAACATTTTCAAGTCTGTGACGTGTGTCGCAGCGTTGCACCAATTCTGCACCCGGGATCATGTCATGTTGGTGTTACGTTGGTAAATGGAAAAGCATATTGAAATTTTTAATAAATATTAATCTTTAAAAAAAAATTTTCTTTGAAAATTTTTTTATAGTTGCAAAATACTTTTTTTTCTTTGATTCTTTCATATTGTTGCTGTCAAGTTTTGACGGGCTTCACCTAGCCAGAATAAATATTATCATTAATTTTTTTAATATGTGAAATTTACATGTATTTTTGATTTATGAAAAGGTAATAGAAAAGTAGTTGAAAATGCAAATGTTTATTTGTTGAATGGGGTGGGTAATGTAACAACAAATTAACCACGGAGAGGATCATTGTTATAGTTGTTGCTAAATGGCAAACTATAAATTCAGTCTTATTTTGCTGCAAAGTAAGTGAAGTATGTATATTTTGTATGAAATGAGTGATGCCAGTAATTTATGATTTATTCATGTTATGTACAATTTATTGGTGTTGTATTTGTAAATGAAAAATTATCAAATGAGAGAGATTCTAATTCTATGACAGCATGTTTGAATGTAACTCGGCCAATTGCGGGTCATTTGCCTGGATGTAAAATGCAGGTTGTTCTTTTATTTATTGAAATTTTTGCTGAAGATTAGTCGTTAAAAAATCCTTTAATAGCTGGAAAATACCTTTTTCTTTCTTCGGTGCCGTCAAGTTTTGACGGGTTCCATCTAGTAGTAATTAAATACAAATCAGAAATTTCTTTAAAATAAAATAAATTTATAAACCAACGAAGTCAAATAGTTTTAAATGAAAATTCTGATATGGAATATTTTAATAAAACTCGAGTAATATTTTTGGTAGTTCTAGGATTAAACTAAACCATTTAATCCTAATTTTAATGTAAGTAAATGTTTATCTTATGTGAAACATGACTAAAATACATTTAACTTTTCAGTATGGGCTCAGTTTCTTAGATCATAGTGTTTGTAAAATCTTTGGTATATCATGTGTAATTTCATTGTATTACTAGCTACAATTATATAGATAAATCAAACTTTATTTTATACTTGCTATTTTTTAATTAAAAGTTTAAATAAAGATATACCTAAATTCTTAGTATTCATAACTCAAAATACTTCTATTACCCATACACATACAGTCAATCTTGTCAAGATGTGATTGCAAGGAGATGGGAAAAAATACCATTTTAGACTTCCATCATTATGTTTTAAAAGAAGTGTTATCAATGACATTTCTAAGATACTCTGTCTAAATTAGATCTTTTGTTTGTTTCATCAATATTCTGAAACTCTTCCATTTGAGACAGGCTTACGTTGTAGAAAGATTCTGTTTTTACAGTACCTGTTAAAACCTTTTACGATGGAGCTATTGATAAGTGACAAAAAATCACTTTCAGATAAGCCTTTAGCAAATTTAATTATATGGCAATCGATATCAGAACCAAGTGATGTTTCTGTTTAACGCAGTTTTCTGTTAAAGATAATTGCCATTTTGACATGTTTTACTATAGGGGAGACTGGTACACAGAAGACTACTTTTGTAGTTCACATTTTTTTTTTCATGGAAAGTCCATTCTGCCTTAAAATATTCTTGAATGCTCCTTAAGCAATTTTACATGCCTCAGAATTTTTCAAAAAATAGTTTCAAAAACCTTTTAAAAAAATATATTTGTATACCTTCATAAAGTGGATCAGTGTGTCCCAAAAACGGTGAAAACTTGTCCATCTACTGGGCCACATGGTTCTCTATTAAACATTATTTAAAATACAATATAATTTTATTTTATTTTTTATTTTAAGTCTTCTTTATTTCCCCTTATATTTCCAATATAGCTTAATAATACAAATTGTTCAGGTAAAATTTTTAAGCAAAACAAACAGAAAACTATCAAAAGAATATTATATTTTTTAAATAACAGCAGATTGATTTAGAAGCAATTGAAAAGAAAGCGAAGTTATTAAATAAAATAAAGATAATATCATGGAAATTTAAAAATGAAACTCCAAAATATTTATGAGCTTGAAATTTTGCTGAAATTATTTTGGAGCTGAGGGTGATTTTACAATAACATTCATACGAGCACCAGATCAGCAACTATAAAGTTTTGATTCCAAATTTGTTTTATGTTGTATCTAAAATGAGTAATGAAATTTCAGAAACTCCCAAAAATTGTTTTAATAATAACCGGTTACAGTCTATAGGATACTTGCATTGTTTTAAAAGCAGCAAATACAAGCATAAATATTTCTTATTAGCATGCATAAACATTTTTCTTTGTTTACTTTATTTTACAATTAAATAATGACTTTAAAACATTATTTATTTGTAGAGAATGAACAGTTATTAAATATATTGAAAATTGTGCATTATAGTAACAGAGTACCTTGTGGCCCACTGTGCCTCATGTTGAAATTCTATTTATTCTCATAAAATTATTATTGAAAGCTTTCTTTTTAGCATATTAACTTTAAAATTAAATAAAAACAAGTATCTTCTCTTTAGAAAAAAGCTGCTTTTTTCTGATTTATCCATAATCTGTAAATAATAAAGAAAATGATTATGATAAAAAATTTGGTACTATTTGGTTATCTCGTCGATCGATTTTGCCAAACTATACAAATCCCCAAACTAATAGCCAAATTATACTTATTGACATAATTTTCCTTTAAATAACAAAGAAAAAATAATAATAATAGAATATTATAAAAAATACAAAAAAATAGATATAAAAATCATTTAATGATGTTCTAAACACGTGCATCATATTTAATGTCATTGAATGGGACATTCACGATCATCCATTACTGACATTTAATCTTATGATTTAGCGATAATTTTTTGGTTAGCAGGACAACCAAATAATACCAAAAATTTTACTTTTAGAAGCTTAAAACAACTAGTCAGGATAAAATGAATCATTCATGCTAACAATGTGTTTTAAAGACTATAATTAATCAATTTAGTGTTGTAATCAATTAGTCTATAGAAAAGCTTTAAAAATAAATAAAATATAAGGGGTAATCCACTTTAACCCACTCTTCCCTACGGTACAGGACCTATTATTTGGCATCACGGGGATCAATCTGATTCCAGTTTTCAGAATTTCAAATCAATACCAAAATCATAAACAACACATCAGCAAAAATCAGCCCCCTTTTCCACCTTTACAGTAAAAGGGCAACAAACTGGTATGCTTGAAAGATGCTGATTGCCAAATACTAGAATGCTACAAAATTTTTTCAAATGAATTTAGAAATACCAAATTATTGTGAAAATCTTTACTACAAACATTCATTTTACCTAGTTTAAAAAATATAATTTTATGCTTTTAAAAAATGGGCTAGATTGAACACTGATCTAATATCAGAAATAAGATTAAGGTAATTCAAAATGCATTATCAGCACTACAAAATAGTTAAGTTTTGGAGTACCTCGTTCTACCTTGCATCACAAGTTTGTGCAATGGAAATCACTTTTCTGTAATAGTGTTGAATCTAAAGCAGTCAGTACTAGGGTGGACTGTTTATGACAGCCAATTATCTACACAAGGGATATGGGCCCAAAAAGGACTTAGGACCTATAAGACACTAACTTATATTCACACAAGGCAATCTAAAGTTCAAAGAAAATCTCTAAAACTTCAGAGTGATTAGGTCAACTGGGAAATAAAATGACCTATAGAGGCGCTGCTCACAGCCTTCGCTATAGTATAGGTGTCCCTTTAACTAATGTTAAATTCCCATTGAAACAAATTGTCACTGTAAATGTATTTAAAAGTTTTCGATATTCAATTTTGTATAATTTTTACCGTATTTTCGGGTGTATGCGCCGCACACACCGTAAGCGCCTCACCTCTGAAAATGCATTAAAATAAAACAAATATTCACCAGAAGCGCCGCACCGCCGTATGCGCCGCACTTACGAAAATACATCAAAATGTTAAAAATTGCGTTATATTCAGCGTTTTTTCCCGTTTTTTTTAAACATTTGTAATATAAATCCAATTTTAAATTAAGTATATTTTGTATATCTTTTATGATAAAATTAAATTTGAATTCGTGCAGCCTTTATTTCTCTATTTTTAATACTTTTTTTATAATTTGCAAGGAGGTTGACAGGGTTTTATCGCGATATTTGACGAAATTTGTAGTGTTTTATCGCGATATTTGATGAATTTGCAGAGTATTTTCGCGATACTTGAAAAAATTTGCGTTTTTTATGGGGATGAGCAAGGGATTAATCATGAATTTGAATGAATAATGACTGAATACTTGAAGCAATACTTGAAAAAAATTGCGTTTTTTTTTAAACAAACGTAAATTCTGTCGAAAAAGCTCAGAAAAAACAAGACATTTGTAAAAAAGCATAAAAAGAATGAGAACTATTTAAAAAATCTCGAAAAAACACACATTTCATCAAAGATTCATGATCCATTCATTTCATCATGATTCAACCGTTCTCATTTGCCTTTGAGAATGGTATGAATCATGATGAAATGAATGAATCATGAATCTTTGATGAAATGTTCGTTTTTTCGAGAATTTTTAATAGATTTCATACTTTTTTTCAAATTTCTCCTTTTTTTCGCATGAATTAACGTTTTTTCTTGTTTTTTTACTGTTTATTTATAGATACGACATATTTGCGTTTTTTCTATCAACTTTTATTTTTTAAAATTCTTTTGGGCGTCTTTTTGGCGTTCCTTTGAGAAATTCACAATATTTCCTCGAACTTTTGACATAATTTGTGTTTTTCAGAGATTTTTTGATACATTTCGCGTTTTTACTGCAATCATACGCAATGTGGGTTTTTTAGCAATACTTCGGCGAAATTCATGATTTTTTTTTGCGATCCTTTCAATAAATTTGCGGTTATTTTTCGTGATTCTTTTGCGAAATTAGAGTTTTTTTTTCAGCAATTTTTTTATAGTGAGGACTAGCGTTTGATTGGGAAGGGCGGACTAACGGGATTTTACGATAACAAAATTGTAGTTTTTCAAGTGATCCTTTCATGAAATGAACATTATTTTCTTTTTACATATTCGCGCTTTTCCCGCGAACATTTGATAAAAGTCGTGTTTTTTTCTCCCGATCCTTTGATAAAATTCTTGCTTTTTCTGCGAATAATTTTCAGAAATTAGGCTATCATTTGTCGAAATTCGCGATATTTTTTATGCTTCACATTTTCTTCCTGATGATTGACTTCACAATTTTCAGAAAAATTCCGATCAGAATAACCTCTGTAATGAATATCGCTCCAAGGGAAAAAAAATATATCGTATCCGCCGCCCCGGCAGAAGCGCCGCAGTAAGCATAATTTTAACTTTTAAACTCGTATGCGCCGCGGCGCTTACGCCCGAAAATACGGTACTTTGTCATATAAGACAGAACACAAATGTCACAGGAAATCTGAAATTGTGCAAAAGAATAATTATTCTGAACAAATTTAAAATGCATGTAAAGAAATGAGCTTACACACCACTATCCTGAAGCGAGAAGTTGCATATTTTCTTCACCAAATGGCACATTCAAGTGCTTGAATCCCCAATAGACAGCTAAATACTAGGAATTCAAGTTTTAAAAATTTCTGAAATGTTGATTTTTAAAATTATCTGAATGCTGTTTCCTATAAAAATGGAACAATTTTAATATTCTAACCATAAAATTGTTGAAACCGGCAAGATAGAAAATTAATTTCAACTTGGAAGACCAGGCTTGAAATGCCATGATTTCCCAATTAAATCAAATTCTAAAATAACTTGTAAAGAGGCAGAATACATAAATATAAGACACAACAAGCTAACATAAATGAAAACAAAATCACAAAATGATTTCAAGAAAGATAACTCTTAGGTGAAGATTTAAGTATTTTAATTTTAAATAGTCCACAATCCATGGATCAAACTGTTTAAATATGCAAAATGTTAAAAAAAATTTTTAATGTTCTATAGGCACTTTTTCCTCTTTTATGAATCCAATATATTCTTTGTTTTTTAATTAAAATTTTCAGTTAAAATCAACTTAAGTACAGGATGTTTTCTTTTAAATGGACACTATTTAGAACTCTCTGTAGCTAATTTTAATAACCGGAACTGATTTTAAACTTATAAAGGGACTAATGAAAGCAAGAGAAAAGTTATTCCAAGGAAAAAAAAAATAGTTCCAATCACCAGTAATAATTATTCCATGTGACACGCTATGCTCGGCCGTTGAAAAAATTGTACTAAAAATGCAAGGTGTGGTGCAAGAGAATGGTGGTTACATTGAATGTGGTTGAATTCCTTATCGGGAAAGTGAATATGATGAATAAAACATGAAATTTTATCCAAATTATTAATTTTGTCAGTTGCTGATGTTTTCTTTTCATGTACAGCACCAAATTTCCTGCTATCAGTAGTGATTGGAAGTATTATTTATTTAATTTTTATTAGAATCTTTTTTCCCATGGTTTTATTGGTCTATTTATAATATTTTGTGCCATTCCAGTTATAATAACGAGCTACTGGCAGCTCTGAATATCATCAGTTAAAAAAAAAAAAAAAAACATCCTGTGTCATTTAAAGATTTTACTTTAATTCATAAAAGAAAAAAAAAATTATCTTAATGCAGCAAACAAATACATGTGACAAAATAGATGTTGCATAAAAATGCTTTACTTTTACTTATTATAAATTAAAATGTTTGTTAAACTACAGTCAAAGTTTGATAATCCGCACACCCATAATCTGCAATTTTCAATAATTTGCATTACTTTATGAATGTAAACAGTGGAATATACACTTTAAAAAATTACAAATTTGTGATGCAAAATGATTTTTTAAAACAAATAAAAAATTGGAAAAATAATCATTATAAAAGATTCATTTTTTGTTAATACAATTAATAAAAAATTGGAAAAATAATCATTATAAAAGATTCATTTTTTGTTAATACAATTCTTTTATTTTATTTACAGTAAAAGACAGATTACAGCATTACGAAATATATGTAATTGGTTTCATTTAAATGCACTTATATATAACTTTTTTAATAAAATAACTTTAAAAGGCATTTTTTCAGATAGCATATTAAATGAATTATTAGATTTCATATTTATCTTTTCATATGATATTGATTAAAGGATTAAAATGTTGTCTAGGAATAATAAAATGACATATAATCCATAATACTCTATAATCCACAATATTCCATAATCCACACAACTTTTGGCCAGAGCATGTGAAGACTATAGAACTTCGACTGTACATGATACATGGATGGCCAAAACTGTTACAAATTGAAAGAAATTATTTAACGAGTTATTACTCAAAATCTAAAATATTCCATAGAAAGTTATTAAAATCAGTGGAGTAGCTAGGATGATTGACACCTCAGGTGGATATAAATGGTGTCACCCCCTGCTCTTATTCTGCCATAATTTTTCAATCACAATTTTACGTTATTACAAATAAAATGTCAACATTTTTTGCATGCCTGTTCTGATTTTAAAGATAATTCGAAGAAATGGATACAAAATTGTAATTTAAATGGAAAATACTAACATACATTTACGGAGAAGCCTATTTTGATTTTGATTTTTTAAGAACACTTTTGTAAACTTATACTGTATTTCTTTATCGTAATAAACTTATAATTTTTTGCATGATTATTGCTTCATTTTTGAACTTTTATTTTTTAAAATCACCTGTCTACATATTTTTGAAACGCAGTATAGTTTACTAACTAAAGTTTATGCTTTCTTAGAATTCATGTGTGCAGACACAGATTAAAGCGTAGGTTGTATTATCTTTTAATATAATAGGTTATATTGTATGCGAGTGCAATCTCTTTAAAAAAAGAGGGGAGGGCAAAGAGAACACGGCTCATCTGTAATACAGGAAAAGATCAATACCTTCCTTATTTATCTTCAGACTTTCCATATATAAAACCACAGGGGCGACTCATAACTCATCCAATAGTTCGCAAAAATCAATGCGGTGCCGATATGTAGAAAAATATATATATATATATATTTTTTTTTTTTTTGCTTTTGTTGCTATTCATTGGAAAGATAGGTTTCTGTTCCTGGTGCATATCTCATTTAGACACCCCATTCTGTGTAAAATTTCAGATTTTCTAAGAAAAGAAAATTAACAAATTAACTCGGTTGTGTGATGCTTTTGAAATTTCATTTCATCAGATTTTTTTTCTACATTTGACAATATTTATATATATATATATATGCAAATAAGGATTTGGTATCACCTGGGGTGGACTGCCCCCGCTACGCCACTGATTATAATCAACAGAAGGACAATTAAATTTACTAAAGAACACTTTTATTATGATTTAATATGCTGCAGTCAGTCAAAGTCTATAAAATTTTTATTTCAGCTTTTGTCTAAATGTGGCCAAACTGGAACATTTACTCGATATCATCTTCATCTTATAACTTAGCAACACATAGACATCACAAAAATCCTCTGTCTCACCCTCGCCATTCTTTAATTGACAGAAAATGCCCCCCACCCCCACCAAACACAACTGCTCACTCCACGCATCAAATATCAAACTTGTGTAAGTATGATTAATTCACAAAATATACCTATTACCAAAAAAAAAAAAAGCCACAGTGTATGCAAAATACACATAAACAAATTTCAACTACATCCATTTTCAATGATGAAACCACTCGATAACTATTGTATGTCAATCATCACTTTACAAAATACACAAAACTGATGTCAGAAATAAATTTTGAAAGAATTTAAAAAACAAACAGGTAACAACAAAAACGCATTTATCGCCTTGCCAAGTTTATCGCTTGTTTCAAGATTCAACCATAGTTTCTCATGTGAATGAGTTCTTTAATGTAAATTTCGATAAACTTTATAGAGGTACTGAACTAAGCAATCAATTATTTAAAAAAAAAAATTATTTCAATTGAACATAATGGAATCAAATTCAGTTTATGAGCAACACAATGTTTTAAAATTAAGCGTAAATTAAAAAAAAATAGCTGTATATCTAAATTAAAATTAGAATAACATACAGTAAATTACTTAAACATAAATAATAATTATCAAGGAAATTATCACCAATAAATAAACATTTTATATTGCTTTTAATAACGCATTGATAAATCAGCAAAAATGAAAGTTGTAACATATAAAACGTTATACAATCATTATCAAATAATAAATTCTAAAATTGCTAGTTGAAGAATAATGAAAGAAACTACCGTACCTCAGCATTAACTTACTTTGGTAAAGTAAATTTATGTTTTAAAATTACCCGAACAAACTGCGAAAGAAACAAGACGCCATTACAAGAATGAATCATGAACTGAAGTATGATTCAATGAAAATGATTTTTGTAGTCTTTCTAAAAAAGGATTCCAATGTATGCTAATTATTAATATTTTTTTAACTAATTTATTTCAGTGGCGATATAACTAGTTCTTTTTTTTAAATCTTTAGTTATAATACTGATACTGGTACCAGACAGTCGTTAAACAAGCTTTTCCAAAGAATCTAGGCAAAATTTTCCTGAGCCAAATTATGTCCAATTTTTAACCGTAAATGCACATTTAAGCTCTAAATTTGAAAATTTTCAAAATACTCCCTCTTTTCTTTTAAAAATAAATCATTTATTTTCTTAATTAAAATTGAGTTGTTTTTCCCTATTTGAGCCGTTTTACATTTATTGATTGAATCACTCATCATGAATGGACATGATTGATTCGTTGAGTTGGCGTCTGTAATAAAATGATAACGGTCTGATTGTAACAGTAGATAATTTTTTTAAATCAATCTACTGAATCTATCTTCTTTACTAAAAAAATTAACGGTAAGATATGCTTCTTTAGTTATTCTTCTATGAAACTTCTAGAACTTGAAATTTGATCGTATGGAGATTCTAAATTTTATGTTTCGCTTCGCCACTTTAATTTTTGCTGACATTTATAGACATTAAAAATATTCATTTCACAAGTAAACCATATATTAGCCAAAAGTTTATTATTTTAAAATTTAATAGCATTAAAAAGTTAAAATTTATATGATATTTAAAATAGATAAGCACATTTACATAAACAACATTTCCTTTTGAAGTAAAATACTCCATAAGTAACTAACATACAGTATAAGAAAAATACTCTATGAAAACAATGCTTTGAGTTTTTATCAAAAAAATCTTTTCTAATTAATAAAATTTTATTGTTAAAGGCAGCAATTTTCTTATAATCTAAAACATATATTTTAAAATTAAAAATAATTTTTGAAGGATTTTAAAGAAAATTTTTACTGTCAACTGTTTGTTTATAATAAAAAAATGAAAAATCACTGGAGTAAAAAATATTGTACAGTATCAAAAGTAACTCCCTCCGAAATATAAGCAGCTTCCTTCTCTTCTAATATATGTGCAATTTCCTTTTTTTGAGGAACACCATTTATAAGCTTTTCCCTTCAAAATACATTCCCTAATTGCTTAGCCTTTTCAAAAAAGTCTCAGTTATAAATCTCTTAAAAAAAAAAAAAAAAAAAAAAAAAAAAAAAAAAAAAAAATTAGACTATTTTGTGTGCTAAAGGGGGGGGGGGGGTAACTTTTGATCTATTATGATACATAAATAATATGGTTTATTCAATTGATGTTATCTCATATTATCTGTGCCAGATCAATTTCAATTGTGCCAAACAGGATACCAATTATAATGATTAAATTAACCATTATTTCTTTTACAGCTGTATAGCATAGCAAAACTAACAAGAACTATAATGTAATAATAATAATATGTAATGTAGTTTTTTAGGTTTTTAATAGCTCATATTTATTCTTCTCATATAGTCATCCTCTTTGTTCTAAATTCTATGATGTGATTTAAGTAGACAATAGTCCTTTTTTTAACATTGTACAGTTTTAAATATCGCAGTATCTTCTGTTAATTTTAAAAAATAATAAAATTTTACCTGTGTAAAATAAATATTTTATAATCAAACAGACATTTTGACGAAACTGAAAGAAAAATTTGATAGCCATTGAATATTTAATAAGTGAATCATCACATTGCTAGATAAGCATAAAACCAATAGAGTAAAAAATTTCTAAGCCGAGGATTGAACCAGGAACCCTTGGAATAGTGTTCCAAGTGCTGCACCATTTAAGCTACGAGGATGATGCCCAGCTTTGTATCTTTCACATGTTGGTAAGGCTACAGCTGCAGCACAAAATGGAAACATCTAACATGAGCACTCAAACTAGTGGCGTAAAATGAAATACAGATAAAACACTTGTCCAGGTTTCTTGTTGCCGCTCACATTGTGCCAAATTGCGACTAAATTCTGCATTTGGCGAGTAAACAAGTGATCATATTCGTCAAATTACTAGTGCTTGATTTGTGCTTTTTTTTTCATTTTTCATACATAAGCATACATACATATTTTCAATATATATATATTCATTTAATATATTTGTAGTAAAGGATAGTTAAAGTTAGATTAATAACAATCGTTGTCTCAGTTATAAAAACTAAGGTTATTTTAGAACATATTGAAAAAAAAGTGTACCTTTTTTTTTGTACTATGCGGCAAATCTATTTTTTTAGTATTTTTTTTCATTTGGCTGTGTGTTTTTTATTTTTAATTAGCCAAATTACTAACGTTGGTCAAATGTTAGCGAGAACACTGCACTTGACACACTGTTCTAAGAATTCCAGGTAATATCCCTGCCTTAAACAATTTTCACCCCGTTGGTTCTATGCTTAGCAGAACACTTGGGGTGCTATTCTGAGATTTCCAGGTTTAATCCCTGGCTTAGACATTTTTAACTCTGTTAGTTCTATGCTTTGTTAGAAATGTGAGTACTACTTGGTTATCCCAACGACCAAAAAACTATCGCCAAATTATGAGATTAAAAGCCATCAATGGATCTCGTGAATGTCACATTCAATTGAATTAAACACATGAGGCATGCTTAAAATGCCAAAAAATGATTTCTACTTTGACTGTTCATTCATATTTTTATTAATCTTTTACTAATTTATTTGTTCCTTTGTTATTTAAAATAAAAATTTAGTCAACATGTATAAGTTGGCTATTAGTTTTGACAATTTGTATAATTTGGCAAAACTGGTTGACGGGAAAACCAAGTAGTACAGAAGTGTGATTGTTCACTTATTAAATATTTAGTAATTTTACTGCTGAAAATTAACTGAAAAATTAACTAAAATTGTACATTTGAAAGTCATGTATGGCAGAGGCGGCACACATAAACAATTTTTACATTTTTGATTATTTCTAAAAATTGTTACAAGCTATTGACATAAAAATTGTTTTATATGATTATTTACACTTTATTTGTTCTTTTGGTGAAACTTATTGGTGCATTTATCAAGAATTCCTCACTTATATTGTCATTCTAAAAATTGTCTAAATTTGTTCC
Source organism: Maratus speculifer (assembly GCA_964019185.1). Lineage (NCBI taxonomy): Eukaryota > Metazoa > Arthropoda > Arachnida > Araneae > Salticidae > Maratus > Maratus speculifer. The sequence goes on from CAXHSM010001518.1 coordinate 842,455, forward strand.
CATGTACCCCAGTAGAGGAGTAGTTGTGAACATACCTGAGATGTAAATAAAACTGTAATAAAAACCAATTAGATTCCCTCATTTTAGTTGTTTTTTAGTCAAGCATAACTAACTGTGTTACTTTTAAGTAAGTTTTTGAATAATTGTGCTTTTGTGTTTGTACTTTTTCCCTAAATGTAATGCAATTCATATCACAAAAGTGAACATTGTGGTTTTAAAAAATTATTAAATTGTGATTTTAAAAAAATTGGTAATTATCACAATACAGTCAGACACTTTTTTTGGTCAACTAAATTTTACTTTCATAAAATAAAATGTTTTTACTTTAATATGGGCTAAGAAAAAAAAAACATATGTTTAAAAGTGGAAATAATTAAAGAATAACAAATTGGTTTTTATAGAAAGCCACCACTTTTAATTGCTATCTAACTTCCTCTAAACTAAAACTGTGAATAAATCCTAAAGAGATTGAATTTATACTCAATATTTGACAAGGGTAATTAAATTCTAAATTAAAAAAACAAAAATGCATTCACAAACTTAAAAAATACATTTGTAAACTGTTCACATTTTTCCCCATGTGTTCTATTCACAAGTGCCCCATCTACCCAATTTACGAACCATTTATCAACATAAAAAAAAGATATTTTTAATTGAAAAAAGAAAAAAAACTTTTTTGTAGACTTACTTAAATAATTCCACTATAGAATGTAATGCTGATATTCATACTTGAAAAATGTCTAGAATTTTTCTTTCAATAATAACTTTAGAAGATCTCATTTTACACCTTCCAAGAACATACAAATTGCAACAATCAGAAATCAAAATAGCTGATTGTTCTGAAAATTTGGCGAAAATTTTGCACCAGTTCTGTCATTTATTGGTAATTTTATCCAATTATTTGTGGGGCTTGTATATCAATTTACCTATAATTCCGCAAACATTTCTTAGCAAACCAAATGCCATATGTATGGCATTTATGCTGTACAGCATAAAAATGCATAGCACTTTTACACAATTTATGCTCATACTCAGTAACCTTTATGAATTCTTTTGTATAGCCCTGTATATCAACTATAGCATTTATACATACTATATAGTATGCGTAAATATAGTAAATCTTAAAAGTGCAGATTATAATTAAAAATGCATATCCTGCCATCATCGCATACAGTACTTCAGATACAATATACTATTTGAAATCTTTTACATGACCTTGTAAATATTACACAGATCGTATTATACATGAAATACTTTATAGTCACCAATGTTCAGCTATTTCATTATATAAGGAATAGCTTAACAGAATTAAACTGAGCCACAAACTTTTTTGCCCTATACCATTATGTAACATAATTCTTTTTTGTAGCTCTGTAAATTAATAATAACTAATATTTGCATCACATACTCTACATAATACATATTTTAATACATTTTGTAAATGCATATAAATTTTTCTTGTTTTAAAAGACTGTAACATCTTTAAAATTCATCTTAAAATGAGTTCTGATTATAACTATAGCAAATCTTTTAAACCTATTTTCCAACCCAACCTCTTTACTAAAATAAATGAAAGGTAAGATATGTTTCTTTTACTTGCAATAAAAATTTTGCATAAAAATTTATTTGCCCTTATATGTGTTTTTGACGTAATTTCTGATTTTTTTTGGAAAAATCTGAGTTTTTTTTTTATGATTTGTGGATCAAATTTGCATTTCTTCATGATTCTTTGAAGAAATTCCCTATTTTCCTGCTAACCTTGGATGACATTAACAATTTTTATTTGAACAATTGATGAAATTCAATTTTTTTTCTTTGGCGACCATTTGTCGAAACTCAAGATAGATTTTATATCCAAATTTTTGGATTTATGACTGATTTTTTTAAATTTTCCAAAATTAGCGGCTTATTTTTTAGAAAAATTAGTAATAGAATCACCCCTAAACTAAAGATATTTTATAAAAACTTACATTTAATTTTTATAAAAAAAAAATTCATCGCAAGTACCTACTTTAGTTTTATTATTTTTCAGTATCTTTCTTAAATATTGTAAACCTATTTCTAATGTAAATATTTTGCAGGGAAATGCAGTGTTTCATATGGATAGTTTCTTTTATACTTTTTTTTTATTCTACTAGGAGCCCCGCCCCCCCTGCTCGCTATGCTCGCCAACCCCCCGCGTAATCGCTTCGCGATTCCAAATTATTGGCTACCCCCTGCTTGCTGCGCTCGCCAATAGCCCATGGTATGAATAAGCAGTTGCAGATCTTTCAAATGATGTGTCACATGACTGGTGTTGTAAAGAAATTAAAAATGTGCCCCCCTGGGGGGGCAGAATGGGAGGCGACACAAAAGACATCCATAATATGAATAATCAGCTGCGGACCTCTTAAATGATATGTTACACGACTGATGTTGTAAAGAAATTAAAAATGTACCCCCTGGGGGGGGCAGAGTGGGGGGTGGCACACAAGATATCCATAAAATGAATAAACAGTTGCAGACTTTTCAAATGATGTGTCACACAATTGGTGTTGTAAAGAAATCACAAAATGCGCCCCCTCTGAGGGCAGAGGGGGGGGGTTACACACAAGATATCCATAATATGAATAAGCAGTTGCAGACCTCTCAAATGATGTGTCACACAATTGGTGTTGTGAAGAAATTAAAAATGTGCTCCCCTGGGAGGCAGAGTGGGGGATGACACACAACACATCCATAATATGAATAAGCAGTTGCAGACCTTTCAAATGATGTGTCACACAACTGTGTTGTAAAGAAATTAAAAATGTGAACCCCCCCCCCCTGGGCAGAGCAGAGTGTGGGGGTGACACACAAGACATCCATAATATGAATAAGCAGTTGCAGACCTTTCAAATCTTATGTAACACGACTGGTGTTGTAAAGAAATTAAAAATGTGTCCCCCCTGGGGAGCAGAATGGGAGATAACACACAAGATAGCCATTATATGAATAAGCAGTTGCAAACCTCTCAAATGATGTATCAAACGACTGGTGTTGTAAAGAAATAAAAAATTTGGCGAAATATTACAGTTATCGCCAAGTTGGAGTCACTTTTAACAACTAATTTTGGTCGCCAAATTTTGCGATATATCGCCAAGTTTTCGACAAACTTGGCGATTGTTGGCGATGGTAACCTTTCCTCTCTTTATGGTAACCCATACGGCGATGCATAGATGGAGCCCTTTCCTGATTGGTCTATTCGACTCATGGAAAGAATGGACAACCCGGATTCGTTAGTTCCGGAAATCTTCCACATCAGCATCATTCCAGGAGTCATTCCTTTTAAGGCTAGTTTTTTTTTACTATAGAAGGATATTAAAATATCAGAACCAATATTATCATTTTCAATTATTGAAAATGCTTTCTTGACATAAATGAGGCTCTATTCTTTTCTTTTTTTCATTTCTTTTTTTTTTCTTTTTTTGCAATTGACAATTAAACTGAAAATGGTCCAACATTCGGGAAAGTCCAGAATTGCCAGGGTCTGTCATATTCCAAATTTTTCATTTTGAACTGTACTACAAAATCTACAGACACTTTTTATCAGTTTCATAATTGTGAGTGTTTACTGAATTACATATGTAATGAATATAGGTGTGTTTTTGTAATCTTTACTAAAAAAAAAGTCAGAATCAATATTAATTTTACTATTTTTTTTCCTCCATGGATAAAAAGACTGCAACAAATTATTGTGAAAGTATATTTTATTATTGTTGTTACTTTTAAAAATGTAATTTGCAATCATATATATTAAAAAAGTTAGCTAAGATTTTAAGATCAACCCTTGGATGATATTCACATTAAAAAACAGCATCTACGCATGTGTCAAACCCTCTTCCAGGCTGTCCTGTCACCTTCATTGAAGTGAACGATTCAACATAGAGACAGAGAGACATGATGACACCTTTGCACGGAATAAGAACTTTTACTTCGTGTTTAATCATCATCCAGATAAACAGCACATATGCGGAACACTGTGCTCCAATGGGAGTTCAGTGTGTCCAGAAGATATTGGCTGCCTAAATACAGATTGATTCTTAGTTATACCCACAATTACCTACTCTCATTGGCTACAAAGCTTCGCTTTTACTGATTGGCTGTTGTGACCGTCTTTGTTTCAAGCACTTGCGCATACGCTACATTTGTTCAGTTCAGAGATACAATGACATTCGCTGAGATATCTTAGGTAAGTTTTTCAATGTGAACAGGTATCCAATTCTGGGAGGGTCCACTTCAAACACGGTGATCTTCACAGGGTATTACGAATCACGATTCATTTATTCTCCCATGCTATAGTCGTGTCGTTATTATAACACGCACGTGTCTATCTCTAATATTATTTAATCTAAAATGACATTTCATTTATTTTCTTTTATTTACGTATGATCCTAATATCTGTACATTCGTGAATTATTTTATTTTGTGAGTGACATAAAGCATGAAAAAATTATACCTCTTAAATGAATTTGAAAACATTTTAACAATATTAATAATAATTGTTTGAAAAATTTAAAAATATTGTAGAGTCTGATATGGTGTTCTCTAAAAAAGATACTTAATTGTTAATACATGTAGGTCTCTATTTGAGATTTTTCAGTATTTTACATGTTTAAATTCTTTTATACAAACAAAATAATAAAAACAGAAACTTATATGATTTTTGAGCTTTATTTTTAAATTTACCACTTAAATTAAAATGTTGTTATTTTATTTGTTTTCTTTTATTTATGTATGATGCTAATATCCCTACATTAATGAATTATTTTATTTTGTGAGTGACACGAAGCATGAAAAAATGCTGCCTCTTAAATGAATTTGAAAATATTTTAACAGGATTAATGATAATATTTCAAAAATATTGAAGCGTCTGATATTGTGTTTTCTAAAAATGCAATTTATTTATTAAATACTTATATAAATAGGTCTCTATTTGAGTTTTTTTTCAGTATTTTACGTGTTTAAATCCTTTTATACAAGCGAAATAATAAAAACAGAAGCTTATATGATTTTTGAACTTTATTTTAAAATTTATGCTTTTATGTTTTTATCCTACAAGATGAGGTACAGTCCTATCATTGGACCCAGGCTACTATTCACCTTTTTATAGTATATTATAAGACAGACAGCAACATTCTTGAGCAACTCAATTATGTATTCATTTCAGAATGTTTGAAGCTCAACACTGTGGCCTTTAGTTTGTTCCAAACCCGTCTTATTTCAGCATTAATGAAAGGCCTAAAAACCAATAAAATATTTTATTTTTCAAATGGATGTGCTGCTCAGTATAAAAATAGAAATTGCATCTTAAACATTTGCATTCACGAAGTTCACTTTTGTATTGATGCAGAGTGGTATTTTTTTGCCACATCTCACTTGAAAAGTTGCTCTGGTAGGGTAGGAGGAACTGTGCAAAGACTTGCTATAAAAACGAGCTTATGAAGACCCAATGAAAACCACATAATCACTCCCAGACAGCTTTATGATTTCGCAAATAAAAATTTTCCTGGCATAAATTTCATGTATAGTACAAATATTGAGTATAGTGAAAAGGATACATAACACTATATTCTGATTGGACAAAATGGATAGAGCCTGCTATTAAAAGTTTATGTACACAAGGTTGGGAAAACACATCATTTTTCTCAATACTGATGAGTAAATTTTTAGGTAGTCTTCGAAAACCGCAAAACATAGAAATATACTGAAAGCTTTTTTTTTTTTTTTTTTTTTTTTTTTTTTTTTTTTTTTAGCTGTGTATTGCAACTTTCCAAATGAATCTGAAGTAAGTTCTATTCCATAATAAACGTTCTTCCCTTGTATTTATTTCTTAATTCTATAGAAACACATGTTATGAAAATACACTGAAGTAACAAGAATCAACTATTTTTGCAGTTGCATAAATTTTATCCAAACAATTTTCAGCTATATTTTTCATTTTGCTGGCTGGTAAGATTTTCTAGAAATTGAAAATGATATTAAATGCATGCATACACAATATTGGAACAATGTGTGAACTTTGCAATAACTTGTTCAACAGTTCAGTTGCCGTTACTTAAAAAACAATTCTGAAAGTTCCACTCTCAAATCCACAACTTTTAAGAGATTTTTGTGTCAAATCACAAATTTGGCTGGATCCAAAATGATATTGAAATTAAAATAATAATCCCAACCTCCTCTTAGAGATAACTCACAATGCCAGAACCCTCTTTTTCTACCTCCTAAAGTGTTGTATATGTACAGCCCCATATCTCATACATTCCAGAGAATGATTTAGGTGTAACAGAGTCAACATTTCAACTTATAGACACACATCTGTATCTACATTCAAGTCGAGCCCCTATGTCTAAGGTTACAGAATGTCAAAATTTAATGAATGAAATTTGTGCTACTTAAGGAAATGAAATTTATAAAATCGGCTACATAATTCAGAGTTACAATTAAAGGCAATTTGTTTGAAAATATCTTGTTTATTATATTTTTCTTTCTTTTTTTCAGATTCAAAGGAAGATTAAACTTTTTCGCTGAAATCCAATAAATGATTTCTTTGGATGAGAATGGATACATTTTCATAAATACTGATTCTTTGAAGAAATTGCTGTTATCATCTAAAACAGAACTTTTTCACATGCCAAAATGTCATCTATTGCAGAAGAAAATTCTCGTTCCAGTGAACGGCACTTTGTTCCTCAAAATAATGATACAGAAAAAGATTTCATTACTGATACAGGAAAAAAAGTTCTGATTTGTGAAGTATGTTCTAAAACATTTTCTAAGAGTTGTCATTTAAGAAGGCATCTAAAAAACATTCATGCTGGAGATAATCCATTTGTTTGTGAAGTATGTTCAAAGGAATATCTTGATAACAGTACTTTGAAAAAACATCTTTAGTCACATGCAGGAGAAAAACCTTTTGTTTGTGAAGTTTGTTCCAAGGAATTTTCTATGAGTAGTAATTTAATAAGGCACCTCTTGACTCATACAAGAGAGAAAACTTTTGTTTGTGAAATATGTCCCAAAAGATTTTCTCAGAAGAATCATCTAAGAACCCATCTCTTAATGCATACAGGAGAAAAGCCTTTTGTTTGTGATATATGCTCCAAGAAATTTTCTCAGAATGGTACTCTAAGAACCCATCTCTTGATGCATACAGGAGAAAAGCCTTTTATTTGTGAAATATGTTCCAAAGGATTTTCTCAGAATGGTAATCTAAAAACCCATCTCTTGACGCATGCTGGAGAAAAGCATTTTGTTTGTCAAATATGTTCCAAAGGATTTTCTCAGAATGGTAATCTAAAAATCCATCTCTTAATGCATACAGGAGAAAAACCTTTTGTTTGTAAAATATGTACCAAAGGATTTTCTCAAAATTCTCATCTAAAAACCCATCTCTTGTCACATACAGGAGAAAAACCTTTTGTTTGTGAAATATGTTCCAAAGGATTTGCTCGAAATTCTAATCTAAGAACCCATCTCTTGTCACATACAGGAGAAAAACCTTTTGCTTGTGAAGTATGTTCCAAGGGCTTTTCTCAGAATAGTGATCTGATAAGACATCTAAGAAACATTCACACAAGAGAAAAACAATTTGTTTGTGAAATATGTTCAAAGGGATTTTGTGATAACAGTGCTTTTAGAAAACATCTCTTGATACATACAGGAGAAAAACCTTTTGTTTGTGAAATATGTTCCAAAGGATTTTCTCAGAAAAATACTCTTACAACTCATCTCTTGACACATACAGGTAAAAAAACCTTTTATTTGTGAAATATGTTCCAAAGGATTTTCTAAGAATGGTGATTTGAGAAGACATCTCTTGTCACATACTTGCAAAAAACCTTTTGCTTGTGAAGTATGTTCCAAGAGATTTTCTCGGAGTAATAATCTAAGCAGGCATCTCTTGACACATACAGGATAAAATCCTTGTGTTTCTAAAATGTGCTCCAAAGGATTTTCTAGACATTGTGAACTAAATATCCTGTAATTAATACTGGAGAAATTTTTTTGTTTGTATATTCTGTTTTCCAACGGACTATCTTATAACCATTATTTAAGGTAAAATTTGTTTCATTCCATATAGACAATGCATGGAAATCTCCCATATTTTTATTTCTAAAATGGAGTATGAACCCTGTGTATGTCATTATACTTACTATTATTTTGTTTTATGTTTTAGCCTTCAGTAATAAATAAAACAATATTTCACGCTTCATCCATGGTTTAGTGTCTTATTTGATAATACACAAATAATTGTTGACATTCATTCTTTCGTATTAGTACATTCATTTTGCGTGGAATAACATATTTTTCAGGTTAAGAGGCTACTTCATTCAAATGAAAAGATTTGTTCGCTAATGCTAATCCAATGGAAGAAATGTATAAAGATATCTCGGTTGCATTTCAATATTTTTAAATGATTTTTTTTCCACTGGATAACTGAAATTGATCTAAATGCAGGACGTTTTTAACCTTTTTGATTTCGGTTGCAGATATTCTACATGAGGGCGCTTTTGCTTTTCAAACCGGTTCCGAAACTGAAAGCGTCCTAAAAAATATCTGTAAACAAAATCAAAAGTGTTAAAAGTGGCCTGCATACAGATCGATCTAAGCTATCCAATGCAAACTAAAATCATTTTAAAAAATTAAAATGTAACTGAGATATCTTTATAAATTTCTTCCACAGGCGAACGGGTCTTTTCATTAGAATGAAGTATCCTCTTAAGACAGGATTCCGTAATAGGCAGGCTCTTTTTCGCTCGTTTTACTATATTTTAATTTAGCTACATTTAATAAGCCAAGACATGTACTATTCTTTATAAAAAAAATGAAATTCAATATTTAGTTGTAGAATAATGATTATTTAAAGATGCATACATTATTTGAATTCATTTATTTATTTATTTATTATTATTATTTTTTTTTTTTGCCAGGACAAATTTTACTGAGCTTTGAATTTGTCAGGTATGCCGATAGAATGATTTTCATTCGGGGAGAGTCGAAACCGGAATTAAATTTAGGCTTGTGAAGACTAGAAAGAATGATATCAATCTCGGTTCGATACGGAAAAATTAAGTTAGACCCGGCTAGGTCCTTCAGAATAAAAGGCTTGACCCAGAAAGTGTAACTAGGCCCGGCCCGAGACATCAGGAAAATGTATGGTCCAGGCCTGGCTCAAGGTCACTCATATGAGTGGAGGCGTTTAGTAAAGTCAATTTTTTATGAATATGAAACAGTTGTAAGGTTTGGAAATTAAAATTTTTCAATGTAAAAAATAAAGTATTGTAAATACTGAAGAAATTTTCATTTTTGACGGGTTTACAGCTCAGCAGTTATAATTGTTGGGAATGCATTTTGTCATAACCATGATTTTTTTTCTATTCAAGCTGGATTCTGTTTCATACATTTTCTGTTTGTGCAAGGTTTTAATGAATCCTTTTGGCTAGTTTCAGATCCCTTTGGCTAGTTTCAGTTCTCCTTTTGGCTAGTTTCAGATCTCGTATATAATGGGATCTAAAACAAGTTGAGTTTTAGATAGATTGTTATCTTAGCAAGTATATATGTGATTATAACATTTTATTGTATGAGGAAAAATTTTGTTATAAACAGGATCCATATTCACAGATTGTTTTAGTAAAAATAATTTTGCATGAACAAAATGCTCAACTATTAAAGACAGATTTAACTATAAGATGAAAATCATATAGTTACAATTCTCAGTTAAAAAAATTATTTTCTCTGAATGTGTTGGGTTGTCCGCATCCGAAACTCGAAAATTATATTTGAAGTCAAACCAAAAAGCAATAGCCAGCAGAGGGATCAACAGAATTGAACCTCTCTCCCAAAATTTTTATCTGGGTGTATCAAAAATTGCATAAAATTAATAAGTTTCAATACAAGCATTTTCATTTTATTATTCTGTTTCATATGTTTGTCCTATTTTTGCATGTATACTTTTAAGTGATCCAGTAAAGTAAATCGTTCTATGGACAGTATTCGAGTGACGTCACAGTGGGAATCATGAATGTAAAAAAGCGGCTGCTAGCATAAATATAGATAAATGCATGTGTAAAATACTGCAGATTTATTCTGTATGAATTATTTTTGACAATTACATAATAATTAAAATCCATGTATACAGATTAATTAAAATTTAAAATTTTTATTTTATAAATAAAAGTAAACGTGTATTCACTTGCTTTAAAACAGAAAAAAGAATTCATCTGTTACTCATACCTGTCCCTGAAAAAGTGTATAACTTCATATAAAAATAAAATATCAGCATAAATTTTCTAATCACAATGCTTTTCAGTGGCGTGATTATGACCATTATTCCCAAGCAGATGAATTTTTGTAGCCTCAAATTAAAAGAGAAAATATGCTACATTAAACGAGGAAAAGGACATCAAAATTGCAGTAGTTCCAATTTTTTGAAAAGAAAAATATTCTAAAAAACTGTCTCATTTATTTCCACTTCATTTGCATTCAAAAGAAGACAGATATCAGTGTACATCCTTGTAAATGAATAATAAACAATTTTTACACAGCATATTGTAACAGGATGCGTAATCGAGTAAATGCATTTCAATTTCATCCTATTTGAAAAGCTGTAACACTATTACAATGAACTTGAAACATTTTTTCCCCATTGTCCGTACTGTAATGGAAAACTGTAATAAAACTTCCTGTAATTAAACTATACATCTAATTTTCATAAAATTTGAAACAACTCGACAAAGTCTTGCTATAATTATACATTTAAAAGCATTCGGTGGTATCGTTTTTGCTCTGTTACATGCGGACGGACAGACGGACTGAATGACGACTGTAGGCGCTATGTATTTATATAGTTACGAACGCACCTAAAAAGCGAGAAAATAAGGCTGTTTTCAACCTCAGTGCTAGTGATGTGAACTGAGGATATGGTCAAGCTTGGGTCCGAAGGAGGGTGAAGCTATTCAGCAGCGTGTCTAGACTCATCATTTCAGTGGGGTAACTGAGATACAGTAAGAATTTTTTAGAGAAATCACAAAAACATCATCATTTCCGCTTTAAAAAAGTTTTTATATTAGCAGGTAACGCATTCATTATACAACCGAACCTGCTAAGATGGAGTTGCATAGGGCTGGATTTTCGTTTTAACCAGGTTTTCGTCTTAACTTATATAACTTTTGCGGCGTGTAAAAGGTGCCTGTGTATGTCGGAAATTTACCTCAAATTGTTACTTTTGGCCTCTGCGAAATAACGCTCTTTTAAGAGAAAACCTGTCTAAAACAAAATATTTTTCTAGTTTCTTTTAATTTCCATCTTAGCATATTTCATTACATTTCGATAAAGTTTCGTAATTAAACTTTGTTTTCTAGAAATTTTGGAAGGGGCTGTATCTCCATCAGCCCCCCTTCCCCCCCGAGTATGCCACCGGTTACATTGCATTATTTAGAACTGCGGATGATCCACTTCTGTTGGCTTAAGTTTAAAATATACAAAGTCTCAACTAAGTTTATTAGTATAAAAGTATTTATATATTTTCCCAGTTTCTCTGCTCAACCAATAAAACTTAATGTTTTTCAAAGAAACTGTATAATTTCAATGAGTTGTTTAAAGTTGTGAAAATGTTTGAAGTTTTTTAAAGATTCAATATATTGTTTTCTAATGTTAATCACTTACTGAAATTAAACTGGACTTTATTTGCAGTAGTACAATGTGTGTACTTGAACTAGGCCTGTCTTGCAACATCACAGCTTGCTGTGTTGACATTGTAGAAATGGTTGGTTGGTTTCATGGTTGGATGAGTGAATGGTATGAAAATCTTTTCATGTCATTTAACCTGCAGTTAATTATTTTAGAAGCTTCTGTCTTGCCAATTAAATTTGCATATTAATCTTTAACTTGTGTACTCTAACCTGTTTTGTTTTTGTATTTAAGCCTGGAGATTTTGCATGAAGGTAAGAAGTGAGTGCAGTAAAGTTGCACATGGCAGTCATTGGTAATGCCCTGAATTGGCAGTTTTGGTGTTCAATAAGTTTCTATTATGCTGTCAGGAACAGTAGTGATTTTAGCCACCTTATTTAGCCATGTTTCCAGCCATGCCATGGAGAATTTGAAACCATTAGTAGATTGTTTTTAAATGATTTTACTAACCGTTTTATACTTTGGTATGGAATTAATAAATTTGTTCGAGTTCTACAATTTGTGATTTTAAATTTTGGCCTTATACACCCAGCACACATGAGAATGATGCACTTAGACATAATTGAATCCTGCAGCAGAGCCGTAGCTAAGGGGCGCTATGGACGGCTCAGCATCCCCCCCCCCCTTTGAAAAGATTTCAAAGTCACTAAATGAATTTCTATTCTGAAAATTCAAATGAAATTCTGTCCAAAAATCTAATTTTGTTTTAAGACCCTTTCGGAGTTTTGAAAAATTGACTAAATTGTATCTAAAATAAGTGTTTCAACACTCCCTCATCCTATCTGTACATACGAAGCTTACATGATATTTAATTTTGCACCAGTTATACACTCAAAATTTCTATCATATACTTTTCTTAGCATAAAATGAAGTTATTACAACAGTTTAATAAGAAACATAGTACCTACAATGTGAATATGCACTAATTTATCTTTCTGCATCAGAGACAGAGAAAAAAATTATGATCCCCCCCCTATTGTTCACTTCTAGCTATGGCCCTGAACCCAATATTTTCAAGGTCAGTTGAAATTTCACGGAAGCAGCCTATGTAGGTACTCCCTTTTTCCTTTCATTCTTCTTAATTTATGGCAGACAAATTCACCCCAGAACACTAACGAGGCACATCACTGACACTGGGTTTGAAAACAGTCTTTATTTTCAAGCTTTTCAGGTGCGTTAGTAATTATAGAACCAACTCAGACCTGATGTCGCCTAGAGGCAATACAGTCAAAGTTCTATAATCCGCACACGTTTCAACCAAAGGTTTTGCGGATATGAAATATTGTGGATTTTGAGTATTATGGATTATACCCATATTATTATTCCTAGATAGAAAATTCTTTAATCAGTATAATATGAAAAAATAAATATTAAATCTAATAATTAATTTAATATAATATCTCAAAAAATGCCTTTTTAAAGTTATTTTATTAAAGGATTTATATATATATGTATGTACATTTAAATAAAAATAATTACATATGTTCCATAATGCTGTAATCCGTTTTTTACAGCTAATAAAATACAAGAGTTATATTAACAAAAAAATGTATGTTTTATTATGATTTTTTCCATTTTTTATTATTTGTTTAAAAAAGACATTTTTGGATCACGAATTTGTAAATTTTCTTAACCGTTTACTTCATTGTTTACATTCATAAAGTAACGTGAATTATAGAAAATTGCGGATTATTGATCGTTGACTGTACTAAAAAATACTCATAAAATTAATTTAAATGCTCCTAGAATTGTTCAAATTACATCTCGACTTCTTAAATTAATAATGTATACACATAAGAAGCATCGATATACAGGGTGTTTTTAAATTCATGGTACAAACTTTAAGGGGTGATAGTACACATCCAGACAAACAATATTAAATAGGACATTAAGGGTCCCAAACGTTTTCCGAAGAAGATAGGCGTCTTTAAAGTTTAGGGTCCAAAAATTCAAATGATTATAGAAAACAGAAAAATTGTTCTATTCGTTTGCGGTTTTCACTAAAACTATTCTTTATATCAGTATTGTCTTGAAAATAAATTAAAAAGATAAATTTCAAAAAATGCCGATAGAGAGCGCTCTAGACTTTGGAGTAACAAACAACTATTTTTTGCCATTAATTTTTTCATCTCATTAATTTTTTTAGAAGCTTAGACATAAACTTAAATTTTGAGCTCAAAATCTAAATCGTTGGGAGGGGTTAAGTAGCGTAAACTGAACTGTGGGGGAGGTTCGAATTTCAAATGATTATAAAAAACAGAAAAATTGGTCTATTCGTTTGCGGTTTTCAGTAAAACTATTATTTATGTCTGTATTATCTTGAAAATAAATTATAAAGATGAAATTTAAAAAAAAATGCCGATAGAGGGCGCTTTAGACTTTAGAGTAATGTACAATTATTTTTTACCGTTATTTTTTGTATCTCATAAAATTTTTTCAGAAGCTTAGACATAAACTTAAATTTTGAGCTGAAAATCTAAATCGTTGGGAGTGGTTAAGTAGTGCAAACTGAGCTGGGTTCAATGGGGGTGGTGAGGTTCAAATTTCAAATGATTATAAAAAACGGAAAAATTGGTCGATTCGTTTGCGGTTTTCACTAAAACTATTCTTTATGTCAATATTTACTTGAAAATAAATTTTAAAAATATCTTTCAAAAACATCCGTCAGAGGGCGCCTTAAACTTTAGAGTAACCAACAACTATTTTTAACTGCTATTTTTTGCATCTAATCAAATGCTTATAAAAGCTTAGACTTAAAATTTGAGCTCAAATTCTAAATCGATGGGAGGGTTAAGAATCCCAAACTAACTGTGTTCAGTAATTGAAATGATACCCTCCCCACCCCTCGAACACAGTTCAATTTTCCGCTACTTAATTACTTACAACGATGCAGATTTTGAGCTCAAAATATAATTTGAACTTTTACAAGCATTTAATTAGATACAAAAAATAATGGTTAAAAATAATTGTTGGTTACTCTAAAGTTTAAGGCGCCCACTGACGGATGTTTTTGAAAGATATCTTTAACATTTATTTTCAAGTAAATATTGACATAAAGAATAGTTTTAGCGAAAACCGCAAACGAATCGACCAATTTTTCCGTTTTTTATAATCTTTTGAAATTTGAACCTTCCCACCCCCTTTAAACACAGTTCAGTTTGCGCTACTTAACCTCTCCCAACGATTAAGATTTTCATCTCAAAATTTAAGTTTATGTCTAAGCTTCTAAAAAAATTTATGAGATGGAAAAAATAACTGTAAAAAATAGTTGTACGTTACTCCAAAGTCTAAAGCGCACTCTATCGGCATTTTTTTAAATTTTATCTTTATAATTTATTTTCAAGATTATACTGACATAAAGAATAATTTTAGTGAAAATCGCAAATTAATTGACCAGTTTTTTCGTTTTTTATAATCATTTGAAATTTGAACTTCCCTCCACAGTTCAGTTTCCGCTACTTAACCACACCCAACGATTAATATTTTCATCTCAAAATTTAAGTTTTTTGTCTAAGCTTCTAAAAAAATTAATGCGATGCAAAAAATAACGGTAAAAAGTAGCTGTTCGTCACTCCAAAGTCTAAAGCGTTTTCTATCGGCAATTTTTGAGATTTATCTTTATAATTTATTTTCAAGAAAATAGTGACATAAAGAATATTTTTAATGAAAACCTCAAACGAATCGATCAATTTTTCTGTTTTTTATAATCATTTGAATTTTTGGACCCTAAACTTTAATGGCGCCTATCTCCTTCGGAAGACGTTTGGGACCCTTAATTTCTCATTTAATATTGTTTGTCTTGATGTGTACTATCACCCCTTAAAGTTTGTACAGTGAATTTAGAATGACCCTGTATAGACTTATGCATCTTTGGAGTCCATCTGTCTGTCCGTCTGCATATAACAAAGAAAAAACTATGCAACCGAATGCTTTAAAATTTTAAATATGAAATTATTGTAAAATTTTGTTGAGTAATCTGAAATTTTATGAAAATCGGATGTCTAGTTTAATGACAGAGACGATAAAATTGTCAAGGGTAATAGCATTCATAAACGGTATTGGGGAAGGTCCCCCCACGTCCTCTTAGTGAGGGCCCTAAATGTATTAAGTAGTGTGTAAAGCTCAAGATTTTTTTCTATAAATTTAAATTTTGACAAATTTATGTCACAAATTTTTTGAAATTTTCCTTTTTACAATAAACGTTATATTTTTATGATTTTCTTTCTTTTGTTTTTTGTTTTATAAATAATATTCAAATGCCTCTAAAACTAAAGTGATTCTTTAAGAAATTAAAAAGAATTAAATTTATATAAGTAAAACTGTTAATTTAAAGATACATAAAAAATAGAACTACAAACAATAATGTACAATAAAATTTTTTATTAGAAGCAAAAGGTTGTTTTATTCCTATATTTCATGTCAGTATGAATAAGGCACAATGAAGACGATAGGTAACTAACATTTAACAAATATTATCGAGTAAGTACATACATGGAACTGTGCAAACATAATGGAGGGGGGGATAGGATCTGGCATAAGATATTGATGGGGACTATGATACTTCTATGGGGACGGGCGTTTGTCTTTTGATATCATTTTAAATTCAATCAAAATTTTCTCTTTGTTATTTGTAATATGGACTTAGGTTCAAAATAGCATGTTATCTTTTCCGGCCTTTTATCTAATTTTATGAAAATACAAGATTATTTAAATCCCTAAATTATTATAAAATTCTTTAATTCTAAAATATAGAATACTCCGGTGCTTCCTAATCTTTTTCTTATATGTATGCATATATAATCGCTGTTCAAGGAATATTTTGTGAAGTATTTTTGGAATGAAGCTAATGTTTATGAAAAAACAAGTGAGATACAGAAGGAATATTGTCCGCTTGTTTTATAAGAATTTCTATCTACCACCCGCTCCACCTCTGTTCGTGACAAGTGAACCAGGACCTTATTACAGTTGCATGCATCATGTAACAGAAAACTATAATAAAATGCTTTTAAATACTAACTACTTCTTTTAAGTGTTATTTGATACAAATTTTTTCACATGCAAAGTGATATTTTATTGAGTTCTCTTCATTTGAATCATAAAAGAATGCGAAAAATAAATGAAATCAGTTTTGTATATCACATGGAACAAAAGAAATAAATTCGAGAAATCAAAAAATTTTTGCACTTCGATAACGATATCATTACCAGAGAAGAGGGGGGTGATTACATATGATATCAGAAGGGGAGGGGGACCCAAAATTATCAAAAAGTTGATAATGTTACATTTGCACAGCCCCTAAAGGAAGAAGTGTTTTGTGGTTGCACATTTTTTATATAACATTTTTAATAAGGTAAAAGCAACACCTGGTATAGGATCGGAAAAAAGTATTGAGGCTTCGACTGTTCACCTCTACTTTCTAAAATAGGATCAAGAAAATTATTTTGCATGAAAAGAGTAATCTACTTTTACACGTATAGAAGAATTAAATGAATTTTACACTGAATCTTCTTTAAATGGTACGTAAAAGTACCGTCAGAGTATAAAAGGTTATTTAACAAATCCAAAAAATCAATTTATAATTATTAAACCTTTCATCTTTTTCATAAGACTATAGATGGCAGCATCATTAAATTTAATTTTAAAATTATTACAATTGGAAACTATTATTTTCAACTTACAAAATTTAGCAAAAAACATGAGTTATTTTTTGGAAAATATTTGCACAAACATTTGCTTGTATCATGACAGAACAGCTAGAAAAACAGGACGTAGCTCAATCAAAAGTTCACATAGAGTTTAAACCCTATGAAACAATATAATTTCAGCAGATTAACAAAAATACAGGGGCCTCGCTAAGGGGGGGGGGGGGGCAGAGGGGAGCCTCCTCTCAAACATTCGCAAATGTTGTTACACTTGGCAAATTTAATTAAAATTTTACTAAAAATTGTAGTACATTTTCTATTTTTGATAGAATTTGCAAAGTTACAACTCTAATTGGAAATATTATTAAACTTTTTACAAATAAGAACTGTATTACATTTTCTAAGTGTGGTAACTTGGCAAAATAATAAAATGAGTTGGCAAATATGAAAATTTGACTTGGCAATTTAAGGTCTTCTCCCCCACCAATAAAAAGTCTTGGCGATGGCACTGCAAAAATATATTGCTGGTAAATTTAATTACGTTATTTCATTTAATGACAAGCATTATTGGCATTGGTAATCTTGAAAATCGGTTTTCCTGCCAAATCTGGTGATATGTTTCCAGCTCTCCAATTTTCATTTCTGTCAACTCTTCAACAACTTAATAGCTGTTTCAAGCTTCATTTCCATTAAAACACAACGACCCACTCATCACATTTCCCCAACCATGTGACCTTTGCTAATGATCTTCTTGTACCTTAAAATAGTATGACACAAAATTAAATCAGAGATTATCAGAGAAGTTTTTCAGATAAAATTTGCAAACACACACGATTTCGCCATATTATGATATATGACTATCCTCCCTTGGCGACCAGTTTGGTCTTCTTGTAAGCTGCTACATTGTATCATGCTACTTTAATTCCTAATTTACATTTTACTTGCCAAATCAGAAGATTCTGACAAAAAAAAATCAAGAATTCGGTATTTGGTACAACTTGACTACCCCGTCGACAAACTATAAGATTAAATGCCAATAAGGGCTGATCATAAATGTCACGTTCACTTCATGGTTGTTGCATCATCAAGTGATTTTAAGTTAATGTTTTATTTGTATTTTTATTAACATTTTGTTAATATATTTTTTCTGCAGTTGTGCAGTTAAAAAAGGTATTAATTTGTATAATCGGGCGAGCAGTTAGGCGATTTATATAATCTGGCGAAGTTAGTCGATGGGATAACAAGGTATTTTTATGTTAGACAGGCACAGGTGATAAATCACCAAACATTATTCCTGTCGTATTTTTTTTTCATATTACATTAATTTTTTAATGTAATCCTTTCACTCATTTGTTATTTTAAATGTATGATTTACATTTAAAACTGAAATATTTAAAATCCATGGCTTTTGCTTACATCTTGTAAGAAACAAAATAAATAATACTGTAAACCATGACACTTAATTTTACATCAAAAGATTGTTTTAATTTATCATGCGAAAAATAAAAAAGTATTAACTGGTAAGTTGAAAAATTGCATTAGCAAATGTTATGCTTGTCTAACATAAAAGTACCAAAAAATCTTTAGGATCAGCGGATTTTTGATGGGGGGTTTTATTTTTAAAAAAAATTGCTCTTGTAAGCTTTGCATATGAAAATCGAAGATGTATATGACAGTCATATGGTTTGGACTGTTATAATGTAAATGAAATTATTGCAATGGAATGGTATTTGGCGAGTTATACTCTGCGCTTGGCTATAATACAAAACTTTAATTCTAACTGGCATAAGAAAAAACAAAGAGCTCAGCCCAGAACTATTGTTGAAGGAGAAAATATTGCTATGTCATCCATTTTTGTATTTGATGATGTAGGACACAAACAAGAAGCAAAAGAAACAAGACCTTAGAAATAAAGTGCATGTCTGATTAGCTCATAAAACTATTATTTATGAATTCAGTAAACATGCCGAATCAATATTCAATTAATTATTTATATGTGTTTAGAAAAATATTCAGCTCATGCTGGGTGCAAAGAATACATGATATTAGATATGCTTCATCTAAATCCTTTAAAATCTTTTAAGAAGAAAATTTAGCTGATAAGAATTTTTTTTTTTTTAATTTTCTCAAAAAATATTGTTAGCATGTTTCCCATCTGTTTTTAAAAGTTTACTCAATAAAGCTTTTCCTATTGGGTGACATACTGAATTACAATATATCCTTTTCAGGACAGATTAAGTTTTAATTTTGGGGAAAGTAACTTTGCAATAAAATAACAAAAGTTAAAACTATCAAAAGGTTTTACTGAAAATTAAAGAAACAGGTCTGGAGTTTTTTCCTTCTTATCAAAATGACAACAACGACAAGTATAGAGAAATTTTACAGTTTTTTTATTTTATTACTAAATGCTAAAACAGAATAGATGTGATAAGAGTAAATACAACAAAACACACAAGGTTTATACACAATTTTAACAAAAGAAAAAAATACAACAGATTTTTAAGATGTATCTATTTAGTATGAGAAAAAAAGGTTTTTAATAAATGATTATCAGCTAATCTTTTGGAAAACATATTGTACAACAAACGATTTTCTCCTGTATCAATCATGAGGTGTTTTTCTAGTTGACAATGTCTAGAAAATTCTTTGAAGTACATTTCAGAACATAAGAATGTTACCATGTATGTGTCAAGAGATGCCTTCTTAGATTACCATTCTGAGAAAATTCTTTGGAACACACTTCACAAGTAAAAGGTTTTTCCCCTGCATGCATCAAGAGATGGGTTTTTAGATTACTATGCTGGGAAAAACCTTTGCAACATATTTCACAAACAAAAGGTTTTTCACCTGTATGAGTCAAGCGATGCCTTTTTAGACTACTATTGTCAGAAAATCCCTTAGAACATAGTTCACAAGAAAAAGGTTTTTCCCCTGTATGAGTCGAGAGATGTTTTCTTAGACTACTCTTCTCTGAAAATCCTTTGGAACATATTTCACAAACAAAACGCTTTTCACCTGTATGCGTCAAGAGATGGGTTCTTAGATTACCATTCAGAGAAAATCCCTTGCAACATATTTCACAAAAAAAGGATTTTTCACCTGTATGCGTCAAGAGATGTTTTCTAAGATCAGTATTCTGAGAAAATCCTTTGGAACATATTTCACAAACGAAAGGTTTTTCATCTGCATGTGTCAAGAGATGTCTTCTTAGATAACTATTGTAAGAAAATGTTTTGGAACATACTTCACAAATGAAAGATTTCTCTCCTGTATTAGTTGAGGAATGTTTTTTCTTATCCCCATTTTGAGGAACAAAGTGCTGTTCAATGGAACAGGTATTTTCCCCTCTAATTGATGACATTTTCTTATGTGAATAAGCTTAACTTCGGACCATAACAGAAACTTCTTTGAAGCATCAATATGAAGAAATTTTTGCACTTTTCATCCAAGGATACTTATTTAACTTCAGCAAAAACAGTATTATCTACCACGATATCTAGAAACAGAAAGAAAAATAATAAACAAGACATTTTAAAATGAATTGCAATAAGTTTTAACTCTGAATTAAGTAGCGCATTTAAGAAGCTTTTTTTCCTTAAATAGTAAAAAATTTATGCATGAAATTATCATAATTAAACATTGTTTGGTTTGATTTAACTCAAGAATTTTTTTTTGGTACATGCAGCTACATATGTGTTGCTGTGCATGCCATACAATAAACACTGTCATATCTGTAGTACTGATAAAAACTGAGAATTTATTTTATTGAACACTTGTAAATTTTATTTTTTTCTATCTTTACAAGAAGAAAGTATTGGATTCATTGGATTTAAGAATTCCGGTTTTCGACGAATTTACACATTTTAGAGACTTTAGATTTTAAAAAACATGTTTTTACAAAATGTCTATGTGTGATTTTATGGTTGTCTGTCTTTATGTGACACATATTTTGTGATCTCAAGAATTAAGGCACGAAGTTTAATAAAAATTTATATTCAGGCATTTCCTGATATAGATTGATGCTGAGTAGTTTTTGATGCAAATCACTCAACAGATTGCGCTGCTATGTTGCTTTTTTCATGATTTCCACAATGGCTATATCTCAAGAACTATTGGTCAGATTTTCATAACACTTCAGATTCTGTTAGTCCTGTATATAATATGAATCTGATTATGTTTTAATGTAAATCTCTCAATAGGTGGCGCTGCTGCATGGCATTATTCCTGATTATTGCAAACACGCTATCTCAGAAACTAATGGCTGAATTTTCATAAAACTTCAAATTCAGTTAGTCCTTGATATAAATTAGAATTCTGTAGTTTTTGATGTAAATCACTCAACAGGTTGCACTGCTATGCAATATTATTCATGATTATTGCAATAACGCTATCTCAGGAACTTGTGCAAGAGTCTGATGCAAGAGTTAATGCAAGAGTTTTATAAAACTTCAGATTCAATTAGTCCCTGATATAAATTAGTATTATTTAGTTTCAGGAGCAAATAGATCAACAGGCTTCACTGCTATGCTGCATTATTCGCGATTATTGTAATAGCTCTATCTCAGAAGCAAATGCATGAATTTTGATGAAACTTCATGTTATGTTATTCACTCATATGAAATTAATATTCTTTTTTTTTTTTTTTTTAATAAAACGCTCATCAGGTGGCACTGCAATGCACCATTGTTCATGATTATCAAAATAGCTTTATGTCAAGAACTAATACACAAATTTTCATCAAACTATAAATTCAATTTGTTCCTAATATAAATTAGTAAACTTTAGTTTTTTGGGTAAATCGCTGAACAGGTAGTGTTTTTGTCCAGTTTTTTTTTTTTTACAATTTCAGTGATGATTCTATCTCAAACACTAATACATGTATTTTCATCAAATTTCAGATTCAGTTTGAACTTGAAACAAGTTGTTGCAGATTAGATTTTGGTATAAATTATGACAGCCGAAGATGGTGCTATGTTTTATTTTTCTGGAAATAGTAACGTGTGTGAAAGTTTTGGGATTGCTACATCAATCTAGTTATTTTTAGGTACTGCTGCACTTTAATTTTTAACACAGTTGGTTCTGAAGAACAGTTAGTAAATCTAATCAGAGTTTATCATAATATACAGGATGTCTCAAAAAGATCCGTACAACTTCAAAATTTTATTTAAAAAAATAATAGGCATACGACAAAACAAGGTACAATAGATAGAATATCAAGAATTTCTAACTTATATCATCAATCTAGAAATAATCTAAATTTTTCCGCATGTGCCCCTCTGGAGGGATAGCTGTGAACTTGGCTAGGGCAAATGTGAACACATTTATAAGTAAGACAAAACTAATTTTTCCTGAATAAAAACTGTGATAAAAACTTATTAGATGCCCTCTTTTGTGTATAAATCAATAAATATTTCAACAAGATACAAGAAATTATTTGTAAAATTATAAACTAATTTTATACCTACACCTTTTGAATCATGAATAGCAATTTTACTTAACAAATGTAATGAAATAAGTATGATATAAAAACAAGATGCATTATATTTTTAATTTTTTTGTTTTTCCAACTGAAAACAAAACAAAAACAGAATGTCACATGATATTAAATAATTTGTGTCATGTAGAATAAATATTTCTTTGGCTGTCTTTAATATTGCAAACATATAAGATTAAATATGCAATTGCAATGAAAATAAAACGTTGTAAATAGTGAAATTGCTGGTAGAGTGTATTTTTTCTTACATGAGAATAGACAAGTGCCATTTTTTCTAAATGTAACAAAACTATAAAACACATTTCTTTTCTTTATATCAGTGCAACCACAGCACTTATTAGCAACAGATTTAATATTATGAAGATATTTAAATTTTAGATCAAGATCAATTTAAGAAGGGTTTCTTAAATTATTTTAGTATATTATGTAAATAATGACAAAATTTATACAGGTTTTCACTTTGCTATAAATTATATAAAAATATTTATATGCAATAGAACATAATAAACCGAAATTCATTCTACGAGCAATGTTTTAAATTTAAACGTAAAAAAAAAAAAAAAAAAAAAAAAAAAAAAAAAAAAAAAAAAAATCAAACCAATTTGTTGTTTTGAAATTTAAATAGGAATAATATCCCCCAAACTTATTACAAATAAATAACAAATACATTGTATTTATTTTTTAAATGGCAATTTACAAAATGAAACTAGTATAGATGAAATTTCGTATGGTTAGTTTAAAAAACCGCAAATTGTATAGTTTCAGTTTAAGATTAACCAAAGAAACTATATTAGTGTTAACTTATTTTAGTAAAGTGAGAAAGATTAATAAACTGATGCTTTAAAAGTTACATAATATTACTTTGAATGGGGTGGTTTCTCTGAAAACTAAAGCTGCAGGCTATTGTCTCAAGTGATCCAAAATAACAAAACTAATAATGTAGTCAAAAATGAATTAATTAGAATACCTTATATTACATACGAGACACATGACAAGACGCCATTCCAAGAATGAATCTTTGAATTTACACACCATTCATACTTGAAAATGATTCATTCATTCTTTCGTAAATGATGGGTCTCGAGAATGATTCCTTCTAGTGCAGTTAACAAATTATTTAAATTAATTATTAATAAAACTGCTGGCAATGGCAATATGACTAGTACTTTATTTGATCCCAAGTGATCCAAAATCAACAAAACTAATAATGTAGTCAATAATGAATTAGAATACCTTATAATACACACGAGACACAAAACAAGACGCCATTCCAAGAATGAATCGTTGAATTTATACACCATACCTCCTTGAAAATGATTCATTCATTCTTTCGAAAATGTTGGGTCTCGAGAATGATTCCTTCCAGTGTAGTTAACAAATTATTTAAATTAATTATTAATAAAACTGCTGGCAATGGCAATATGACTAGTACTTTATTTGATCTTTGGTTGTAACACTAGCTATCAGTCTCAGTACTTGCCCACCAACCAACCAACTAGCTATCAGACAGCCGCTAAAGGAAACAGGCTTTGCCAAAAAATCTAAGAATTTAAGTTTTATTTTTGAGAGTTACTCAAAATCAAAGTGTCAAATTTTATAACCCAAAAAATACTTAATTTTTAAATTCGCGAATTTTCACTATTGTTTACCACTTCATTTTTATAAATAAATGTTTTATTTTGTTAACTAAAATTAACTATTGTTTGATTCATTATTATCATGAATAACCTTAATGTCGTGATTCAGTCATTGTATTGGCTTGTTTTGTTTGTTTATTGAACAACATACATCTGACTTGTGTGCTCGACATGAAGCCTGCTTATAAGCCATCGTCAATATACAGGGACGAGATAGTACAGAAATGAATATTACAACACAAGAGAAGTACAACCAGGAGCTCCACACAAAGTGTGTGCAATGGAGCCAGTGGGATTCGAACCCACAACCTCACGATCAGCGGAGTGATGTCTTAACCACTCAGCCACGGAGGCCCTTGTATTGGCTTCTGTACTTTAATGGCAAGATTTTTTTTTTTTTTTAGTTATTCTCCTATTAAACATTTTACAACTTGTGATTTGATAGTATGATGACACAACATTTTATGTGTCCCAATCTTCAATTTGCTGACACTTATAGTCATTTAAACTATACTCGGCACCCAGGTAAACCGAATGTTTGACTTGTGGAATAGCAACTACCAAGTAAGCAGGGCTGTAGCTAGAAGTGGTCAATAGGGGGCTCAAGCGATTGTAGGGGAGAGGGCTCAGAATTTTTTTTTCTCTCTCTCTGACGCAGAAAGTTAAATTGGTGCATATTCACATTGTAGGTACTCTGTTTTTTATTAAACTATAGTAATAACTCCTTTTTATACTAAGGAAAGTATAGTATGATGAAAATTTTGAGTGTATAACTGGAGCAAAATTAAACATGTTAGTTTCATATGTACAAATAGGATGAGGGAGTGTTGAAACACTTATTTTAGATACAATTTAGTAATTCTGCAAAATTGTGAAAGGTTCTCAAAACTAAATTAGATTTTTGAACAGAATTTCATTTGAATTTTCGGAATAGAAATTCATTGAGCGACCTTGGAATCGATTCCAGGGGAGGGGGGGGGGGCTGAGCCGCCCATAGCATCTCCTTAGCTATGGTCCTGCAAGTAAGTAACTATCATAAATCACAATATATAACTATCGTAAGTAAAGTATTCTATAAACACTGTGCTTTGAGTTTTTACCTAAGAAATTGTTTTTTATTTAAAAATTTTAAAATAAATATTTTTAAATTAAAGAGAAATTTGAAGAATTGGATTTGAAGAAAAATTTTAAAGACATACTGTATGTTTGACAGAGAAAAATTAAAGTAATAAATAATACAATAAATTCAAATGATGGTAACTTGCCAAGTAAAACAGAGTCCTTACGTATTATTCAAGTCAGGTCAAGTAGAATTACACCAAGCATGATCACAGCTATACTTATTAAATTAACCCTTAATTTATGACATTTATATGACATAGCACAGCATAATAAGAACTGTAATGAAATGATAATAATATTTAATACAGTCAAATAACGATAATCTGCATACCTATACTCCGCAATTTTCTATAATTCATGTTACTTTACAAATGTAAACAATGAAAGAAACAGTTAAGAAAATTTTATAATTCGTGATTGAAAAATGTTTTTTTTAGCAAATAAAAAAAAAAATTGAAAAATCGTAGTAAAACATACATTTTTTGTTAATATAACTCTTTTATTTTAGTAACAGTAAAAAAACAGATTACAACATTATGGGGTCATTTCACGTGAAATCAACCAATTTAAAGAAAACTTGTTGCATCATAGACACAGATTTTTTTTTTAAATTTTTATCATAGACAGACATAGTACTGAAATCTTCATATCTGAAAATTAAAAGTAATTTTCACAATATTGGCAGAGATATAGCCATTTGAAAACCGACCATTTTTATGAAATGGCGGCCATCTTGGAATTGTATCAGTGTTTTAATATGGCCATAACTTGACAACTAATGGCTCAAATTTTAAATATCTGGTACCAATTTGAAGCTATTTGTAGAAAGAATGCATATTTCACATCAAAATAATAATAAATTTTCATTTCTTTACTTTTTATTATGTGCAAACTGAAAATTTCACCCCCAAAAAGGGCAAATTGTAATGGCTCATAAAAAAAAAATGAATCATCATGAATTTTTATGAAACTTAAATAAAAAAAATTGGAAAGGTAAAATTTGTTGTTTTAAAATAAATGGTTTTTTACACATAAGGTGTCATTAACCAAATAATGATCATTTTAGAATCTGTAAGCATTCCTGATTCAAAAAAT
Source organism: Maratus speculifer (assembly GCA_964019185.1). NCBI lineage: Eukaryota > Metazoa > Arthropoda > Arachnida > Araneae > Salticidae > Maratus > Maratus speculifer. Next base: position 869,154 of record CAXHSM010001518.1, read on the forward strand.
AATGGTTAAAATAAAATTTTCTAACATCTAAATGAATGTAAAAGTATATTCAAAACCTCATTTGTACTAATTTTGTAGGAATCTGCCCTCCCAGCCCCCACCCCCCCCCCCCAAAAAAAAAAAAATTAGACAATTGAAAAAAATTTTATACTGAAAAACAAACTTTGTAACTAAATCTGAAATTGAAACCGCAAACAGTCAATTAGCAGGTAGGTATGCAAAAGCAGATACAATCACAGGAACAAGACTGAATCACTGCTTTGTACCAATCAATGATTGCCAAATACTGGTTTCCAGGATGTCAGACAGTTCATCAACAAAATTTATTGCTACTTTGGGAATTAATGATACTGTCAGACCATTGACATTTAAAAGTGAATAGTATGTTGTATGTGTATATGGGTGATTCCCAAAATAGAGCACAATTTATGTCTTTCGGCATACAAAAAAAATTGAGAGGTTTTCTGTCATGTTTTTATATTTAGATATGTTTGTCTTAATATTATTCATTGTTTGCACTCAAGAATTACTCACTTATTAGTTAAAAACACCTTAAAATAACAGAATGAATGTTCAAAATGTCATTAGCATGGATGTCCACAGCAGCTGTGCCTTGTATATACTAACATTTTTGAAGAGTTAATATCGTGTTTATAAAGTAAAACAAATGTTATTCTTTGTTTAAATTAATCAAGGAGAGGATTCATCGAATAATTTTTTTTTTAAATAAAATTATACTATATAAAAAAAGAAATAAAGTTTGTTCTCCATATTCTATTTTCAAAAAGAGCTCATACTATAACAGCTGGTTATTAATAAAAATTTTCTTTTCACATATGACAATACTTTGAAAATATAAAGTTTCTCCATGGCAACAAGTAGCCATTTTATTCCAGCCTGAAAATAGAAGCATGTATTGTATTTTAAGAATAGAAGTTGAATATTAGGCGAGTACATCAATTGTATGTCATTAGAATGGATAATAATTTTCATGTTTATTTTATAGTTAAAATTTTTATTTTACTTATTTGCACAGAACTTTTGTGGTTTAAAAAGCCCCAGAAAGGACTATTGCATTGTGATTTTATTAAGGCTCATAATCTTATTTAAATTAAAATTTGTCATTAGCATGGACAAATATCAGTGTTATAAGCATGGTTTTTCTGTCCATGCTAAAGACTCCTATGTGCATAAATGTAATCAGTACTTATATTGTATCCTTTATAAAGTTTAATTTTACATATAAATTTAGGTATTACATTTATTATCCCTAAAATATGCATTAAATCTGTCAGAAAATCACTAAGACAGCTTCTTACATTGTTAGTGTCAGAATGTTGCTCATGTAAACAAAGTTTGCTCTTTGGTAATGTTTTTATTCTCCTTATATGTATATATGTAAAAATGGAAACTATTTGTTGAAAAGGAAGGCTAATAAATATAGAAAAAAATATTTAAACAGGAAGAAAATAAAAATTTCTTAATATATTTATTCCATGAAATTTGTTTTGTCACTAGCATGGCTCATAAAATATTAATTATTTTTTTAAAGTTAATTTTTAAATATTTAGCTCTGCTGACTACATGTAAAGTATACCTAATACTATATTAACAACATCTATTTTTTTCAGAAATTTTGCTAACAGTAATTTTTTTAAGATTTCACTTTTGAAAAAGTCTCTTATTTTGAGAATCATGTATATGGGATAAATTGGTGGATTGGGAAAATTTTAGATTACAGTGAAGAACTTGACTATAAAATTATGTTCATGCATCCTCATGGCCCTAATTCTTCATATTCATGGCCAAAATTCTCAGATGTTTGTTGGATTCCTTATGAACAAATAATAAAAGTGTTCAATGACCAAAAAACATCCTGTAACTGCTACAGGAAGAACATATAACTATTGCACCAGAGGAAACTCGAACAATTGAATCATTATTTTAAAACTTTAAAACTGATTAAATCCTTTTTAGCTTAAATCTGAACGAAAAACTATTATATTATAAAGTTATATGCATGTAAGTATTTTGTTCTTATTTTGTCTAGATTTATTCCATGTGTAAGTTTAAACTTTCACTTATTTCTCATCATATTCAATGTTTTGTCCTGGATTTGTATTATATTATTGTTATTATTTATTTTTTTGTCTCATCGTATCTAGATTTTTGTTCATATACATTTTAACTCATTGTGAACAAAAAATAACAAATGTGAACTCAATTAACTCATTTATATATATTTATTTTATTTAAATTACACAATTAAATAATTCAACTCTGTAATTTACAGCTAGTATTTCTCCAACATTTCTGGAGAAAATATTATGTGTCATTCTTTTTTTCATGTATTCCATAGTAAAGTATTTAAAATATTTTTGCAAATATGTTTTGAGAATAATACTATCATATTTTGAATGAAATGAAATAAAAAGTACTGTAAAAATGAATATTTAGTGTAAATAACTGCAAATTGATATTTCTTTATTGAATTATATAATATACACACAATACTTTAATTTAGATGCTAGAAAATTTCATTTTAACCAATATTTCTTAAGAATACTTACAGATTTTAAAATAATCATTATTTGGTCAATAACATCTTATATGTAGAAAACCATTTATTTTAAAACAATTTTACCTCTCTAATTTTACATTATAATGTTCCATATATAGAGAAACTGTTACATCTATGCATAATAAAATCATTATACAGAAAGCGTAAAAAGTATATGAACTAAATTTACTTTTGATTCGTGAAATAATCTTTTTCTTTATATAATTGCAAGCTTATGTAAATCAGCTACTTTTTTCAACTGAAGATTGGGGTACTACCATTACTTCACCTAATGTGTGATTGATGAAATATTTAGAATGATACATAAAGAGAAAAACCTACTGTCCCATTCGACACCACTCGCCCTATATGTGAATTAAATTATCATATATATATGCATTGCATTTATAGGTATTTTATAATTATACATTATATTCCTTAATTATTTTCTTATGATTTTCAGTGTAAAATTTTTTCAATTGTCTACATTTTTTTTGGGGGGGGGGGATATTCCTACAAAATTAGTACAAATGAGGATTTGAATATACTTTTACATTAATTTAGATGTTGGAAAATTTTATTTTAACCATTATTTTTTGAATCGGGAATGCTTACAGATTCTAAAATTATCATTATTTCGTTAATGACACCTTATGTGTAAAAAACCATTTATTTTAAAACAAGTTTTACCTTTCCGATTTTTTTTAGTTAAAGCACACAGATGAAGCAATGTTTTTACCAAGTTTCAGAAAAATTCATGATGATTCATTTTTTTATGAGCTATTACAATCTGCGCTTTTTTTGGGATGAAATTTTCAGTTTGCACATAATAAAAAGTAAAGAAATGAAACTTTATTATTGTTTTGATGTGAAATATACATTCTTTGTACAAATAGCTTCAAATTGGTACCAGATTTTGAGCCTTTGGTACGAAATTCGAGCCTTTAGTTGTCAAGTTATGGCCACTTTTAGATGTTGATAAAATTTCAAAATGGCCGCCACTTTGTAAAAATGGTCAGTTTTCAAATGGCTATATCTCAGCCAATATTGCAAATATTACTTTTAAATTTCAGATTTAGGGTTTCACTACTTTGTCTGTCTATGATAAAAAAAAAAAAAAAAAAAAAAAAAAAAAATCTGTGACTATGATGCAATAAGTTTTCTTCAAATTGGTTGATTTCACATGGAATGACTCATGTAAGTCTTACATTTTAACTAAAAAATGAGTGAAAGGATTACATAAAAAAAATTTAATATGAAAAAATACGACAAGAATAATGCTTGGTGATTTATCCACTGTCCCTGTCTAACATAAAAATACCAAGTTATCACCTCGACCAATTTTGCCAAAAATTTATAAATCTCCAAACTGCTCGCCAGATTACACGAATTGACACATTTTTTATTTGAACAACTGCAGAAAAAATTATATTAACAAAATATTAATAAAACACACATAAAAAGGTGGCTTAAAATATCACTTAATGATGGAACAAACACGAAATTAGTGTAGCATTTCAGATTAGCCATTATTGGCATTTCTTCTTATAGTTTGCAATAGCTTTTTAGTCGACGAGTTAATCAAGTAGTACCAGATACAGAGTTCCTTATTTTTCTGTCAGAATTTTCTGATTTGGCAAAGGATTGAGCAAGTAAAACGCAAATTAAATTAGGAATGAAAGTGGCATGATGCAGTTCTTTGCATGCAATTTAAAGAAGACCAAACTGGTCGCCAAGGGACTATAGTCATATATCGTAATGTGGCCAAATCTTGTGTGATTGTAAATTTTATCTGAAAAAGACTCTGGCAATCTCTGACTTAATTTTGTGTCCCCCCCTTTTGAGGTACAAGAAGATAGAGGTCTGCACGGGCCGGAATTTCAGTTCCCAAGCCAGGTCCATTTATATTTTTACATTTCTAGGCCCACCCGTCTTCTACAGAAATAAGTGAAAACAGGTCCGTTATAATCCGTAAAATTTCTACTTTTTCTAAAAAGTTCAGATTTTTATCATGTAATTAAAGTCTTTATAAAAGAATACAGCATACATATTTATGGGATGATTTCACAGTATATTTTACAGGAAATAATCATTGGCAACGTTAATGATTACTTAGATTCTTAGACATTCAAAATTCAAATAATGATTCGTTAAAAAATTAATATGGTTTAGAATAAAAGAAAAAAATAATGTTATAAAATCATAACTTTTGAAACTGTGTAATAAAAGTAGATTTATGAACCATTACTATACCATTTTATTAAAGATTCCAAATCTAAATTCATTCTCAAATCCAAAGTTACTACTTTCTGATACATTTCTGAATTCATTTTTCTTTTCAGAAACGCATAAGACGCAATTAAGTGGTGCTTTTATTCAGAAACTATGTAATAGAATGGCGTCATCCATTTTTTGATACAAGCAATTTAATAAAATACTGTCAAAATTAGTGTTTTGAATAGAATTTCCGGAAGGGAGAAAAATCTACACTCATTTGACAAGAATCTCTTATATCCCAACAAGGTTATAGAAGTGTCTTATTTACCAAAAGTGAAAAACGCTATTCGATTCTAAATCCTTTCAATAGTCAAGCTTGTCAATTTTATACTTTAACAGTTAAAAATTAATCAGAAAATGTGTCGAATTTTTGCGTTGTTGAGAAATGAGTTTAAAAACCACCAATAAATATGTATATAAAAGTTATGTTAACATAAGTTCTTAATAATTTTACAAATAATATTCTATGCCCTACACATCTTGAGAACAATTAAGTCTAGTTGCGAGCCGGCTCGTCTGTACGTAGAAAATGATACGTAGTCTATACACCTGAAACGAATCTGCTAAAAAAAATATTAAGCCAGTGTTCGACACAATGTAACTGTCCGATACCGATCTCTATGCTGTACAAGTTACATTTCTGTATCGATGTTGTCAAACTAGTGTCGGCTCGTAACGCACTTATGTACTTATTCACGTTAAAGAAATATTCATTGAAAATAGCTCATATTAATTGTTTCTGCTGAAATCTTTGTAACGGGGTGGCAGACACGCTAAGATTTTTTTTTTTTTTTTTTTGGCCCGTCCCGTTAAATGTTCTTTTGCCGATCCGGCTCGTTTATTTTGTTTGTTTGCCTGGCCCAGGCCCATGCAGACCTCTATCAGAAGATCATTGGGGTAGGTCATATGGTTGGAAAAATTCTATGAGTCTATCATTATGTTTTTACTATGGGTCAGTGTATTTTAGTGGAAATGAAGAGATAAACAATATTTAAGTTGTTAATGAGTTGGCAGCAATCGAAATTAAAAACTGGCAACATTTTGCCCTAATTGGCAGAAAAATTAATTTTCAAGATTACCAATGCTAATAATGATTGGCATCAAGTGGAACAATGTCACCAAATTTGGCACCGATATATAATTGTCAATCTTCTGAGAGTATATTGTTTTATAAAGTTAAAGCTAAATTTTAAATGAGCTACCACTAGTCTTTCTTGCTGTTATGTTATAATAAGAGCAAATGCTTGTGGATATATGCAAATTTTTTCTAAGAAATAATTCTAATAGTTTTGGCTATTTTTTTTAAAAATTGATTAAAAAGAAGTACTTTCTTTTGAATAAACAATTTTATTTTATGTAAGAGGTGTAACGGAAAATTAAAAACAAATATCATTGTCATGTTTTGATTAAATCTAATAAGAACCATAATCATAATAAAATAAAAGCAAAAATACAAATCGTTTCATGGTCAATAGAAACGACACATGACAAACAGATGTAAATTAAAAACCATGCGCATTATTGTAAAACAATAAATTAAAAATAGACCATGATCAAAATTATTAACTTGGTTCATCCTATTCAAGCTTTCATGTGAAATTTATTTATAAACTCCAAACATAACTTATGAATATTAAAAGAAAAATTATCATTGCAAACAAAATTTTTACAAATTTCAATTTTTTTATAAATTTCAATAGATTCCCTTATAATGGATTTACGAGAACAATTTGATATGAAACATAATTTGCTTCCATTAAACGGAATTTTTATCTCCTCATTTAAATATAACCTAGATAAAGCAGTGTTAGTACGACCAAATTTAATACCAGATTCATGTTCACATTTTCTAATTCCAAGTTTTCTCTCACTTTTGCCTTTGTAATATTTTAAGTCACTTTTTTCTGTAATATAAGGTATTTCATAAACCCTTGCAAGTTCCTCGTGTTCTATAGGGTCAAATTGTTTATTAAGTAAATGCTTTAATTTTGGTGGCAGTTTTGCGATCAATCCAATATTAAACTTTTTTAATTAATTTTAAATTTACGAAAATTGGATGTATAGTTAAAATACAGGCACAGTCAAAACTATTACATTACTTTACGGTCGATGGGAAGAAATAGTTTCAAGTTCTTTTTAATGATGTTACAGTAGAGGACCTATTATCCGGAATTCCGAAATCCGGAAGGACACAAAATCCAGAAATGAAGGCGATTGAGAACGGGATGAATCATGATGAAATGAATGAATCATGAATCTTTGATTAAATGTATGTTTTTTCGAGATTTTTTAATAGATTTCATGCTTTTTGCCTTTTTTTTTTTTACAAAATTCACCTTTTTTCTGCGTTTTTGTGACAGAATTTACGTTTTTTTTTTTTTTTTAAACACAAATTCTTTCAAGTATTGCTTCATGTATCAAAATTCATTCAAAGAATCATGATTCATTCATTTCATCATGATTCATCCCCATAAAAAAACGCAAATTTTTTCTAGTATCGTTAAAAAAACTCTGCAAATTCGTCAAATATCGCGATAAAACCTTGCAAATCTTATCAAATATCGCGAAAAAATCCTGCAGATATCTCGCAAAAAATGCAAATTTGGTGAAACGATCGCGGAAAAATCCCGTGTCCCTCTAATTATTTTACGATTTTTCGTCACGTTTGAGGGGGGGGCGGATTAACGGTATTTTACGGTTATATATATATAGCCAGTTTGCAAAACGTCCGGATTTTGAAGAGCTCTGAATTTTGGATGTCCGGATTTGAGACTTTGTACTATAGTACAAGAGTCAAAGTTGTAGTTTAGTGTTTTTTTCAACAGACTTCTCAAACAACACACTTTTCATTCATATTCCAGATAACAGTGCTATAATTTTGTTATTATTTTAAAACTTTCTGTGTTTTTGTTTAATTTTGGGGTGTGGCAGGGGGGGGGGGTTGGGCGGGAGTGTCGGGTTTCGGACGGGCCCAAAATCCGGAAAGCCCTCGGTCCCGACGATTCCGGATAATAGGTCCTCTACTGTAGTCTGATGTAATTGCATTGTGACATGATTTAAGAACAGAAAATTATTCTATTCTGATAAGAGATAAGATTCATTTCCACAGGTTTTACTGTGAAAAAAGGTTGAAAAAATAAATAAATGATGAAGTTAGAAAATATACATTTTTCCCTTTTCATTATTTAAAAGTATTTTATGATAGCTCTGTTCCTTCTTATTAAATATATATAACCCAATGTGATTATTTCAAAATAGATTTCATTTTTTAAAGTAATTTTAAAATTATGAATAATTTTACAGATGCTGCAATGTAATGAAAATTCTTGCTTTTGCTTCCACTTATTCTAAATTAATGTATAAATTTAGAACATTGACAACGATTCCATCTCCCCTTCTCATCTTAATAAAATCTATATTCATATCAATATAAGATTTTCCAAAGCTTCCAGAAATTTTAAGTTTCATACAATAATACTCTGATGAATTTCTCATTTTTATGATTTTATTCATTGCAAAAAGTACTCCAGACATTAAATTATTAAAATGTGCTTTTTCTCAGTGAATAATGAAATTTTATTGTCATTTGAATTCTTATAGAATTTAGAAAAGCATTAAGATAGAATCCCACCACTATACTTACATAATTATAAGCTAACTAGTATTATTAAGGTACTTTTTATTCATACCAACATTGTGCTAAAATGTATGCTAATCAGGGCTCTCGCTGTCGCTCGCCATTGTGCCAAATTGTGATTAAATTCTTCATTTGGCGAGTAAACAAGCGATTAGATTTGCCAAATAGCTAGTGCTCGATTTTTGCTTTTCTTTTTTTCTCTTTTTGTATGTATGCATACACACCTAATATTAATATATACATATTTTTAATACATTTGTAACGGATAGTTGAAATTATATTAATACAATCGTTGTCACAGTTATAAAAAATTTGGTTATTTTAGAACATATTGAAAGAAAAGGGGTACATTAGAAGATTAAAAATTTTTCTTTCTGTGTGTATGTGCTACATGGCGAATCTACTTTGCAAATGCTTTTTTCATTTGGTGAATGCTTTTTATTTTTAATTAGCCAAATTACTAACGTTGGTCAAATGTCAGCGAGAACACTGATGCTAATACTCTGTTTATTACAAATGTAACTATTCAAATTATTTTTATTCAAAATATTGCTACTCATTATTTATTGAAAATTCTTTTAATAAAGTTTATACTACTGTTTTTAAACGTCTTCATATGTACATTATTCAAAATAAGCAGTTTTTGCAAACAATATGATGAAAAATAAATTAATTTTAAAACGATACTTATTCATGATAAACCAAAATAAACTTTTAATAATTCTGATAAATCAATTTACATTATCATTTATCTATTCACTTATCTTTATTAATACGACAAGTATACATTTTATGAGAGAAATAAATTAAAAACAAAAATTGCCATTTAAAACACACACTTATTTTAATTCTATTAATGTGAAATCAAACTTTCTTGGAACATAGTAAAGAAACATATGATATTGAAATTTTCATTAACATTATGCAAACTTATATTGGATAAAAAATAAAAATATTTAAACTGTTTTATTTGATCAATGGCTCTTTCTATGTGCACTCGTAATCTTGAAATTCTACTGCTATCATTATTTTCTTCAACAGAAAATCTTATTTTATCACTCATAAAAATAGGCTGTACAAGTGAACAATTTTTTTCTGCTAATTCATTTTTTATTGAAAATCCTTTATCAACCATAACTGAATTACATATCTAAAATGCCAGATTTAATAAATAATTCTTTATCCGATATAGAACTGCCCCACAATTCTGAAATAAAAGTTATAGCTCCACTTGGAGTAATTCCAACTAGAACTTTTAAGGTATTGCAGTTTTTGTAATAGCTAAATGTAAGCTGTTGGCAGGATGGAGTTGATGGCATTTGAATTTCAAATTCTGTGCTATCAATAATTATTACAACTTGAGGATAGGCTTTTTTAAAATCGTTCTGGCATGTATTCTTGAATTTGGCTTTTACTCTGCCAAATATTAATGCTTTTCAGTTTTGCATACACAACACACACTATTTTTGTCATATACCTAGAAATAGTACTCTGTGTGATGCTAATTAGAGCCGATAAAAATTCCTCTGTCACTCCAGTTCTCATTCTTACTAAATATAAGAAAAATTGTTGTTTTACAAGCAGATGATTTCTTTGAAGAATTTCTTTGTTTTCCAAATTTGAAATTCATAGATACAATTAAACGTATCACAACTAAAGCTGGTTACATTTTGATGAAATGTTTGCCACAGAAAAAGACTTTCTTCTCAACTGTTCCCTTGCTTCAAGAATTTCACTTTCCTGCTTTTTATTCTTTTCAAGCAAGATTGGCGTGGGTGCATATTCAGTTTGTATGGCAACATCAAAAGCTGAAGGTTTAGGTGGCTCTGGGTGATCAACATTTAATCTGAAACATTAAAAAAATTACTTCAAATAAATATGTATTCATTATAATTCTCAGTATATAAGTAGGCTTTTTAAGTGACATTTATCTAGCATAGCAATTAAAATTATCTAATTGAGCACTAATGGTTTGATTTTCTTGCTATGGTAATGATGATTTCATCTATATGGAAATGTATAATGGTGCTATTCTGTATTATATATGGACTTCATTTTATTTTATTTATTTATTTATTTATTTGAATAGCCGTGTAACTTTAAAAAATCTTGAATTGGAGACAAAGTAATGGCAAGATATCATTCAATTTGGTTATAAAAAGTAAAAAAAGGATAAATTATTTTATAGAATTTTATTAAATTGATATTGCTACAAATGTGCAACAATATCGATTCAATTAATAATTTGATTAATATAATCGTTCATTATCCTATACTTAAAAGTAAGGATCGACCAAAATAGGTTTTTAATTGAAACAGAAATTGAATATCAGTAGTCTACCTATTTTTGACCAAAAACAAAAACGAAAAAAAAAAATAGTTAATTTATATATAAGAATATAAAATTATTAATTAGCTATTCATGTATAGAAGCACATTTTTAATAAACAAACGAACACACATATACATGAGTATGTAAATAAATTTAAAAGAAAAACGAAAAATTAATTCTAAATTAAAAAAATAATAATAGTTGAAAATAGCTGCTTTCATTGATATGCTATCATTAAATTCGGGTTCTAAAAACAGCCATAAAAACAATATTTATTACTTTTTTATGGAGTGTCCATTATATGTCTGGTATTTATAATTAAATTTGGTTCATATTGGGAAATGAGAATAGTTAAATATTGTTGATAGATTACTATAGTATTGAAAAAACTGGAATATAATAATTATAATTATAGTGCAATAATTTTTAAAAAAGTTCCTTAAGAGTGTCCGTTACTGGTACATCTACCCAAGTTAATTAACAGTGTAACTTCTGTAAAAAATTATTGACTATAGAACCTGTTATAGGCAACTGGAATGAAATACAAATTTGCATTTTACACCTGTATGAGTGAAAGTGTGATTTAATGCAATCAGGTTTGCTGTAAATTTTTTGCTTTAGGAAAAATAAATGAATAAATAAAAATAACCGAAGAAAAATTTTCTAAAGAGAAATTTCAGCTATCCACAATAAAATATATTAAGTAATAGTGCAAGCCAAATCAAAATACGACCAGCAGAACTTGCATTACAAATAGACGAAATGCATTAATAAATTTGCATTTTATGGTGCAGGTGTCAGATACATATCATACTGATGCAATTGAAACAAAAAGGTGAATATATGCATCATTTTACTTTTCGGCAATTGTTATTTATTCTTTAATTATTAATTAAACATTTTTAAATTTATTATTATTTGCTTTTTAAAAAAATAGAAAAGAGTAAAAAATATGCATGTAACTGGTATTGAAAATGAAGTTTTCACCAAATTTGCATCAGAAAAAAAATCTCACAAATGTGGTGTGTATATGACATCTGTGCCCATTTCATATACAATTCAAGGATCGATAATCCGCGCACCCATAATCTGCAATTTTCTATAATTCACGTTACTTTATAAATCTAAACAATGAAATAAACAATATAACATATCATTTTATGTTTCCTAATTTAGATCTAGAGCTATAAGGAAAGTTATAGAGAAAGATGAAAACAATTACAAAAAATGTGTATTATAAATACAGTCAAAGTTCTATAATCTGCACAAGTTGGGGCCAAAGGTTGTGCGGATTATGGAATATTTTGGATTATAGAGTATTTTGATTTGTACCTCATTTTATTATTCCTAGACAGCATTTGAATTCCATAATCAGTATATGAAAAGATAAATATGAAATCAAATAAATTATTTAATAAGCCTTTTTAAAGTTATTTTATTGAAAAATAATTGATATTTAAGTGCATTTAAATAAAAATAGTCACATATGTTTTATAATACAGTTTGATTTTTTTTGTTAATAAAACAAGAGTTATATTTTGAACAACTCCAACTTGATTCCACTGTGTAACGGGAATCTTTTGAGTGAAAGGATAATAAATACACACTCCATTTTCAATGGCGAATATTCGTTGGCAAACTTCGAAACGTATGTATGAATTACATGGTGGCTCTCGCGTATATCTTTGAAGGTTGGAGCTACTATTGCAACATGCCCGGAATTTCAATATTATAAAGAAATTTTTTCCGCTTTATCTAACTTAGAAATTTTCTGCAATTAAAAGTGGCGAAAAAGTTTGTAAGAAAATTGTGGTTTATAGGGTATTTGAAACCCTGATTTACGTCGGAAGCCTGGTAATACTAGTTCGAGCATGATCAGACAGATGGAAGGTAGCCAGCAGATAACCAAAGTGATAAGCATTTTTAGCACTAGAACGCCGATTAGGTGTCAATTCGAAACCGATCACTGGACTAATTGTCGATTTGAACCACGAAAATTTTTAACCCATTAATGCCTGAATTATTTTCTTCGTTAAAATTCAAATTTAGCCTTTTCCAACCACTTTTAAAGCAAGAATAACTTTTATCTTAATTTATCGAGGACTTTGTAACGAGAAAGAAAGTATTTATTTAACCTCATTTTCTACTGGTGCGAAATGCGCTTACTTGAATATTTTAAAACTGTCCCAAAAATGGGACGCTAGGCACTAATGGGTTAAGAAATAAGTTATATATAAGTTGCAATGATATGAGCTAAACAAATAAACTAAATAATTTCAATTATTTTTCTGGTTCTAAATATATTTGATAAAAGTCGCCTAAATTTTCCCGGCGTTCTTGTGTTAACCCATTATCTATCGCAGGGCACAACCTTTAACCCGCGGGCCACAAAGATACCACTATTTTTATCCAGAATAATTTTCCTTATAATAATAACGAAATCTTCGCTATTAAATAAGACAAACCAATCTTTTCAAATATTCTGGTGGCAAACTATTTTCTGGCAAAAAGGAATGCGATATTCTATCGCATTGTGAATTCATGAAAATTTTACATTCTAAAGCATTTTAAGCAAATTGTTTAAACTAAATTAAAAGTTTTAAATAATTATTTAATAAATATTTGAAGGATTTTAGAAGGATTTTAGAAGGATTGAAGGATTTAGAAGGATTAATTAAATTTGAATTTACAGGGATTTTGTGCAATATTTATAATCTCACCTAAATCTTTAATTTTTAATTATTATCTTAGCATTTTTTAGAATTATAAAATGTACAAACATGATGTTCTTACAATAAAAATACAGAAATATTTCCGTATTGAAAAATCCCCACCCTCTCCCTCAGCGCTAAAAAAGCTAAAAAAAAAATTAAAAATATTTTTGTTTTGTGTAACTAATAATGATTTTGGAGCAAGATCGAGTAATGTATCTTTAACTCATCTAAAGAATATTACAACTAACTGACGTATTAACCCTTTCCGGAACACTGTGCCCATTCCGGGATACATAATTTTAATTCCTAACTTGCATTCGGCACCAATAATATTTTAATAAAATTTTGCATTAAAAGTGAAAGCTTAAATTAGGATATCTTAATTTCTAAATTTTGCTGTCAGTCTATAATTTCTCATTTTACTAACAGAATTTCCCGTGCCGGAGAGGACTAAAGTAATTTTATAATATGTTATTTTGATGTTACTTATAAATACCGTCGGAAGATAAAGGGTTAAACTATGTACAAACAGGGTTCTTATGCCTTCGGGAATTTTCCATATCTGAATCTTCTTCGGCACCTGTATTTTCTTTAAAAAAAATTTCTCCTTAAAAGAACAGAACATTTTGTCTCTTTAACTTGGATTTCTTTTTTTATAAAAGAAAAAAAAATAATGGTAAAATACCTGAAAAGAAGACTAAACCATATGATCCTTGTTGAAAAGTGATACAAACTTACGCCACCCATAAGATTAAGTCAGTACATAAACACAGCTGCCAACCTGGCATCGATTATCCGTAATACGTGCGTTAATTTGACCCTGGTTTAATGAGTTTCGAACCAGAATTTTTTCAAAGAAATGAAATTAGGTATGTTCCACTAACAATCCTGAAATGACATAAAGAAAGATTCATGAAATATATTTTCTGGTTTGAAGCGACGTTAACCTGGATCAAACTAAACCAGGTATTACGGAAGATTTGTTGAAAGTTGGCAGCTATGCGTAAACCAAGGTTATATGCGTTCTTATCCGGTTATATGCATTGGGATTGGTCATTATTGGTCTTTATCTACAGGGTGTCCCAAAAGGTCGTTTACAAACTTAACATGCTGGTCTGTAATATCATGATGAACAATATTAAATAGGAAACTAAGGGTCCCAAACGTCTTCCAAAGGAGATATGCGCCATTAAAGTTTAGGGTCCAAAAATTCAAATGATTATAAAGAACAGAAAAATTGGTCGATTGGTTTGCGGTTTTCACTAAAACTATTCTTTATGTCAGTATTTTCTTAAAAATAAATTATAAGGATAAAATTCAAAAAATGTCGATAGAGGGCGCTTTAGATTTTGGAATAACCATAAACTAGTTTTTACCATTATTTTTTGCATCTCATTAAATTTTTTTAGAAGCTTAGACATAAACTTAAATTTTGAGCTCTAAATCGTTGGAAGTGGTTAAGTAGCTCAAACTGAATTGCGGGGGGAGGTTCAAATTTCAAATAATTATAAAAAACGGAAAAATTGGTCAATTGATTTGCGATTTTCACTAAAATTATTCTTTATGTCAGTATTATCTTGAAAATAATTTATAAAGATAAAATTCCAAAAATGCCGATAGAGGGCGCTTTAGACTTTGGAGTAACGTACAACTATTTTTTCCGTTATTTCTTGCATCTCATCAAATGTTTTTAGAAGCTTAGACATAAACTTAAATTTTGAGATAAAAATCGGAATCGTTGGGAGTGGTTAAGTAGCGCAAACTGAACTGTGTTCAATGGGGGTGGGGAGGTTCAAATTTCAAATGTTTATAAAAAACGGAAAAATTGGTCGGTTTTCGCTAAAACTATTCTTTATATCAATATTTTCTTGAAAATAAATTTTACAGATGTCTTTCAAAAAATTCCGTCAGAGGGCGCCTTAAACTTTATAATAACCAATAACTATTTTTAACCGTTATTTTTTGTATCTAATAAAATGCTTGTAAAAGTTCAAACTTAAATTTTGTGCTCAAAATCTGCATCGTTGTGAATAATTAAGCGGCCAAAAATTGAACTGCGTTCGAGGGGTGGGGAAGGTAACATTTCAACTCCTGAACACAGTTCAGTATGCGCTTCTTAACCCCTCCTATCGATTTAGATTTTGAGCACAAAATTTAAGTTTAAACTTTTGAAAGCATTTAATTAGATTAAAAAAAAAAAAAAAAAAAAAAAAAAAAAAAAAAAAAAAACGGTTAAAAGTAATTGTTGGTTATTCTAAAGTTTAAGGCGCCTTCTAACTGATTTTTTTAAATTTATCTTTAACATTTATTTTCAAGGAAATATTGACATAAAGAATAATTTTAGCGAAAACCGACCAATTTTTCCGTTTTTCGTAATCATTTGAAATTTGAACCTCCCCACCCCCATTGAACACAGTTGAGTTTGTGCTATTTTACCACTCCCAACAATTCAGATTTTCATCTCAAAATTTAAGTTTATGTCTAAGCTTCTAAAAAAAAATTATGAGATGCAAAAAATCAAAGAAAAAAATAGTTGTACGTTACTCGAAAGTCTAAAGCGCCCTCTATCGGCATTTTTTGAATTTTATCTTTATAAGTTATTTTCAAGATAATACTGACATAAAGAATAATTTTAGTGAAAATCGCAAATCAATTGACCAATTTTTCCGTTTTTTATAATCATTTGAAATTTGAACCTCCCCCCGCAAATTAGTTTGCGCTACTTAACCACTTCCAGCGATTTAGAGTTTAATCTCAAAATTTAAGTTTATGTCTAAGCTTTTCAAAAAGTTTAATGAGATGCAAAAAATATGGTAAAAACTAGTTTATCGTTACTCCAAAGTCTAAAGCGCCCTCTATCGACATTTTTTGAAATTCATCTTTATAATTTATTTTCAAGAAAATACTGATATAAAGAATAGTTTTAGTGAAAACCGCAAACGAATCAACCAATTTTTCTGTTTTTTATAATCATTTGAATTTTTGGACCCTAAACTTTAATGGCGCATATCTCCTTTGGAAGACGTTTGGGACCCTTAGTTTCCTATTTAATATTGTTCATCATGATATGACAGACCAGCATGTTAAGTTTGTAAACAACCTTTTGGGACACCCTGTAAATGTTTTTTAAACGGTTCCAGAGGTTGTCATAAAATTTTGTTGTATGAATCGAGAAGATTGTAACTTCATTTTGCTGTATGTCTGCATGAAGAAAAAATGAAAGAAAAGTGTTTGGTGTAATCTGGTCGATAACAAATCTTAAAAACGGAGCGATATAAATAATCATAAATTATATTTCAAGTAAGCTATTAATTATACAATAAATGTAACATTTATCATTAGTATTATAGACACATTCCATAAATTTCGAAGGAGAAAAAAGGGATAAAGTTTTCAATATTCAAATGAAATTTTCTATCAAAATGTTTTTATTATAATTATGTTGTATAACATTTACTTTTTAAGAAAAGGTAAGACAAAACTTTTTAACTTAAAAAAAGAATATTAACTTATTAACAATAATATTATATTACCGTATAATGAAATAATTCATCGTAAATTATACATTTTTTCGCTTTTTAGGTGCGTTCGTAATTATGTAAATTCGTAGCAACTATTGTTGTCGCTCAGTCCGTCCGTCTGTCGGTCTGTCTGTCCGTCTGTCTGTCTGTCCGCATATAACAACCCAAAAACTACCCAGCCGAATCTTTTGAAATTTAAAATATATAATTATAACATAATTTCGTCGAGTTATTTCAAATTTTATGAAAATCGGATGGATAGATCAATTACAGGGACAATCAAAAAGATTCCGTTACATTACGGTCAATTGGGAAAAAAGTTTCAAATGCATTTTAATCGTTTGACATTTAAAACATATAATTATTGTGTAATTCTGTCGAGTCATTTCAAATGTTATGAAAATCGGATGCATAGATCAATTACAGGGACAATCAAAAGAATTCCGTTACATTACGGTCAATGGGGAAAAAAGTTTCAAATGCATTTTAATAGTTTGAAATTTAAAACATATAATTATTGCGTAATTTTGTCGAGTCATTTCAAATGTTATGAAAGTCGAATGCATAGATCATTTACAGGGACAATCAGAAGGATTCCGTTACATTACGGTCAATGGGGAAAAAAGTTTCAAATGCATTTTAATAATTTGAAATTTAAAACATATAATTATTGCGTAATTTTGTCGAGTCATTTCAAATGTTATGAAAGTCGAATGCATAGATCATTTACAGGGGCAATCAAAAGGATTCCGTTACATTACGGTCAATGGGGAAAAAAGTTTCAAATGCATTTTAATAGTTTGAAATTTAAAACATATAATTATTGCGTGATTTTTTCGAGTCATTTCAAATGTTATGACAGTCGGATACATAGGTCATTTACAGGGACAATCAAAAGTAATCCAACTACATTGCGGTCAATGGGAAAAAAGTTTCAAATGCATTTTAATGATGTTACACGCATTCGAACATAATAGAATTGGCACGAATCTATGAAATATATACTTAAATATGCATTCTGTACTATCTGTGATGCAAAGAATTTTTATTATTAAATTACAGAGCCACACAAAAGTATTCCACTACATAATGCTAAACGGGGAAACATTGTTTGGGGCGTGTTTAATTATATTCAACTATTTCACATTTTATGAATAAGATATACGTTGCTGAGGTGTAATAAAAATTACTTCCTGCATATTTACAGAAACACACAGATTTCGACTACTATACTGTATCCGAAGTACGCTGTACTATATCAGCAAGATCTGAATATTTTTAAAACTTCGTTATCGTACGAACGCACCTCATATGCTACGTTCACGTGCAATTTCCAACTTTTTTTTTTTTTTTTTTTTTTTTTTTTTGTCTTGCGTATCTGTTGTTATTGAATGTCTTGATACAGCCTAATCTATTTGACTGGGCCGATGTGTTAACAGAGAAAGAACCGTTTGACCATAAAAGATCCGTGTTGGTCCAAGGTGGAAAATGTGTGATGTAAAGTCGTTTTGTTTTGTTTCTTTAAAACTGCTTGTTTTTTCATTAACATTTAAAGAAGTGTGACTATTTTTTATGTTTTTTTATGCTGAAGTTATATTTATATTAAGAACCATTGACTATAATTTACAAAAACAACCAATCTGTGAAATTTCTAAAATAAGATGTTCAAAAAGGAAATTGCGATACAACGAACAAGCATGTGTAGCCATATTGAAATCAAACTACTATTGTTTGTAAGAAAATTTGGAAAATGATTAAGTTTGCGTTCATATTGAATCATTTTGTTCCCTGTTTATGGTTTAAATATCAGAAACTGGCTTGTCCTATATGTGTCCCTTAGCTATTGCTGCAGCAGAAATTTGTAAGAAGCTTAGGAAATTCTTCGGAGACTACAAGGAGCTGAATATTATCAATTAAAAGACAAATGAAGCGACCGAATTTAGAAAATGAATGACCTCATTTTCTTGATCTCAAAAAAGTCACATGTGAATAACATCCAACTACGTTTCGTACAATGTATACAAGATCTATTTCTAAAAAAGCCGAAATTTGTGTTTATTGTACAGATGCATAAATTTAACCCATTAACGCCCAGCGTCCTCTTTTGAGGACGGTTACAAAAACAGCAAGAAAGCGGTTATCCCACCAGTAAAGATGAAGATAAATATATACCTTATTTCGCGAGACAGAATCCTCGATAAATTTAGATAAAAGTTAATTTGCTTTTAAAAGTGGTGGGAAATACAAAATTTAAATTTTAGCGAAGGAAATAATTCGGGCGTTAATGGGTTAATTGAATATAAGAGTTTTGAAACATCTCGACAAGACACGCTCGCAAATTCACATGACATACTGAACCATCAGCAACAATCAAATGATGAAATTAAATTAACTCAAACTAGGCATAATAGCTGCATGAGGTACGACTTCGCGGATGGAAACAAATCGCTTGAGTTTATTCCAGCATTCGCGCAAGGGTACCATAAGTGAGTATTTTTATATTTTTTTCGCAATACTATTTTTAAAACATGCATTTTCAGGGCTACGAAATGGTCCGCGAACTGAACATCAGAATTTTCTGAGAGAAATTTTCCTTTTAGATTTGACTTGAAAATTGCCAAGAAACCAGCTTTGGAAGTTGATTCTAGCGCAAACGTATCATGAAATTTTCTGTTAAAATTCACTGATGTTCAGTTCGCGGACCATTTGGGGGCCCTGCATTTTGTACTGCATAAATTTTGAAATTGTTGTCAAAACGTATGTATAATTTTTTTTTCCAAAAAGTGATTCAAAATAGAACTAAGAAATAATCTCTAGCCCTGAATGTGGGGTTGCATTTCTAACTTCTATTCGACTGTATCTCAGATAGGCCGACGATGTCATCTTGTATTTTTTATGTGAAAATACTACTTTTTTATGGACGAATGACTGCCATAGAAATATGTGACAGTATGCTAGGCATCAGTCTATATCGTTGCGCGTCATATTGCCAGCAAACCGGGTGTAATCCTTTGGTTTTACTCTTTCAGAGGCAAGGCATTTTTGCTCCAAAAAACTTTAAATAATTGATTCAAACCACAATTCACTAAGATGTTTAGATGTTAAGATGGAATCTTTGAACCAGGTATCCCGCGTAAATGCGGAATCCAAATGGTCTGCACATTACTGAACTCTTTCCGTTTATTTAGTAGAATACATTCGCAGATAATTTTGCTATTAGTTAATGCGAAAAAAACTACTTTAACCCTTTGCGGCGCAGTGGTTTCATAGATATACCTTAATTTTAATTCCCAAGCGCCACATTCGCACCGGAATTTTGTTTAAGAAAATTACGGTTTATTGAATGCGTGAAATATAGCGCTTTCTTATTTAGGAATAAAGCTGTTTTCAAATTCCGGTGTCAGTAATTAATTTCAACATTTAAGCAACGATTTCGTCCTGCCCTGCAAAGGGTTAACCTGGCAGAGCGGTCTCGGGGTGTCTTGACCCTCCGGAATCGCACAGATTATTACTTTGCCACCAATAAATATAAATAATCATCGTCATGTTATTTTGAGGATGACAATTATTTTAAATTTTGCGATAAAATGAGTTGAAGATTACTTAAAAAAATTGTGGTGACAATTGTTAAAATCATATGCACTCTGGACCTATCGGAGAATTTGGACCCCCGGCAACTGGCAAACTATTTGGAATCCAGATGCTCTATTTACCTGTCATCTCGTTTATTAATTTCTCCTTGATTCATCGCTAACGGCAATGTGTATATAAGTGGACAAGGGAATAAATTTAAAAAGTAGTATTCAAAGAGTTCGTCTATGCTCACTCAACAACATTAAATTTTATTTAAGTTATGTGCAATATTACTAGAATAAAAGGAGCCATTCTGTATTTTTGAGTACTGACACGGGTTTCAAATGCAGTTTCTTATATAAAAATTCTTCATTAAAAGCAATTACTGCATAAATATTGTCGAACATTTTCTGAACCCTACTTTACATTTTAATATAGCATTTTAACTCTCAAGGGGTTTCTATTTCGAATGTATAATTTTCAAATATGTAGCGCTTCCATGTCGCCTATCAACATTTTAATTCAGCAAATGTTTTTAAACTTGAGACATTTTAGAGATTTAACAGAATAACAATTTTTCTAAAATAATAGTGGTTTGCAAAAAGTTGCTGACTCAACAATTTCGAATTTGGGTCGAAATACACATAACCAGAATTAACCCCTTCGCAACGGGAGCCTTTTACGAAATTATTAATGTTTTATCACCGGTTTTTAAAAAGAGAAATTGGTGTCTTTTTAAATAAATTTTTTTAAAAAAATGTTCCTTTTATATAAGCCAAATTTTACACTATAATTTTACTGTTGGGTATAAACAAGAATTCTTAAACCTTTTTTTGTGGCACATATACGTGTCGCTCGTCCCCAAGGGGTTAATGAATGAATGTTAATTAAATATTTTTTTGTTAAATGAGATAAATGTTTTAACTGCACTTTTGAGATTGTATTTTCTCTACGATCTCCATGAATGTTTGTAGTATGAGTCACATGCTAGATTTTTTTGTAGTAGTATTTTAGAAAGGAAAAATATGACTTATTTTAGCGAAGGTATTACAAGGCCTAGAAACGTTAATGCACAAGCATAGCAGTTATCCGCTATGTGATTTTTACACTATATAATCCTAAGGAATTGGCTTACGATATTATATTTCACTGATAAAAAAATAAATATACTAAACACAAATATAGAAAAAAAACATTGAAATGTATACTTAAGTAAACAAGAAATAACCTAAATATTCTAATAAGTTTTTTTGTAATTTTTAATCTAAATTTATTGTGTTCATAATTGTTGTTAAGCATTTTTAAGGAAAATCAGTCTACCGTAACAACAAACTTCCATCATTAAAAACGAATTAAAATATTGAATTTTTATGACAAAAAAAAAACAAAAAAAAAAAACTGCTTAAGGCGAAAATTTATTTTCCAAAATACCGGGGGATATTGAACGAGAATTAAAAAGCTTTCCTTTTTTGTAGGTTCTGATTTATATTTATAAATAAGTAAATGGATTTATTTCGTTTAACTGTAACTGAAATAAAAATGTAACTGTATTTTTCGGATTTGCACTACTTTACACGATACATCTTGATAGAACTGCATTTAAGCGATTCCATGTAAAGCGATTTCATGTAAGATACGGGGTTTAAATTTATTTTAATTTGATCAGCTATTTAATATCTAAAAAAACTTCAATCATATTATTTAACAATAGAACAAGAAAATTACGCTGTTGATTCAGAAAGGACTGTGATTATAATCTTATACTCATTATCTTTCTTACTTCTTTACATTCTGTAATACTAATAATATATTTTTAACTTCTGAGAGTCAATCTAAGTCGATACCTTAAAGCAAAACAAAATGTTTGCACCTTAAGTTTTAGAACACCACATAAAATGGAATCATATTGATGAGGTTAAGTTAATACTATTTTTAAAAGAGGATTAAACTCAAAAACCATTTATCAGACTTACTAAAAATTTATAGTTTTTGTATTCACCCTTACCACATCATTTGTCAGGAAGCCTTTTTCAACTAATAAATCTATCGCGGCATCGCAGCATTTTTATTAAATTGGATTTAGTTTTCTACGTATTTAGGTAATTCTTAATTAATGAACTTTAAGAGGGCATTTGACATTTTAAAATCTTTAACAGTTTCTTATGAAAATATTAATTTAAATTCTCATTTGCTGAACTTGCTTTTTAAAAATCGTTAATGTTCTTTATAGAAAGATTTTAACTAAAATCCCATTACAATAGATGCATTGATTTTAAAAATAGAAATAAATATATCTTAAAGGCTCAACGCCACTGTTATATCTTTTTGGGCAAAATAAATTAAAAATAGGGTTTAAAAATCACTTTTTCCACGTTAAGATATTTGCCTTATTTAATCAAAAAATATATGTCAATCAAAAAAAAAAAAAAAAAAAAAAAAAAAATTACGAATTTGGATCGAGTAATACTATTTAGAAGTTAAACAGAAAAAGAATCAACATTCATTAATATAAATTATTGTGGTAGTCAAAATAATTATTATGTTTCTTATTTTTTATTAAAAGAACTATCATAATGTATATTTATTTTGTCTTTTAAGATCATATAAAATTACTTTCTTAAAAGATCGCATCACAATGTTTCTAATATTCTTAAAAATTTCAGCCGTACTATCTGAAACAATAATCTGTGTTTTAGATTTCTATTCCAAATAAACTTTTTGTTTTGAAAAATCGGTACAAAAATGGTAGAGTTATAAAAAACTTAATTCTTTCACGACTTAATTATTAGAGTTCAAAGAAACACTGAAAATGGGAATAACATACCAGTATTGTCCATTATACAAATCCAAGTACCAGAGACAAATAACGTACCGCAATTTCGGGTGTATAAGCCGCAGATCAAACAATTATTTTTCGACCCAGAATTTTGTAAGAAACAAATATAACTATTTAGATCACCGTAAATATTTGTCTTTAATTACTAAAGAAGATTTCTGGGTCCAAAAAGAATTGTTTGATCCACGGCTTATACACCCGAAATTACGGTAATTAAATATTAATGAACATTTTGATTATTCAGGATTCATCTGTATCAAAAATACTTTTCACAAGATTAATCTTTCGCGCTGACGCATGCAGCATACGACGGGCTATTTTGGTCGTTTCCCACAATCACATACACAAGGAGTGTACTTCGTATTATATGATAGATTTTTCAATTAGATATTCTGAAATCCGAATAGAAGCTCTAAACTATTATCGATCTGCGAGCTAATTATTACTTCAAAAATAAAATAAATGAAAATTACCCGTTAATTTTTTGTGGTGTGAATTCAAAACTCTAAAAGAAAAATAAAAGGTCTGTCAGAAGCAGCAATACTGGCGACTATTGACATACATCCGCTAACAGTGTCAGAGCGCAAGGGGTTAATCTTTAGCCATGTAATGACTGCCCTCTAAATACTAGGTGTTAACTGACTCAAAAGTACCGAAGAAGGATTTTTTTTGGCGTATGAACCGCCGTTCGAATTTTCAAACCAATCATTTTTCAAAGTTTTTCCCGCGTTATTTTTCTAAATTTAAGCAGGTAATAAAACCTTTCACAAAACATTGGAGTCTAAATTTAAGGGAACGCTAAAACTTAAAAATAAAACTGCTTTTGTATTAGCCCGCAGACCTAGTATTTAAGGAGCAGTGGATGTAACACTAACATAGAGGGCAATTCGGAAAGAAACCTCCGTTTATGAATTAAAAAAAAAACTAATAAAAGGATACGTTTTTTATTACTCATGTTTGAAAGGCACATTCTTCAGCTAATTCTCAGTATAATCAAAGTGTTATCTAAAACAATTTTCATAGCTGTAGAACAGCTTTTAAATTCCATCGTCAAAGACTTCAGCTGCCGGCCTATTCAACAGGGCTGTTCGTTCTATTCTATCCACACCACTTTTTTTTAATTTGTAATAAAAAACATTTCGAAAATTAACTTCCGACGAGGCGTGGCACTATTAGTAGTGGGCGGAGCGCAACCCTTGCTAGATCAAGCAATCTGTAATTCCGTAAAATTTCAACAATATTAGGGAGAATGTCGAACTTCCGTGCATTTCCTCGTTATAACGTCACAGAATGTGCGTTGCTATTGAAAATCCTGCCAAACGCGAGGTTAGAAGAGTAAGTAATAAGATTTCTTTGGGCGAAAAAACTGTTAGCAGCGAACATTCATCGTGAACTGTGTGCCATATATGGCCCAAACATTATGAGTGAAGGTGCAGTGCGTCAATGAGTCAGGTTTTTTAAAGGAGGAAGAACAAGCATTCATGATGAATCAAGGAGTGGGAGGCCGTCTGTAGTGAGTGATAATCTCGTCGAACAAATTGAAGACAAAATTCGTTAGATCCGTCGATTCACAATCTCGGAACTTTCCCAAGGATTTCCGAATATTTCTCGGACTGTTTTGTACGAAATTGTTACCGAAAAATGAGACTTGGATTGCGTATGTAAATGCTGAAACAAAGCAACAGTCAATGGCATACGGTCATACCGATTCTCCAAACCGGCTGAGGAATGCCCGTCAAACTTTGACATCCAGGAAGATTATGTTAACCGTGATTTGGATGCGCATGGTATCTTGCTGGTCGAATTCATGAAACGTGATAAGACAACAAATTCTGAAGTTTACTGTAACACTTTGAAGAGACTGAAAAGAGCCATCCAGAACAAACGTCGCGGCCTGTTGACATCTGGAATTGTGTTCTTGCATGGTAACACTCGCCCTCACAGTGCTCAGAGAACACAAAATCTTTTGCGCCAATTCGAATGAGACGTGTTTAATCATCCCCTCTAAAACCCCGACATGGCTCCTTTTGATTTTCATCTATTCAAGGAAATGAAAAAGTGTCTTGGAGCACAGCTCTTTGCTGACACAGGCAAGTCGGCTGAATTTCCAGACAGCTGTGTTTAATTCAGAAGAGATTGGTAAGTTGGTAAAACGGTATGGCAAGTGCTTGAATGTACATAGTGATTATGTTGAAAAGTAGAAGACAACTGTACCTTAATAAAAAAAAATTCTGAAAGTAGGCGTGTTTTTCATTTATACAACAAAATGAAAGTTAGTTTCCGAATTGCTCTAGTAATATTTTACTTGACCCACTATTTTGGTAGCACATTTATCAGCAAATTGTATAGAAAAATATGCTAAAATTCTTTGGATTGAAAAAGTGGTGCGAGTTGAATTTAAAAATAATTAGCAGTTGAATAGGCCGGCGGCAGAAATCTGTGACGATGGAATTTCACATCTGATTTACGTTATGATAATTGTTTTGATTAATGCAACAATAATGTTGAGAAGTAGCTGAAGAACGTGTCTTTCATACGTATGTAATAAAACATGTTTCATTTCATTAGTTTTTTTTAAATTCATAAACGGAGGATACTTTCCCAATTGCCCTCGTATATTTGACAGTAACTACTCTATTGACAATGAGTAAACAGTGTTTCTAGATAAGCAACTATTAAAAAATTCCATTTTTGATTGTCTTTCAGTCATAATAAATAACCAATAACTTTGTTCTATTAAAATAAGTGATAAAGTGTTTTAACCCTTTGCGGTGCAGTACCCCTAAAAGGACACCTTATTTTAATTTTACTGGCAGGAGGGGGAGGTGTCCAAAATTACTAAAAAAGTGATAACGTTATATCTGTCCAGCCCCTAAATATTTGCCTTCAACCATTAAGAAAGATTTCTGTGTCCAGAACGAAAAGTATTTCACGAATCAAATATGTCCAACTGAGCAAAAAATTGCCCAGGCCAGGAAGCCTTGTAAGCCAAGTATATCGTCTCGATTCCTGGCTTGGTCAATTTTTCGCTCAGTTGGAAATATTTAATTCCTATGATAACTTTACCAATCAGTTTGATTGTGTTAGAAATGCAATTTATCTACGTACCCATCGTTCTATGGAGTTCCTTTTCCTGCGGTCTATTCTGTTGAGCTGTCTAAATGACAGACCAGATGTTAAAACCTACAAGACTATCTGACAAAAAATGCTCACCGGTTGTCTGCAGACTTAGCTTAAATGGTAAAGCATTATCCTTGTAAGCAAAGTATCTGATGGGTTTGATTCCTGGCCTGAGCAATTTTTTGCTCAGTTGGAAATATTTAATTCGTATAATAAATAAGTATTTAAACAATAAGTGTGTTACAATAAGCTTCATCAAATATTTTTACCTCTTATTGTAAGCTATGCAATCATCTCAACCTTAGGGATGTTGGGAAAAATTGTAACATTATTTTGAATTTATCACATGAAACATAATTATCTTTTACCAAAATAAGATCAAACTTTATATAAATATAAATGTATATATATATATAAAATAAAATATCACTTAAAATTTTTTTTGATTTAACACCGTTATAGTTGCCCTAAGTAAGACTGTGACTACATATCTGCCAGTTGGTACAATTTTCTACCATTAAAAGTAAAGTGAATATATATGAAACGAAGCAAAGATAGAAATAATTTTTAATTGCATAATTGTATCAAGTACGCCACGGCTCTCCAACCTGGCTCCCGAGGATACAAGAAAATTCTTACAGAAATCAAGACCTTATTGAATCGAAAATATTCGGAGATTTAATAAAGAAAAATTTCTGTGAAAATTTTGTGGTGTTACGCGAGCGCCAGGTTGGACAACCCGGAAGTACACTATTACAATTTCGATTCCACTCAAACACATTATTGGAACTCAAAACATATAAATAAATTAAAATAAAATAAACGTGTGTATTTAACCTTTTCCGGCACGGGCGAAATGTATTTGTAAAATGAGAAATTATCGATTGACACCGAAATTCACAAACGAATTTTTTAGATATTTTGAATTCCTTAATTTAAACTTTTATTGTAAAAGCTAAGTTATATTTAGATATTATTGGTGCCGTTTGTAAGTTTGGAATTAAAATTAGGTATTCCAGACCGGGCACAGTGCGCCGAAAAGTGTTAAATCCAACGACTTCACTTATATTTTTCTTTTTGGAGGAAGAAGATCGATTTCTTTCACCCAGATTTTACATTTACTATTATGCTAGTTTTAAATTAAAAAAAACAAAAATTCTATTTTTTTAATACAAAAGAAAAAAAACCTTCGCTTCAGAACAAAAAAATGGCTATATTTTTAGACTTACCAAACTGAACCTTTTTCAAAAACTAAATGCAGGAATTATATTTCTGAGAGAATTTGTTAAAATAAGAACAATATGTTTCAAGCTTAACGTTTCGTATACCAGGGTGCGTAGTCATCTAAAAACTCAAAGGATTTTAATTCTTTTAGTATCAGAAATTCTTTAAAGTACTGATTGTTACATCTGAAAAAGGATTTCTTTTTAGTTAAATAAAACAGATTTTACATTATAAAAATTCTGGTAAAAGGTGCTTACAAGGTGCTTCCAGACTACGCACCCTGGTATACTTTATATAATGAAAGTGAATTTGAGGCGAACAAAATTATATTTTTTTAAGAATGACAAAATTTATAAAACCATTAATTTTACTTTAAACTAATTGATAGTTTTTATATTCACCATTACCACATCATTTGTCAAACAACCTTTCTACACATATAATTTTTCCTGATGCGGCGTTTCGGCATTTTTATTTAAATGTATTTAATTTCTAGAGTGTTTTAAAAATTCAAAATTAATGAACTTTAAAACGACTTTTGACAGTTTTAAAATCATTTAGGATTTTTTGAAAGCAAAATTAATGGAGATTAATTTACTTACTTCTTTGAGTTCGTTAAAGATATTTAGTAGAAGGTTTTAATTAAATTCTGTAGAAAAATAGATACGTAATATAAAAAGAAAGGAAAAAATATTAACATCCTAAATAAAAATAAATTACGATTATTGACTTAAAGATATGAGTAACGCAAATTCAATTTCTATTAGAAGTATGCGATCGGGAAGTATTTGTTCAAGATTATTATGTCATATTTTTACCTTGATTTGTTTTAATACATTCTCGAAAAGAAAATTATATAAAAAAATGTAATAAAAATGATACTATTTTTTCTTAAAGTTTTCATACAGCTAAATGATGCTCAGCCTGTTAGAAAATGTTGAACATGATGAATTAGAAATATTAAAGTGACATAAGCATTTTATGTCTTGTAAAATTGCTACTGGGATCATTCTTAATGCAAGAACCGACAGCACAAAAACTTAAAATATTAAGCACAAGGGAAATAAAAAGAATATTGCCCAGTTAAACTGATGGCATTGAGCTCACAGGCTATGCATACTAATTATATATTACAGCCTTATATTTTCAAGTGTTAATTGCTTTCGAAAAAAAATTAAGAAGGGGAAACAGCTCTCCCCTTTCCCATTTTTTATACTTAATCATTGAATCTCCTAAACTATGAAGGACATGCTTTATCATATAAAAAAATCTATATCCAAAATTCAGAGCAAATCGGATAATTCTTAATAATAAAAACCCATTTAGCATTTATATAATTTAAGAGGAGTTATCCCCCTCTTTTATACTTAAATATTAAACTTCCAAAACTATTCAGAGATTTGAACGAAATCTGACAATTCTGCTTGAAAAACCCAATTATATAAATTAAGGGGAGGGGTATTAGAACCCCCGTTCCCCTTATTTATACTTATTCAATGAACACCTAATAACAGTCACGGAATCGTCTCGTCAGAATGATCCTATATCTAAATTTTGAACAAAAACTGTTAATTCTGCATGAAAAACCCATTTATGTCAATTAAGGGGAGGGGCATTAGAACCTCCGTTCCCCCTATTTATACTTATTCAATGAACACCCAATAACAGTCACGGAATCGTCTCATCAGAATGATCCTTTATCTAAATTTGAACAAAAACTGTTAATTTTGCATGAAAAACCATTTATATCAATTAAGGGGAGGGGCATGATCCCCCCGTTCCCCCCTCTTATACTTATCGAATGAACTCCAAAAACTAATCAGGGAAGCGCCTTATCAGGATATACCTATATACAAAATTTCAAGTGGATTGGATATTTTTATCATGAGTTATCGCGTTAAGCACGTACGCACGAACATACATACATACAGAACGGGCAGGCACATAAGCTCTCAGGCTATGATAGCCTGTGAGCTAAAATCCTTTATTATATGGAAGAGTAGAAATAGGGGAATTTAATGATTCATGGCTGTAGGAAGCACTGAGCTCCATATATAATACGGAAGGCGTTACTCGGCCGATCCACTTTTTGCCGGGACCGCATCACACTTTCCAATGCGCGCAAGTAATGAGACCTCTATTTTTCGTAATATTACAAGCAGTTTTTGAAGTTTTTCGCATACTCTTGTGTTTGTTTATCTCTATATGTTTTTGATATTTTTATGAGCAATATTTAATTAATATTTCTTTATTTTTTGTTGAGTTAAACTAAAATTTCTTTTTTAATTAATATCAAATTGAAAATTTGCTATGAATTTAAGTTAAATCAATAGATTATTTAATAAAAGAATATATATTAGTGGAAATTGTAGCAATTTTGTCTTAATTTTAAAAGAAAATTGAATTTGAAAATATCTATCCCATTATCCTATGGTGTGCCAAAGGAATGCCAAAGATTTTCGTCAGAAAATCTTTGGCATTGTATTCATGGACGGACCGCTGGATTCAGTGTATCAGAATAGGGAGTTAGCTCTCCGTACGTGAAGAGGTTCATAAGCCGAAAATTAATACCACCAGTGGATGACTCGAAAGTTTATCACTCTGTTGTCCTAAATCAGAAGTATGAAAACATGGATGACTGGGGGAAGGAAAACACAATGATAAACTTAGGAGTCAATAACCAATGGTATTATTTTTTGGCTTATGCACCACTTTTCTTCTGGCAGACATGTTTCATTAGATTTTTCTATTTCTGCTCTTCTATATAAAAAAAAGTTTTTTTCTGTGCTTGATCCTTTAGGTATCGGATATTGGTTTATCCGGATAAGTTACATTTCTACCCTCTATTAATCCGGACACTTTACAGATTACTACAAGCCGATTTCCGTTGCATAGAAGACAAACTCTTGTAGTGCCAGAATTTGCAATTACTATAAATAAATCACAGAGGACCGTGTTTTAACCGTGTTGGAATAAACATTTCTAAACCATTGATTAGCCATAATCAGATATATGTTGCCTTATCTAGATACCGATAAAAAATAACATAAAAATGCAGTGCTCCTGGTCTATTACAAGTGTTGTTTGGAATACATATATATACACTCTAAAAAAAACGTTCTTTGTTTTACGGAAAATATAGTGGCATCAATGCTGCTGGTATATTTTTTTCCAATTGACGAATATCCATTTTGTTTCGTTCAATGATATAAAATATCCTAAAAATAAAGAAAGTTGGAAAAAAGAACAAGCGGTAGACGCTGGGTTCGAACCAGCCACCTCATTGCTACGAGGTGATTACGGTAGAACGGAGCAATAGTTGTATAGCAACAAAGCGCTTTGAAGTAAATCTGTTCGCATCAGACGGATAAAGCTTGATTAATTTCTTTAAACAGCTTTTAATTTTGAAGTCAATTTTGGAAACATTTCGTCTTTAATGAGATTTTGGCCGAGATTTTTATACTTTAGTATCAAAATAGGATAAAAATATGAATTTTAAATATATTTATGTAGATTGCTAGAAGTGAAATCTTCGGTTCGCAATGTAGACCACCTTCTGAAGTTGGTGGTATACCTCTCTATAAAATATTTTCTGTTCCATAAACCTCTACGCGACGGAAAACTTTTACGAAATTTTTAATGTGTTGTCACCGGTTTTAAAATACAGAAATTTGTACTGTATTAAATCGAGAAAATGCACCGGTTAAATAAGGTAAATTTTACTGTAAAATTTTACTGGTGGGGATAAACAAGGATTCTAAAGTCTTTTTGTAGCATGTATACGTTTGTGGCTTGTTCATAAGGGGGTTAATGTGTTACTGTTTCAGTTCTTCTCGCTCTGCTTCATTGTACCAGTGTTGCCAGTGGACTACTTTTTTTATTTTCCGATTGGCACCAGTTTTTTTTATTGTAAAATTCCTCTTATTTCCACCTTAATTAATATGTTATGTAATACGATAATTTTTACTATTAACAAAAGGTGGTGCCCTCAAGAAATATGAATGAAGAAAAGCAGCCCAATGGCAACATTGCTTTATACAATAACTCACAACTACGATATGTTGGTCCCTACAATGGTGACCAGGTCGTTTTTGTGCCCTCTAAAACTCCTGTACGTTTGCCAGTCTTGTAGCGAAACTCCCTGTATGATTCAAGGAAAATTTTGCTATTTGAATTGAACACGGGCAAATGATAACTGAGTCGACCTATCACAAATACATTTACAACGAAAAAATTGGAAATTTCAAATGTTAACATTTGTTTTTTATATATTTTTTAATTTGCAAAATTGGTTTTCGATACTAATTAAAAAAAACTTGTATCTTTATTACAACTAATAATTTTAATGTGTTTTTTAACTGGTTTGAATGCATTTGTTTGAATATTTTTAATAGGAATGGCATACGCAGTGTTATTATAAAAAATGTGTTTCTGAATATCCGAAACCTTAATGAATATATCATTTATTACTATTTTATTACATGGTTAACCTTTTCCTGGGTGGAGTAAATCACTTTATAAAATAATAGCACAATGGAATAACACTAGAATCTGTAAAAAAAATATTAGATATATATATGTGTGTGTATATATATATATATATATATATATATATGCTAATTTTCTCGTATTTTATAAATTGGAGATTTTAATTAGATATTATTGATGTTAATACTGTACAAAAAAGGTGTCCTTTTTTGCAGACACCACCCGCAATAGATTTAAAGGATAACAATCGACCATTCATAATTACGCCGACAAAACTTTCACATTTTCAAGTGGAAACCACCATTGTCTTTCCACAGAAATTGATTTTCATGTGAAAATTGCTCTTCGGTTTGATCCTGGTTAAAACATTCGCATTCTATTTATTAGAAACATTTTGACTTTTTATTTATTTTTACACAATGATCTTATTCTTTTTTTATTTCAAACTTTACACTACAAAAATTTCAGAATAATAGTTAAATGGATAAAATATAATTTTTATATTATTAAATTCACATATAGATAAACAATCTTGCAAATAGGCTGGTAGACGTTGATGTGTTCCACCGGTCTATATTTACGAAAAATAGATTTCTTTCAGTATACCTCTTGGCCCACCTAGTTTTGCACTTTGTGATACTGGATTCTGAATTACATGATTTTGAAGAGTTTTCGTCTATTTATGGCAAAAGAGCGCCTAAGATTTTCAGCTACGAATGTGCTAAGGTGCTAAAAAATTTCAAGGTTTATGAAAGTGGGTTCATCTCCAAATGCACTGCATTATCTTTGAGAATACATTATTATTTCATTTATGTGTTACTTTCATTTTACATGTTTACATGAAGTTTATTACTATTTAGTGACTACTAATAAAGTTTCTTTTTTCAGATACAGCGACCAATATTTTAGGAAATTTCCCCCAAGAAAAACGCTTGAAAGTACCAATATGAAACGTTAATTGCATTTTTTAGCTTTTAAGAGCATTATTTCCTGACAGTAAAATAGGATTCGTACGAATCAGATTTAACCCATTGAGGGTAATTTAAACGGTATTCTTACCAGAAAATGTTAACAAAATTTTATATTTTAAACTTTGGCAGTAAAATGTTCAATATTGCCTTATCATGTGATAGAACAAAATTTTTCAATTTTTCTGGTGAGAATTCAATATTACAGATACATTATTGCTTGCCCTTCAAGTGGTTGAGAGTTTAGACTGTATCTGAGATGCCAGTGGTCTATTAGTATGTATCGAAAATATAGGTGTGACGTTGTCCCTCAAGAGTTTAAGGTGTTTTAGCATCAAAAATTCCTTAACCCCTTGGGGACGAGCGAAAGGTTTACGTGCCACAAGAAGGCTAAAAAAAAAAACCTTGTTTTTCCTCACCAGTAAGTTTTTACTGTAAAATTTGCCTTATTTAATCGGAGCATTTTCTCAATTTAATAAGTCAAAAATTTCTGTTTTTAAAAACCGGGGATAAAACATTGAACATTTCGTTAAAAGTGCCCGTCGCGAAGGGGTTAAATTACTAGTTGCTATATCAAAAGATAGAAATTTTTAATGGAGATATTACCGTGAGAAATTTTTCATTAAAGTTGCTTGAAAATTCTTAATGCGTACGAAACATAATCAAAACTGTAAAATCATATTAATCATATTTTTATATTAACACTGTTTAACTCCTTGCGGCGCAGTGGTTTCATAAATATACCACTTAATTTTAATACCCAAACGCCACATTCGCCCCAGAATTTTGTTTCAAAAAATTACGATTTATTGAATGCGTGAAATATAATGTTTTCTTATTTATAGATAAAGTTGTTTTCAAATTCCGATGTCAGTCATTAGTTTCAACACTTAAGCAATGAATTTGCTCTGCGCCGCAAAGGGTTAAATGAAAATTTATCTTTGACAATTTTGCTGGGAGAACCAAAACTCCTGTCCAGATTATAATTATTAACAACAAATTAACGTCCGTACAAAAATATAACTTTTTGAATCTTTATTTTTATGTCAGTTTTATGAGTTTTGTTTATGCCAGGCATGTCAAGCTCGTCTACCACCGCGGGCCAGATTTAGCATTGCACACAAAGCCGCGGGCCACATTATCGAAAATAAAGAAGCACGTTAATTTGATGATTATTGCACAAAATGAAAACTGTACATTAAAATTACAGCATTTTTAAAAAAAACAAACAAGTAAACAAAAATGCATACAAAAATTTTAAAACTATTTATTGGAAAAATTAAAAACACGCACCAGAAAATGTTTAAAAATATTTATTAAGTAGAAATAAATTTGTAACTGAAGCATCTTACAAGGAAGGTCTCCATTGGAGGCATACTCAGAATTTTTTGAAAAAAATACGAATTAAACGACTCATGAAGGTAATAAAGGATCAGTGAAAATTAGCGGTGGAAATACATTATTAGATATGTAAAAAAATAAAATAGTATGGAATAATTGGCGTGAAAAGCTGAAAGCGACGCGGGATTTGGCGAGCAGTGCATTTCCTAGCCAAAAGCAGACGATTTTAACGAATCTGAAAATTGATTTTAATTGACTTCACTGTTAAAAATCTGCAGCATTTACTGCAACGTCACTCCACTACTTTTATGGAATATCTCTCTTCTGACCAATGAGAATGCTCCATAGCACGGTGAATTGACCGTGTCATACACTGTTAAAAATCTGCTGCATTTTGTTCCAACGCACTCCACCGCTTGTATATAATATCTCTATTCCAACCAATGAGAAAGCTCCATTTCACGGCCAAGTAACCGTTTTCTATACAAGCAAGGGAGTGCGTTGCAACAAAATGCAGCAGATTTTTAACAGTGTATTTTTCAATTTGGAACAATTTTAATCAATTTAAATTGTGTTTTAAATGATAAAATATATTAATTTCATTTTGTTATAAGTACATATAAACGTATATGACAAAATTACACTTAAAGTAAAGTAAAAATGCAAAACTAAAATTACTTAAACTAAACTTATTTAAATAAATTGAACATAGAAAGTTTTTTCTTTAAAAAGTATTCGAAGCGTAAAAGCATATTTTTCAAAATTTCGTTTTTTCGCCAACCGGAGATAAATCGCCAAATAAACGAAATTTTTATTATTTTTTTACGGACGTTATAAGGAGGTTCCGCCAAAATTTTTTTTATAAACATATATAACTATATGAGAAGAACATTCTGTAATTTTTTCAGATTTTTCTGAGTATGCCCGTATGGAGACCTTCCTTGTTAGAAGAGTACACTGTCAAATGTAAGGGATAATAAGTTATAATAAAAATACAAACATGCTTAAACACATATTGAACTTTTTAAAATTTAAATCGCAATCAAGATTATACAAAACTTTTTTATTAATTTAGTAAGTCTAATATTTGAATTCTCTTTTATGTTGTAATTGCTAATTTTCATAAAACCAATCACTGATAGAACACAATTATTTACAATAAAATATTATGAAATTAAAAAAATTATAGTTGATTAAAATATATTAGCTATGGTTATTGATCTGGCATAGGAATAATTTCCTGATTCTCCTCAGTTATTTTTAAATACATACTGTGTATGCGAAAAAAAAAAAAAAAAATTGTCCGTAGAGTAAAATTTCATGCACCTATATTTTTCAAAAATTTTAAAGTTAAAGAGCAAAATTAACGCTAGCTAACGGCCACGCGGCCTCTAAATGAGAAAAAGTGGCTATTCAAAAAATATTTGAAGGTGGCTACTGTCTACTAAAGAAAATTTGTTAGTTTAATTTTCAGCTATAGCAACACATATTGAAATTATTGATTTCATGCGATTATCGAAATGTTGCCCGAAAGTTGAAATTTCGGCCCGGGCTCGGCCCGGCCCGGAAAAAAGTTTAAAATTCAGCCCGAACCCGGCCCGGCTCGGGTGAATTTCTACAGAATATTGATCTTTACTCTAACGTAAGAGTTCAGACCAAAAAAACTTATCTTAGTCTTTTTTTTTCTTTCATGTTTATGCCATAGGCTGCGATATTTACGCTTTTAATGAACCTTTGTCTGTTGTATGTAAATGAATAAGTTATCATTAGTATTATTAATACATAAAAAAAATTCTAAAAAATGGTGTACGGTAAAAGTAAAATTTTCTAAGACAATGGAAAGAAAAAGTACGTTTCCTTCTTAGCAGATGTTAATGTTTAATTTTTTTTTTTTTTTTCTCGCGTATTGTTGTATTCATTTTGCATGAATGAACAGTTTAAAAGAAATTTGCAGTTTTCAGTTTAAACGAAAACTCCGTCATAATCAGATTTTTTTTACGTGTTTTTAATTCTACAGGGTGGTTATAAAAAAAAAAAACTTTGCCGGTATATGGAGCTCGAGCGGCCAGTCCGTTCAACCGATCGAGGTGAAATTTCAGATATAGCTATTCAGAGATATGAGCTCGAAATTCTCTGAACGGCAACAAAATGGCGCTCACGGTTACGGTTATAGTTACAGAAACTCGAAAATTTCCAATGGCAACACTCAGTTTTTTAATCGCAAAATGCTCAGCGCATGCGAAAATCCTAAAGAGCGTTGGAACCGTACGTGTATAGCAAGAAAAGGATACGTTATGCACACACAAAAAAAAATTTCTGCGAATACACCCCCCCCCCATAAAAAACACGATTGGGGCGCAAGGAGTAAATTTGCATATGACACAGAGTCAGTACACTAATCTGATTATAACACAGATCGGAGAAAACTTTTATTTTCATTACACATTTTCCACATGGGTGCCATTTTAGGCAATTACACATTGCATGGTGGAGACTGTGGCCAATACAGCCGAACGTTACATCGCATGAGGGATGTTTGCAATCTCACGTTTGATAGAATCTTTCAAATCCGCCAAAGTTTGCGGATTGCACATGTACACTCTAGATTTTAGATATCTCCAGAACCTGAAATCCATAGGAGTGAGGTCGGGGGATAGCGGAGGCCATTGACGTTACCGGTTAAGGTGAATTGTGCCTCATCCGTTCATAATATGCGAAGAGGTCGATCGTTATCTCCATCATATTGGATAAGAAATTCATTAACAAAGTATATATGTTGTTGATGGTCTCTCACTTCCAACATCTGGGCGCGCTGGTACCGGTAAAGAAACAAGCGGATTACAGAGCACAGTAACTTTAAGACCACTGATTTTGGTATATCAAATACACGAGATGCACCTTTTGTAGTTTGTATGCGTCCTCTGGTCACTATGTGATGCACCTTTTGTAGTTTGCATGCGCCCTCTGGTTAAAAGTGAAGGTGACAAACCGGTGCCATTTGGGACCCGGAGGTGAAAAGGCCCTAGGTTCCATTGGAACCCGGGGCATTTGGAACCCTAGGGTGCCATAGAGGCTTGGATATGTGGTTGTAGTGCCCACAGGTCTCTTACTGGGTGATTGGAGCTAAATAAGGTGCCATAAACTTTGTATTGGCAGCAATGTGGCACCTCATGCACTGTGACGTGTGTCTTTCTGTTTTCGGTGACGGCAAGTAAAACCTATGGCTATGAGCGAATGAAGGTGAGCTCGATGGCCGAACGGTTAGAACGCTGAGCTTGTAATCAGACGTTGTGAGTTCGAATCCTCCGACGGCCAAAAGTCGGTTTGTATATTTTTAAATTTTTTCTTATTGGACACTCTGGATTAAGGGTGCTATCTTTTCACCTTAATTAAAGGTGTCATTCTGGCTCCTTTAGGGGTGTCACCAGTGAGACGAGCCTTTCACCCCTAAAAGGAGCAATGTGTCACCATTAGTTTTAACAGTGTATGTGATGCACTTTCATAACAGTATCCTCAGGAACAGTTGATCCTCGGGATCGCAGACTATCACAGGTGCAGCCGATTTCTTCGAATATCATTACTAAATCACGAAGAGCTTGTGAAATGCATTGTCCACGTATTTGGAGATGGTTTCGACGGTAAACTCACCAGGTTTTAGCAGCATCCATCTTATTTTGATAATAGTTTTACCAACTCACCACGAAAAGTCATTTTGTTGGCATCTGCGAGCTCCGACTGAAGAACTAACATTCCCACCCTACTTTTTATCCGTTTTCTACGCTGACTATCTGGAAAACGATGTTCCGTGATTGGTATTTTGTCTCTGTCATATTCAAATTTTCTTCGTGCGCCTTGGTCGTGTTTTTTGGGGCCGTTCGTAGAGCTGATTTTGTGCGAGCATAACACGTCCGTTTATTGCAATAACCATGCCGTTCCAACGCTCTTTAGAGTTTTCGCATGCGCTAAGCATTTTGCGATGAAAAAAAAAGGGTGTTGCCATTGTAAAATTTGGAGTTTCTGTAACAATAATCGTAACCGTGAGCGCCATTTTCTTACCGTTCACAGAATCTCGAGCTCATGCCTCTGAATAGCTATATCTGAAATTTCACCTCGATCGGTTGAATGGACTGGTCGCTAGAGCTCCATATATCGGCAAAGTTTTTTTTTATGAGCACCCTGTATTTTGAGACGCCTAGTGATCTACGATTCTTTAAAAAGAATAAATTCTAATGTTTAATTGTAGAATAATGACGACTTAAAAGTATATGCCTATTTTGCAAAAATTTTTGGACCAAGCCAAAATTTACTGATTTAAGAACAGAACTTTTTCGCCGTCGAGAAAAGGATTTTCATACGGGAAAATTCAACAGTTACTGATTATTTTGGGCCGTGAAGACTAGGAAAAACGAAATCAATCTC
This sequence comes from Maratus speculifer, assembly GCA_964019185.1. Taxonomy (NCBI): domain Eukaryota; kingdom Metazoa; phylum Arthropoda; class Arachnida; order Araneae; family Salticidae; genus Maratus; species Maratus speculifer. Next base: position 908,164 of record CAXHSM010001518.1, read on the forward strand.
GGCTTCATACGGAAAAATAAGTTAGGCTCGGCCCGGCCCGATACTCCAGGAAAAAAAATTAAGGCCCGGCCCGAAAACATTAGTGACTAGGCCCGTCTGGCCCGGCCCGAGTCCTCAGAAACAAGGCCCGAGCCCGTTTCGGCCCGAATGCCGTTAATGGAAATCGGCCCGAACCCGGCCCGTGTGCCGTGTCGGGCTCGGGCTTCGGGCCGAGGCCCGGCCCGTGCAGACCTCTACTTTATTCTATCTTGAGCGATTTCAAGTTGCTTGCAAATGCATCCAATCGATGTTTTTAAAAGTAGATGGATTATTTTTAATATATTTCACAAACACACTTTTTTCAACAAAGTTTCAGTTTAAAATCCATTTATTTTTCCAAATTATTTATAGATATTTGTGGAGTTTCCGAAATATTTGTGAGCAAATGCTTAACAAATTTGAACGAAGTTACTACATATCAAACACAATTTTTCAGTCTTTATCGGAGTAAAAAAAATATTTCAAATTGACTTTTATGAATCTGTAATGTTATATCTTCATCATCAAGAAAGATAAAGAACAGGGATAATTTACAATGATACTTTTACTAATCTTTAAGGATAAAATTAATTAATGAGTTTATGTCCAAAATGCTCGCTTTCGACTATGCACGCAGCCAAATAATAAAAACAGGGTAACATTTTTTTTTTTGTTATTATTATTATTATTTTACAAGACGAGAAATCGTGTCACTTTCCCTTTTAAAACTACATGAGTTTATGAGACTTTTAATTAGAAATTAGCGTTGTATTTTAATTGATTTCCGATACATTTTTAATACCTAACATACACCATGCATTACTTTGTAATGTCACAGTGAATCAAAGAGAGCGATAAAAAACGCATTTATTTCAACATAAAAAACTTAATAAACTCTTAGGGAGAAAAAACATAAAACATTTATATGTTTTTGAATTTTTAGATTAAGATATGCTCTTCTTAACTTTCTTATTGATAAATTTTGCATATTCTATCTCCTGGAAACGAAATTTTTAAATGAATTAAATTTGCTCATACACTGTAAAAAAAGTCAGATGTTTCTGAATATATAAAAATGTACTGTAATCAAAAACGAAAATATATAGTAATCTCTTCTAATTCACCTAAGGTTTCTAAAAACGTTCTTTTACCTTTAAAAGTCCCAAAAAACTATTTATTTTAGAAATTTAAATAAAAGTTTATAAAAATTTATTTTTATTAGCTGCCCGTCCTTTTCGAAAACGGTTCTTAAGTAGCTTTTACAGTACAATAATCACTTTTCTCAAATCAAAATATCACTTTTTTTATCTTTTTTCTCAAGTTAACATTTTCAGCTGCGTTAACTGATTTTTTCATGCAATTGTAGCAAAACAATGTTAATTTTTATTTTGATGTTAATACTGTTAAAATTGTATGTTTGTCTATTAAACATGTTCTCTGAATATCAAAATATTTTCGTATGAATTGGTAGCATCCGAAAAAGTGATATTTTGAATTGAGAAAAGTGATTATTGTACAGTAAAAGCTACTTAGAAACGTTTGCGAAAAGGACGGGCAGCTAATAAAAATTAATTTTTATAAATTTTTATTTAAATTTCTAAAATAAATAGTTTTTTGGGGATTTTTAAGGATAAAGGAACGGTTTTCGAAACCTTAGGTGAGTTAGAAAAGGTTACTGTATATTTTAGTTTTTTATTACAGTACATTTTTATATATTCAGAAACATCTGACATTTTTTACAGTGTAATAAAGACAACAGTGTGTTTGCATCTTTTATGCAACATTAGTGTTGACTCGGTGTTGTTTGCATCTTCTAATCTAAACTGTAAAAAAATTTCATCGAAAATAACAAGCATTAATTTAAAAATTTAAACTTTTCTTTACTTAATTGTGGATCATTAAATTTAATGTATGTCAATATCTGTCATTAAACGTAATAAAGACTAGTAAATCTGCAGATCAGGAGCCTCAACGTCAGCTTTGCACATCATTTTTTTTAACACTTTGGGTAATATTCAACTTCCTGGAAACTGTAATTTAAAATTTTCAAATTACGTAATTATTTATAAGAATAAAATAAGAATAAGAAGTTTTAAGCCATCAAAAGCGTTAAATTAAAGATTTAGTTATGTTAGGATATTCTGAAATTTTCATGATCTATTATTTTTGTTTTTTTATTACAACATAGTAGATTTCTTCAGGGGGGCTCCGCCCCCTGAACCCCCCGTAATCTCATTAAACTTAAATTTGTAACTTTCTATCAATTTGCTAATGGTTATCGTATATCTTGTATTTCTTTATACATTTTGATTTATAAGGATAAGTAACAGTTTTAATAAGCATTTTTTATTATACTCATACTTCTACATACCTGCCGACCACAAATACTTAATCTGATGTATCAGGAAATTTTGAAAGTGTAAACTCAGTAATCTAGGGTTTTACAATTTTGTTTCCGAAAAAAAGATGTTTTGATTGCATTTTGTGGTAGTTATCGCATACAGACAAACTGACAGGCGGAAAAAATTAAATTTTGTGTCGCCAAAATAAGTCAAATTTTATCAGGTGAAATATTTGTTAAAAATATAATTATTTTTTATTTCTTTTACTTCTAATTATGCTCCCATTTTTGTCAGAAAAATTCTTATTAACGAAACAAATTTCCGTGTTTAATATTTCACAAAGTACTATATTTTTATTTTTATTCTGACGTCATATTTATTTTTTCTTAGTTTGATTTTTCGAATGGAAATTGCTCACTTGAAACTTATTGGCGTTGAAAAATTATTCCATATTTTGATTTTTTTTTTTTTTTGGCAACGATAAAGGAAATTTGTTAAATTTTAGCTAAAAAATCGCTATTGATTCTGCATGAAAAAGAAGGAAATTTTGAATTATTTAGGAAAATATGTGAATAAAATTAATAAAACATAGCCTATGTTCTTTTCTGTGTTATGTTATATTTATACGCAAAGATACAAAGGCATTAATTAATATTCAGCAGTTTTGACTTAAATTTTCGTACACTCATTCAAATTTATAACATTATAAAAATAAGGATTATGATGAATGGTTGCTTAGCAACCATTAAGCGAAAATAAAGAAAATGAAATAAATACATTTGAAATAAGTAAATCTCTAAAACAAATTAGTTTATATTATTCGCGTTTGTAATGACCGAAAGGTGGCGTTGTATAGACCTGATAATCGTTTGTTTACGTAGTGTTTTTTGTTGCATGCTGTAGTATAGCAAAACCCGTTTAAAGAGCTATTTAAAGTGCAGTTTTTTATCTTTTTTATTTAATTATGGGAGATAAATTACAAATATCGACAATTTTAGAATTTCTGGATGCTGGAAAATCTAGTAATTGCTTTAGAGAAGCTGAAGCAATTATTGATTCAAAGAGATTAGTAATGTGCGGCATTAAAGAATGCAAAGAAGAAGAAATAGAGATTGTAGGCTCGTGTTTACAAACAAGCCAAACAAAAGGAAATCCCCATATTATTTCAGGTTTGCTAGTAAAGGAAAACAAAAATTTGAAAATAAAAAAAATTTCTTGCTCTTGCAAAGCTGGAGCAAGTGAATCATGCAAGCATTGTGTTGCTGTCATGTTATTTTGACATGAGTAAAGTCAAATGTACTTTTTTATATTATAGATCTAAACTTTGTGTATAAAATTTTGATTTTAGATAATTTTAATACAAAGAACCCAACGTTGCATGTGTCATAGAACTGTTTATTTATTTATTTATTATAGAACTTTTTTTTTATTTATCGGCCTTTTAAACACTGATTTCAGCGGAGGATGCTTACGGTATCAGTTCTATTTCGTTTCAGACTTTGTCCGCGAGAGGGCGTCTATTTCATTTCAAACGCGAATTGGAACATATTTATAAAAAATCTCCAAAATTTACAGTAATAATTTAAAAAATCTGACAAATGTGTAGACAAAATTTCAAAACAATACGAATAATTTAACTGGTAAATTTCAGTATCCATTTATCATTGAATTCCATTCATGAAATGTGACATTTTCTCTCAAGAAAAAAAAATTAAAAATCATTGGATTTGCCATAGAAAAGCATTATTGCGCAAAATATAATATTCTATATTTTCGGAACTAATGAATCAAATCTTACAAAAAACTATACAGCTTAATCCCAGTGCCTCACTAACATACCCACTTAATTTCAAGCCAATCGGTTGTTTTTTGCGGTAGTTATCGCGTTACAGACAGACTGACAGACTGACTGACAGACTGACTGACAGACTGACTGACTGACAGACTGACTGACAGACAGACACAAAAAAATTTCGTGTCTCCAAAGTAAGCCTTCACTGACGTTTCGGCAATTAATATTCTGAAATAATGGTATTTTGAATAAAATTATTCTCTAATTTTGCAATGCTGCAATATAGTCCAGGCATTTGGTAAAAAATAAATGCAAGTTTAGGTGTAGTTTTGATTTTTGGTTCTCTTTATGTTTTTTGGGTCGCTGAACACGAATCTGGCATTATCCAACAAAATTTCTTCCCGGAAACACGTTTTTTTGGCAAAAAACGTGCCAAAAACGTGGTTTTTTTTTCGTTTTTTCTAAATAACTTCAAAATTATACACTTTACATAAAAGTCATCAATACATAAGTTAAAGAGCACAAAATTTTCTACATTTTTTGTGTTTAAAGTTTTTTCCTCTGATCAATGGTTTAGACGTGAGAGAGCTGCAAAAATAGGTGTGAAAAGCAAAAAATTCAGAAAAACGTGAATTACAGCACCCTACGTCGATGAAAGATGAAAAACAACCATTTTACGCAAATTTTTCCCACTTAATAATACTAAATATATTATTACTAGCAGCCTTCGCCCGCTACGCTGGTCAGGTTTTTTTTTTTTTTTTTTTTTTTTTAAGAAACTTTGAATTAAACGAAATTTTTACATCATAGTAATTTTTAGTTTTATATCGTACTTTAGACTGTCTGTCATCGGTGAAAAATCAGTCATCTAAACGGAAAGTTCAATGTTAGTCACCAATGAATGACATAGCGCTCAACATGTTAACAATTTTAATCACATAAAAATTCATTCATTAGAACTTTTAAAATAAAGCCAAACTTTTGGAATTGGGTTCATCTGATAAAAAACATTTCCCAAGTATTCAATTAAACAACGTAGAATGCTATATTTCATTTGTTACATAATTTCTGAAAAATTATCCAACTAACAAATGTAAAATCCATTAAAATCTATCTTGTAGAACTTAAGTTATAAGCGGCCGCAATGAAATTTCCCTTTGCGTTTTATATATATTGAGATAATTAAATATAAGCTTACATAATCATCTTAACCTGATTATAGAACTCTCTTTCAAAATTTTAGGTTCAATAGATTTTTTTTGTGCTGTGATTAATACGAAATCAAGACTTTCTTTTATATATACAGATAAGGATTGAACATTTCAGGTTTTTGCGCCGAAGACACCGCCAAATCAGGAAAATGTGAAGTATCTCGCGAGCTACTGAACTTAAAAGAATTTGCTTGGTACCATTCGATTCATCATGAAAATATACATTAAAATATGTTATCAGTTGAAAAATACCTACAAAAGCCGATTTTTAAGGAATTTTGAAAAGTTCGTTCATTTTTTTAACCCCCTTAGGGGTGGAATTTACGAAACTCCCTTCTTAGCGGCACTCGATGTTATCAGAAGTATTTTTAACCCAATTTTCAAGATTTTAGGTTCGGCAGATTTTTTTGTGCTGTGATTAACACGAAATCCAGACTTTCTTTTATATATACAAGGTAGAACCCGTCGAATTTCGACGAAAGAAAATGTTTAAAAAGGAAATATTACACTGATTTATAATAAATTTACAAAATTAGTTACAATAAAAAATGCATCTTATATTGGTAAGTTTAACTCTTAAAAAATAATAGTTAGTATAAAGATAACAAAATATTATTTCTATAAAATTCAGTTGTAGAAGTTGTTAAAATTAAACTTTAATCGTACATCTAAGCAGTAAAAAATAACAAAGATCTGTTATTATGATAAAGTTATCAATTAAAGCTCTTATACTAAGTATTCCAAGAAGAAAAAAAAAGCAGAATTTATTCCACTTTGACTCAATCATAGAATTTCCCCCCGTGAAATCATATTTTTGACACAGTACGAACTTTAATTTACTTTTCTTTTCACTTTTAATAAGAAAATGGCAACATAAAAATACGGTAGTTTGTTTTATTCCGCTTTTATCCCTTTGCTTTTAATACATATGGAGTACTTCTGTTGCCACGTTTAGAAAAATGGTATTCAAAGTACAAAAAATTAATATTTCAAAAATAAATTAAGATGCAGTTTTCAAATATAAATTGCATTAAAAAGTAATTTTTTTCCTATACGATGATGCAAAAATTTTAAATGTGCGGTGTTCAAAAGTTAAAAAATTGCAGTAACAAAAATTCCAAAAGTGAAATTTCATTTAAAATTTTAAAGTGTTGCCATTCACAAAATGACGTATGCGTTACGCACAGATACGTTTGGCCTTTATAATATAGATAGATAATGATTGAAAATTTCAGGTTTTTGCGCCGAAGACACCGCCAAATCAGGAAAATGTGCAGTATCTCGCGAACTACTGAACTTAAAAGAATTTGCTTGGTACCATTCGATTCAGCATGAAAAAATACATTAAAATATGTTATCAATTGAAAAATAACTACAACAGACGATTTTTAAGGAATTTTTTAAAAGTTCGTTCCTTTTTTTAACCCCCTTAGGGGTGGAATTTTCGAAAAACCCTTCTTAGCGGCACTCGATGATATCAGAAATATTTTTAACCCAATTTTCAAGATTTTGGGTTCGGCAGATTTTTTTGTGCTGTGATTAATGCGAAATCCAGACCTTCTTTTATATATATAGATTGACAATATTTTATTAATCTGATGTTCATTGTTTCTTTCGTAACTAAAAAATAAATAAAAATGTGCATATCTGAGATCAAAATCTTCATTTGCTATTACAAAATAATAATAGTAATAATTTCTTAATTTGACTTTTAAATAATGTAAATAAAATAAATAAACAGACTTTAACTGATCCCATCTGCACTTTAACCCTTGATTGAAAGGGTGCAAGTGTGAAATAACTTTGGTCAAGCGCCCACCCCCGCATCCCATATCCACGTTTAGTGGAATACTATTCCCCCCCGCCCTTCCCCACCAGTCACGCCTCTGTTAGAAATATGCGTCGCACAGATCACTAGCTTATCAGGAGGACACATTCCTCTTAGTTTCCATATGCAACTGCTTACTTATAATTTAATAATTCACTGTTTGTGTCTCCTTGAATATAGTGAACATCTAAAGTGATTTTGCGCGATGTCGCTGTGTTTGTGACTCTCCTTTAGAAGAGGGCCGTCAGTGAAAGTTAGTCAAGGTATTGCAGCGTTAATCAAGGCAAGTACAGAAAGAAAGGATGGAAAGGCAGTTTTCCTAAAGGGGAAAACCTCAGTAGATGTGCATGTTAAGTGTAGAAAAGCATACGTAAATGAACGGCTGATTACTGCTTATGTAAAGAAGATTGAGGAACAAAATGCTAGCACTTCTCAAATTTTAAGATCATCAGCTCCTCAGTTTAATTTTCGAACTAATTGCTTTATATGTGGACTGAGCATTTCGGAAGAGTTCATTGCAACGCAACCGAAAAATCCACCAAGCGAACGCAATACTTTATACAGTGTGGACCACATGGTATAAAAAAATGGGTATGACCATGGTATGACACATGGGATTCAAAAGTACAATTCTGAAAGCAAGCAAGAGCTCGCAGTGATGATTATGGGCAGGCTATAATTCAGCGCATCGAACCAGTGAATGATTTGATCGCAGCAGAGGCTCAATACCACATCAGACGTTTTAAATATATTTATGGGAAGCCGAAGGTCCAAGAACAGAAGAAACGTGGTCCATTTGTCAAGGCAATCGACAGAGGAATGCAAAGTATATATGATTACCTTGAAAATTATGATGACGAATGTCAATTCTCCATGGAAGAGCTAATGAAACAGGTTACAGGGAGGTATCAACCTGATATGAGAACAGTAAAGTTTAACCTCATTGACAGATATGGACACGACATCAGAATCAGAAAAAAAGTCCATTGTGCGTTTCAAGAATATAGGAGGGAAGATAGTGACTAATGCATGGTATCAGTAAACATGTAAATCTGATCGAGATGAGAGGCTGCGAGTGGTTGAAGCAGCAGCAAAAATTATTTGCGAGGATATCAGATAGAAGATTTGCTTCGATAAACTGCAACAACATCGCAGTTGTGTGTCAAGAGGAAGAGAATGAGCTAGACTTTGAAGCCGATCTGGAAATGGATTGCCCAGACAATGAATCAGAGGACCCAATGCACTGTAAAAAAATCTGTAAAGGTACTATACTTTATCTAGGAAACTGGGATTCCAAGAACTTTTCCTGTAACTGTAACAACAAAAACTCAAGTTTTAGAATCGGTTACATGGATTTTTCCTGTTATCGTTACATGAAAAGTTCTTGGAATCTCAGTTTCCTAGAAAATGGTTAGTACCTTTATAGATTTTTTTTTTACAGTGTGGAAGGGGAAATAGTCATGCCACAAGGTATCAAATATTTACTATTAAAAAAAACTTTTATTTATAATATGATATTTATAAAAACATTCACTAATTCCATTCGTCTATTTTTTAGATGTCTGTGAAAAGCTGGGACCCTCAAATAAAAGAAACCGGAAAGAGTACTTTGTTTTTTAATTAAATGTACTTACTAATGTACATAACTATTTATAGTTAAATAATAATTCATAATGAGTCGTTGTTTTTATTGTTAGAAACTTCATTGTAAAATATAGTCGATCATAATATTTTCAGAAACATTTAAAGTCAATCTTTGCGAAAAATGGTCAGTTTTCATGTTAAATCTATGTACAGTGCCTTAATTCCTATTTTCCGGATTTTTTTTGATTTTGACACCCACATTTTGAACTTCGAGAACTTTAAGAACTGGAATCCGTGTGAGCTTTTATATATTAAAGCCTATTTTAGTTATTTTATTTACATTATTTAAAAGTCAAATTAAAAAATTATTACTATTATTATTTTGTACACTGTAAAAAAAAATCTGTAAAGGTACTAACCATTTTCTAGGAAACTGGGATTCCAAGAACTTTTCATGTAACGATAACAGGAAAAATCCATGTAACCGATTCTAAAACTTGAGTTTTTGTTGTTACCGTTACAGGAAAAGTTCTTGGAATCCCAGTTTCCTAGATAAAATATAGTACCTTTACAGATTTTTTTTTTACAGTGTAATAGCAAATGAAGATTTTGATCACAAATATGCCCATTTTTATTTATTTATTTATTTTTTTTTTTTTTTTGTTATGAAAGAAACAATGAACATCAGATTAATAAAATATAGTCAATAATAATATATTTAGTATTATTAAGTGGGAAAAATTTGCGTAAAATGGTTTTTTTTCATCTTTCATCGACGTACGGTGCTGTAATTCACGTTTTTCAGAATTTTTTTGCTTTTCACACCCATTTTTGCGGCTCTCTCACGGCTAAACCATTGGTCAGAGAAAAACACTTTAAATACCTAAAATGTAGGGAATTTTGTGCTCTTTAATTTATGTATTGATGACTTTTCTGTAAAATGCATAATTTTGAAGTTATTTAGAAAAAACGAAAAAAAGCCATGTTTTTGGCACGTTTTTTGCCAAAAAAAAAAGTGTTTCCGGGGAGAAATTTTGTTGGATAATGCCAGATTCGTGTTCAGCGACCCAAACAACATAAAGGGAACCAAAAATCAAAACTACACCGAAACTTGCATTTATTTTTTACCAAATGCCTGGACTATATTGCAGCATTGCAAAATTATTTGTCTTTTTCGAGCACTTAATGCCTGGACTAATATATATACTGCAATGTAAAGTATATTTTCTGCATCAATTAAGAACTGAATCAAACATATGAAAATGCCAAAAGCTTGGCGGGCCACAGAGAAGTTCCTGGCGGGCCAATTATGGCCCGCGGGCCACGTGTTTGACATGCCTGTTAATGCAATCGAAGTTCCGATTGCTCCTTTAACCTTTGAGCTCTGATGGTTGAATTTTCTACCACTTAACTTTAATTCTGAAATGTCACACTAAAACCAGAAAAATCGACCAAATTTATTTGAAAAAGGTTTAATGCATTTTCTTTTTCGTGTATAACGTTAACAGTTTTTTTTTTTCATTCCAAAATACTGGTGTCAATGTGACATTTGGAATTTTGAAGAAATTTACCATTAACCTCTTCGCTACTGGCGATTATTACAGTATTTTTAATTATTACTGAACTATTTTTTCTCTCGTTTGACTTCAGAGAGAGATTTTTGTTTTATCTTCATTAGCTCGAATCTTAGAGTTTGAAACATATTATTCTTATATCGAAATTTCATTTATATTTGAGTATCATTAATAAAATGGGACAAAACTGATGTACCCATTTGGGTACTCAGGGACTGAAGAGGTTAAAGAGTGAGTCAGGGAAGGAGGAATTTGTTAGATAGACATTTTCGTCCACAACTGCATCGATTCAATGTGGGCGTTGGTTTCATAAAACAAAATTACCCATTAATCTCCCGTGAATATTTCGACGTTTTTATGGACATAGTAATCCTGATACAAAATAAATAAAGCGATAGTATGATAGGTTTAAAGAAACAGATTATATTGCAGAAGGTGCAGGCCTAGTGGAATGAAGCAACTGTTGACCGTTTCGACAATAGTTTCAGCGGAATCCTACTCAATCAACGCGTAAAGCATAGCGTGAAGTAAAATTATCAAATCTGCTGCGAGTAATGTAACAGAAAACATGTTAATAATCAGGAAGGAACTAGACTATTTATTAGACATTCTTCGCGTTACCAACAGGACATACCTCGAAATTTATTTAAGTACGTATACTTAATATATATATATATATAACAGTACTTACAATGTACCCTAATAAACATATGCCTAATCATAATAGCTTGGAATCAATAAACATTTATAGTCACCCAAAACTTTTTTTTCACCCTGTATATTAATTCATAATCATCCTTTTCCACCGAAAGGGCATAGCCGGATAAGCATTGGAAACATGCCTTTCAATCAAATTTCTTGATTTTTTTGCCATGTGTGGCTACTTATCTGACAATGTATTTCACCTATTATTACCTCATAAATATTGATATTTTATGAAATAAAAATGTTTTTTCAATTTTTTAGAAACTTTATTTTCTCAAAAACTATTGAACTGAATTAAATGCAATTAATTGAGTTTATATAGGCATCAAAGATGCATAACTGGGGATTTTTGTATAATTTTCTGATTGTAATAAGTGTGTGAAAAAACGATTTAAAATTTTACAAAAATAAAAATCATATCTTATAGTTGTCGGAAAATTATCATTTTCTTGTAAAAAGTTCCTTATATGTGTCCAAATATTATATAAAAATACCAAAAGTTTGCGTTGGGTACTACATATAAGTATTCGCAAAAATGTGTATGAAAATGATTAAAATTCATTTAAAGGCGTTATTTGGGGCGGAGCTACTCAACTTCGTTATCCGAAGACTTTTTAAAAGAATGTCAAGAGACGATGTGCCAATTCATGTATTTTAGATTTAATTAAGCATATAGACTATAATTTTTAAAACCGTCGATATTATTTTGATATCGAAAACTGATGATTTGTTTCGGAGACAATAGAGAAAAATATTTTTGCTTGGAAAACACTAACATTCTTCGATATCGAAATGTAACGCCAGTTATTATGATGATTTTTATTGAAACATTTTCACCACTTTTAACGAAAAATAATAAAAAAAAGTAATTCCGTTTTTTTTTTTTAGCTAAAATTAGTACAAATGTTTTATAGCTATGATTAAATCTTAATGAGTTCTTTTAATTTTAGCATATCTGTGATGTGTGGAGATTGACAACTTTTTGTTTAATATATACGCTACTAGCAATTTTTTATATTCTAACGATATATTTCTGTGGTTGTTTTATTTGTTTATAAATATTAGCGAAAAGTACATAAATTGACTTAAAAGAAATAAAAAAGAATACTGACAACATTGGGTGATATTTTGTACTAAGAAGTATACTTCTGTAATTTTGAACGGTTTAATATTTGAAAATAAAATAAAATAAAAATTTTTTTTAATAAATTAATTTTTTTTTATAAATAAATTTCAGACCAAAAACACAGTGGAAAAATTTACAAGAGATTAAAATACTGTAAAGACATAGTTATTTCTTTGTGAATATATTATAAATATATATGCATATATAAATAGCTCAGTGCTTTAGGCTTCACCTTCAAGAACTGTGACATTTATGGGGAAAAACAGCTGACACGTGATAAGGTATTGCATTATTTTATACATAAAAATAAAAACTTAATTTTTTTTCTGTAACCACAATTTTGTTTCCTAGAAACTTCGACAACAATCATATTCCGGATTTTCATTTTTAGATGACATCGTAACAAATAGAAATCATTGACTACAATAAATCAGTTTCTGATTGTGGCAGTTATCAACTATAGTAAAATGTGGTGATTAGGAACAGCGGGGCGAATAGGAACGAAACTTCCCGGTCATACAAATAAATTCATTATAAATATATGCGATGATATTTCTAGTTGCTAATTTTTTTATAAGAAGGTAATAAAACTAAGAGTTGGGAAAATCAGTTTTGACTTATTGGCACCACTACTAGGGTCTATAAAAAACATCAAGAGGTTCCTCAAAAACCTCATTTTTTCAACGTCTTCAAAACTTTGTATGTAACTACAGTATTTTTCGTATTCTAAACCTAAGAGAGGAGATTTTTAATTAATGATAGGCCTGTAAGAGATATGCTGTGTTAAATACTACTTATTTCTAAACTACATAATGAAAAAAAGAAAAATGGCTTGTAATATCAGAGGTTTAAGACTTACGGGGTGAATCGGAACACGTTTTTTTCATGGTTTATTTTTCTATATAGTAATAGTGTCATGCAGTATAAGAAAACATATGTATGAATATGTATTGTAACAATATTTTGTCTGTTCTAATTACTTGAATAGCTTAAAGGTGCCAATAAATTACTTAGTTAAACAAAAAAAGTCAACGCCTAATCCAACAGACATGGAACACACAATAAAAGAATTTAAAAACGGCAAATTAATTAGACAAACTACACAAAATTATTCTCTGACATCCACAACATTACACAAACACCTCAAAATGAAAAATCAATTAAAAAAGAGAGGGATGCAAACAGTACTAAAGACTGATGATGAGAGCGTATTAGTAGATCGTATAAATATATGCAGCGATTGGGGCTACTTAATAGATTCACTTACCCAATGACTGCTAATAAAGAACAATACAGAACAGGGCTGAATTTGCATTAAATTCTACTTCTGGAATTCGAATATAATTTCTTTAAATAAATTTTAATTTTTCTTGATTTCAAAGTTGTTTTCTAATTTTTAAAAAGACATATCTTTACTTCTATACAAAATAAAGGATTGGTTTCACAGTAACTACGTGTTCCTATTCCTCCTTTATCATTAATACCTATTTTTATTAACCCTATTAAAGTTTGAATCGGAATAAATAAAGATCATAACATTTCTTCCGATTCACCCTTATCTGCGGGGTGAATCGGAACACCATTAAAAAAATAATAATATATATATAAACAGCAAAAATGTTTCGTTTTTGCTTAAAAATTAAATAACAAAACAAGACCGAAGTTCCTTGTACAAAAATAAAAAAATCAGTTGTTGCTTTTTTTTAACGATAAGTTGAAAAGTGTTCCGATTCACCCCATTTTACGGTACCTGCGCATTTCACATGGAGCTGAACAGGGAATACCGGTGGATTGAAAAGCTTGAAACTACTAACTTTAATTTATCTATATAAAAACTGGTGAAAAACATTTTAATTGTTTGTGATCAGTGTCGTTACATTTGGACATCGAAGAATGTAGTTTTGTTTCTAGGCCGAAAATATTCTTCCCTGTTGTTTTATCCAACACCAACAACTTATTTTTATATCGAAACAGTATCGTCAGCGTTGAGAATGATGCTTATGTGATCATTAAAATTTAAAATACAACAATTCTTTAAGTGTATATTCCAAAATTTTTTCAGGTGGAGTAGATGAGTAGCTCCGCCCCAAATAACGCCTTTAAATGAATTTTAATCATTTTTATGAACATTTTTGTAAATATTTATATGTAGTACCCAACGCAAACTTTTGGTATTTTTATATAATATTTCGGCACATATAAGGAACTTTTTACAAGAAAATGGTAATTTACCGACAACTATAAGATATGATTTTTATTTTTGTAAAATTTTAAATCGCTTTTTCGCACACTTATTACAATCAGGGAATTATACAAAAATTCCCAGTTAATCATCTTTGATGCCTATATGCACTCAATTAATAACATTTACTTCGGTTCAATAGTTTTTGAGAAAATGAAGTTTTTAAAAAATCGAAAAAACATTTTTATCTCATAAAATATCAATATTTATAAGGTGATAATAGGTAAAATACATTGTCAGATAAGTAGCCACACATGGCAAAAAAATCAAAAAATTTGATTGAAAGGCATGTTTCCAATGCTTATCCGGCTATGCCCTTTCTCAAAGTTATATTTCTCACAAATCAAATTATTATTTTAAATCAAAATTCACACCGTAAAAATTACCAAGAAATAATTTAAATTAATAAATACTATCTTCAATGCTGCATACAGGTTATCTTGGAAAAAATTGATTATGACAGTTGACTGCTGTAGATTTTACAGTAGTCAATGTTATGTTTTGTATTAAATAAGTACTGATGAACTAGGGTTGGGCATTTCGATTCATCTTGAAGAGTCGACTCTGACTCGATTCACTTAGTTAATGAGTCGAGATAGTGAGTCGACTCCCGACTCACTTACGATTGGTTGGTTGGTTGTAAAAATGACGCAATTTCATGTCTTCTATCACGTATATCGCACAAAATAGAATTTTTAAATGTATGCTCGAATTGTTTTAGTTTTTAGATAAAAGATATATTTTTGTAGCAAGGGCCGAAATTTTCAGTCCTGTATCGGCCCAGAACGTATAAAAAAAATGACCTGGTTGGTAAAAAACATAATTGTTCGGCCAACTTGCTTCGTACAGAACAGTTATTAACCCGACAAGAAAAAAGTTAAAATCTTCTTCTTAGCCTGATCCGGCATAGTTAAATTTTTAGAAAATATAGATTTTTCCGTTTGAGAAGTTCTAATCAAAAATTAACATTTTAGATTTTTTTTTTATGTTTATAATCTTTATTTTTAAAGAAGAACCCTATGCTATGATATTCATTTTTTAATTAATGTTAATTTCTGTGTAAATATTTCAGTTGATATTAATATTGTTAATCCACATATTATGTGTTATTCTACGCATTAGAGGCTTAAAAATCTGAAAAATGCTACAAAGTAAAATCCTCCAAGACGGAAAAACATTAAATAAAAATTCGCTATAGACGAGTTCCCTTCCGATCGCTACGAGGAAAAAAAGGTTACACCCGAACCAGTCTTTTAGTAAAAAGTAAGTCTCGAGCTCGGCTTGGGAGAATGCAATGACAAGGCCCAATCCGAGGCTTGTAAAATAAAGTAAGGCCCGACCCGAGTGCCGCTAAAAAAGGCCGGAGCTTCGAGCCAGGATTCGGCAATCACAGCGTTTAAAATTATTAGACTGTTTTCTTTCCTTTTTTTCCTTTCTTTTTTTTGAGGGGGGGGGGGTTCTTTACTTAAAAATTTAAAACGGATACTTTAAGTTCATTATGTTCTTATATTTATAAATTATTAGTTATTCTCAAATATCCCCCCCCCCAAAAAAAAAGAGAAATATTAGTACAAATTAAGTTAATTGGTTTTTTAATTTTTTTTTAATATGTGTGCGTTTACATATATGTCGTGTTGGTTATGTTGGAAAGATATCGTATCATCGAATTAAAAAGAAATTAATTACTTTACGTTTAGATTCTGTAGAAACTATAATGCAAAAAATGTATCTCCCCCCTCCCCGGTCTAGTCTATTTCTGAATTTATTAACACTAAAACTATGAAAAAAAGGGGACAACAGTAGTTTGCTGGAAAATAATAGCGATTATCCTGAGTCTCATTGTTTTGTAGAAAATTGCATTTTTCGTTTCACATAAGCTTTATATTGCAGGGCTCAATGTCAGTATGTTTTAAATGAACAATTATAAAATTGATAGCCTAACTATTGAGGGGATTTCGAATCAAATAACGTTTTCCATTTGTTTAATAAATGAACTGCTAATCAAACTAAATACGAAAAAGAAAAAATGGATCTGTTGTAGTGTGTTTGAAGAGGTGAAGAGATATTAGAAAATTTAAGATTCAATTCTAGAAAAAAAACTCAGCATTGACATAATTTCTGATACATTTTTATTTAGAACTTTAAAAAATGACAGACAGCTATAGAGGAGATGAAAAATCAAACAGCATTTCCATTTTTTAATAAATACATTACATATGAAGAAAAAATGCATTCTTGTCACGAAACGACAGGTTTTTCTCTTTTCCCTTGCAATATAAACTTCAATTTTAAGAGTAATTTTCTAATGTATTTTGCCAAAAATTGGAAAGCGCCAATCAATTACATAATTTCTGAATAAGAAAACTTTTCAATTTTACGAGTTTTTTTTTTTCAACTAAAAATGAATTCAGAAATGTGTAAGAAAGTAGCTTTTTTGAATTTAAGAACAGATATAATAAATTCAGAGAAATATTTTCAGAAATCTACTTTATATTATGCAGCTTTAAAAGCTACGACATTTTTAACCCTCTTTTCTTTCTTTTATTCCAAATTATATTATTTTTTTAACGAATGTTGAAGAGTCTAAAAATCTAAGTAAACGATAACATTGCTGTTGCTATTGTGTATTTTCTGTCTTGCGAATACATACTAAACTAAAATATTGCTCATGAATGTGCATAAAATATTCTTAAGAAAATTATTGTATGGTAAGAAAAATCGGATTTTTTTGTAGAAATTGAACCGGGCCGGGTAAGTTTATTAATTT
Organism: Maratus speculifer; assembly: GCA_964019185.1. NCBI lineage: Eukaryota > Metazoa > Arthropoda > Arachnida > Araneae > Salticidae > Maratus > Maratus speculifer. The sequence goes on from CAXHSM010001518.1 coordinate 925,353, forward strand.
ATTTAAACTTTTTATTTTACATTTGCCTGGGGTAGCTTTCGCTTGTACCGGGCCTGATTGGACCTGTGAGCTCCTCTAAATAAATTATGAATATTTGCAAGTTTTCTGTAATTTTAATAAATGTCATTTTACAAATCTATCAAAATGTTCAGTGTCTGGGACATAATTTACCCCTTATGCGATCATAAAAAAGCGGCGGTGAGACTAATTTTTTTAATTTTTTCACTGATATTTACAGTTTTTATAATTGACTTCCTTTTGAAATTCTATTTATAAAATCATGATAATATACTGAATAACTGCCAGGTTTTATGTTTTTATCCTACCACTATTTAAAATAAATAATAAATTAAAAAAAATGTATTTTTAAATCATCGGAAATTTAGGAAAGCAAGCAAATTCTCTTCATAAAAAATAACTGTAAAAAATAAGCGTAAAATTTGGCAGCTATGACATTGTGATCCCCCCTCCTCCCGATTTACACCCAAAACTTACTCGCGCTACCAAAAAAAAAAAAAAAAAAAAAAAAAAAATTAAATCAAATAAATAAAATAAACAGGAAATATTATCTGAATCTGGTGTGAAAAAAGGAATATTTAAAAAAATCGACTATCTAAACTTTAAAAAATTATATGAAAATTATATCCATTTTTACATTATCTGCAAACATTTATAATTTATAAAAAAAAAAAATGCATATTAAAAGAATATATTCGTAATCAAATGAAGGACAACACTTTATCTAAAATACATCAATCATAAAATAAACTCATAAAACTTTTTAGCAGTGGTGAATTCGGAAAGTGGCCCGGGGGTCAGGCATTCCCGCGGAACAATGAGATCCCCCCCCCCTGAAATATCAGGCATTTTGTGTTTTAAATGATAAAAGAGTGCAGTCTTTACCCCACCCAAAATTCTTTATAACATCCACCTACACCCACAGAAATCTCCTCTCGAAAAAAATGTGTCTTAATTTAACACTGCTGAACACCCCTTTTTCCATAAATTCAATTAATCTTTCCAGAAATAACCAGCAGAACGCCCCTTTTTCTCTGCCCCTCCCACTCTTTTCATTCATTCGGTATCTTCCTAATTACACGTGAAATGCACATCTACACTGCCTCCGCTTTTCCAAAAATCCCCAATCCCAACATAAAGTCAAACCAAGACATTTGTTTTTTGCTAAAAAGCCCAGCGCGGATTCGAAGAGTCGAAATCTGATACCGAGTCGAAAGAGTGGTTTTCAAGGAGTCGAAGAATCGAAGAGTCGACCACCCAATCTTCAACTCTCGACTCTCCAAGTCCGACACTGTTAAACTGGTCCAAGCACTCTTTGAGTGAGTGAGTTGACTTTTCGACTCTTCGATTCCGAATCCCAAACTGAGTTGAAATGAAAGTTCGACTCTTTTGAGTCGACTCCGTTAGCCAGATAGGAGTCGATAGTTCGATTCACTTGTAAGGAGTCGAGATTTAGAGTCGACTCCTCGACTCCTCGGCCAACTCTAGAGAGGAACCTGGACAGAACTGCGCATGGTCGAAAAGAGCGAGTCCATGTCAAAAATGGGGAAGTTAGTACCATCTCGAGATGAGTTTGTTTATTAAACAACCCTAGATGTGTCGAGTTTTTTTTTTGGGGGGGGGGGGGAATACCTTTTTGTTTCTGTAATTGATCTTTATCTGTTTTTAAAATTACATTGTAATTCTGTTACACGAAATAAGTTATAAAAAAACTAGTATAATAAAAAAGACGATTTAAAGGTATGATTATTAAACTTAGCCTAATAAATTTTCACTCGCAATATAGTGCAACTTAATCTTTTTAGAAGTAACGGCAACATGGCGTGATTTTAAAACATACCAGATTAGCGATTTTTTAAATATGTTTCTTTACATTATTGTGTACACTATTTATTTATATTATTTGCATGCATTGGATATGAATATTGCGCAGATATCATATACTTATAAGGTTTGGAACAATTTTTTTCCAACGTCAATTTGGCAAAAACCTAATTTTCGAATACTGGTTAAATATACATCTTTAAATTATTTTCTATTATTTACAAAAATAACAATAAATAAAACAATTTTTAAATATATTAAATTTTAAAAACTAACAACTATAGAACAAAAGACATTTTATATATATTTCAGTAAAAGAAAATTAAGGTAAATAAACAGTTTATCAAAAAATAAACAATATCAGGGTTACCATATTCGGCAAAATAATGCCATTTTGGCGTCAAGTAAATCCCAGTGAGAATATGATATACATGTGCCCTGAATATTTAGGTTGTTAGAATTGGCGAATTTCTTGTATAGCCGCCAAGTCAGATGCCAACCAATCGTTAAAACTGCGTTTTAGTCATAAACATAAATGTAAAAAAGAAAAAAAGAAAAAAAAAAACATGCTTTTATTAAATATTCACAAAAATGTAAGAGAAGATATATACATAATTGATAGAAGGTGCACAATCTATTTAATTTAAAATAAGATTTTACTCAGAACAAAAAATAGAAAACAATATTTAATATCATTTCCATGAATACGTAGAAGCAATTTCGGCCTCATAGGCTGTTCCCCCCAAAGTCTCAATGGAATCGGTTAGCCATTCTGCCAGGTCAGGACCTTACAAGAGTGGCACATCAGTATTGCACGTTGAAGATACCATCGAAATTTTAGATGGTTGTTTTATTTCATATTTTATTTCATAGTGGGCTGGAAATGAACCTGTAAATTGAAAAAAGCTATAAAATAAGATTTTTCAAATTTCTTGTGAGAGTCGTTTGCCAAAACGAATTCAGAAAAGTAATTTTCGCTTTATTAAATTTGAAAAGTTCTGCCCATAAATAAGACAATTTTTTAATTACTAAAATATTTGTGGAGAATTAATTAATTTAAGCACGAAGAATTATTTTAATTGTTGTGTCAAAACAAGCGGTAATGGTTATTTATGACCTTCCACTTTCCGGCATAAAGCTTTTTTGACGAATGCAATATTGTTTCAATGTTCATGAAAATGATTTAATCTCAAGAGTGCATTAAAAGTTCTTATTGAATATATTAACATTGTATTTATGCTTTTAAACTAATATCCTATTGCTTTTATTTCCAATATTTGTGTGATGTAAATTAAAAAAATTTCACTGCAGTAGTGCAAAAGTAATTTTAAAATATAACAAGTTGGAAATTGCACGTGAAGCGTAGCAAATGAGGTGCGTTCGTACTATAACGAAGTTTTAAAAAATTCAGATCTTGCTGATATAGTAAAGGGACTTTGGATACAGTATAGTGGTCGAAATTTTTGTGTTCCTGTAAATATGCAGGGAGTAATTTTCATTATACTTCATTAACGTATATCTTATTCATAAAATGTGAAGTAGTTTAATTTAATTAAAACACGCCCCAAACAATGTTTCCCCGTATAACATTATTTAGTGGAATATATTTGTATGGCCCTGTAAATAAATAATAAATCTTCTTTACATCCCAGATTGTACAGAATGTATATTTTAGTACATACTTCATAGATTCATGTCAATTCTATTAATTCAAATGAGTGTAACACCATTAAAATGCATTTGAAACTTTTTTTCCCATTGATCGTAATGTAACGGAATACTTTTGATTGTCCCTGTAATTGATATATGCAACCGATTTTCATAACATTTGAAATGACTCGACAATATTATGTAATAATTATACGTTTTAAATTTCAAACGATTAAAATGCATTTGAAACTTTTTTCCCCTTTGACCGTAATGTAACTGTATCCTTTTGATTGCCCCTGTAATTGATCTATCCATCCGATTTTCATAAAAATTGAAACGACTAAACATAATTATGTAATAATTATTCATTTTAAATTTCAAACGATTAAAATGCATTTGAAACTTTTTTCCCCATTGACCGTAATGTAAGGGAATCCTTTTGATAGTCCTTGTAACTGATCTATCCATCCGATTTTCATAAAATTTGAAATGACTCGACAAAATTATGTAATAATTATGTATTTTAAATTTCAAACGATTTGGTTCGGTAGTTTTGCGTTGTTATATGCGGACAGACGGACAGACAGACTGAGCGACAACAATAGGTGCTACGTATTTACATAATTACGAACGCACCTAAAAAGCACCGAAAAAGGAAAGTAAGTAATTAATTTAATTTATGTACAAAGAATCTTTTTTTAATTTTAAACAATGAATGTATTAATTAATACTGTTAAATAAATAATAATATACCGCTTAAGTCCTACAGGATTCCTATAGGTCAGGGAATTTCTTTAAATTTAGGTAAGATAAACACCACCATTTTCTAAGAGAAAACGTTGTTTTTTTACAATCTCGTGATTGTATAAGTTGGGGTTTTCTATACATATATATACAGGGTGTTACCAATTCTTTTTTACAATAAAAGAGGGATGATAGTACACATCGAGACAAACAATATTAAATAGGAGACCAAGAGTCCCAAACGTTTTCCAAAGGAGATAGCCGCCATTAAAGTTTAGGGACCAAAATTTCAAATAAACATCAGTATGCCTCGAAAATATGGGTGTGGCGTTGCCCCTCAAGGGGTTAAAGTGTTTTAGCATCAAAAATTCCTTAACCCCTTGGGGACGAGCCAAAGGTATACGTGCCGCAAAAAGGCTTAAAAAAAACTTTGTTTGTCCTTACCAGTAAATTTTTAGTGTAAAATTTGTGGTATTTAATCGGAGCATTTTCTCAATTTAATAAGTCACTAGTTTCTGTTGTTAAAAACCGGGAACAAAACATTAGAAATTTCGTAAAAATTTCCCGTCGCGACGGGGTTAAATTACTGGTTCCTATATCTAAATATAAATTTTTTCTATCATTAAATAATGGAGAAATTACCGTAAGAAATTTTTCATCAAAGATGCTTGAAAATTCTTAATGCGTACGAAGCCTGTAAAATCATATTAATCATATTTTTTATATTAACACTGTTTAAATGAAAACTTATCTTTGACAATTTTGAAGGGAGAACGAAAACTCTTGCCCATATGATAATTATTAACAACAAATTTGCATCCGTACAAAAATACAACTTTTTGCATCATTAGGTCAGTTTTATTAGTTTCGTTTGTGCAATCGAAGGCCCGATTGCCCCTTTAACCCTTTGAGCTCTGATGGTTCAATTTTCTACCTCTTAATTTTAATCCTGAAATGTCACACCAAAACCAGAAAAATCGACCAAATTTATTTGAAAAAGGTTTAATGTTTTTTTTCCGTCTATATGGTTAACCGATTTTTTTTTTTTTTCATTACAATATACTGGTACCAATGTGACATTTCGAATTTTGAAGAAATTTGCCCATCAGAACTGAAAGGGTGACTCAGGGAAGGAAGACTTTGTTAGAAAGACATTTTCGTCTGCAACTGCATCGATTCAATGTGTGCGTCGGTTTCACAAAACAAATTACCCATTAATTTTCTGCGAATATTTTTGACGTTTTTATGGACATAAAAATCCTGCTACAAAATAAATAAAGCGATGGTATGATAGGTTTAAAGAAACAGATTATATTGCAGAAGGTGCAGGCCTAGTGGAATGAAGGAACTGTTGACCGTTTCGACAGTAGTTTCAGCGGGAAAATGCTCAATCAACGCGTAAAGCATAGCGTGAAGTAAAAACATTTTCTTTTTTTTTTCAATTACAAAATACTTTTGTCAATGTGACATTTGGAATTTTGAAGAAATTTACCCATCAGAGCTTAAAGAGTGAGTCAGGGAAGGAGGACTTTGTTAGATAGACATTTTCGTCTACAACTGCATCGATTCAATGTGTGCGTTGGTCTCATAAAACAAAATTACCCATTAATTTTCCATGAATATTTCGACGTTTTTATGGACATAATAATCCTGATACAAAATAAATAAAGCGATGGTATGATAGGTTTTAAAGAAACAGATTATATTGCAGAAGGTGCAGGCCTAGTGGAATGAAGCAACTGTTGACCGTTTCGACAATAGTTTCAGCGGAATCCTACTCAATCAACGCGTAAAGCATAGCGTGAAGTAAAATTATCAAATCTGCTGCGAGTAATGTAACAGAAAATATGTTAATAATCAGGAAGGAACTAGACTATTTATTAGACATTCTTCGCGTTACCAACAGGACATACCTCGAAATTTATTTAAGTACGTATACTTAATATATATATATATAACAGTACTTACAATGTACCCTAATAAACATATGCCTAATCATAATAGCTTGAAATCAATAAACATTTATAGTCACCCAAAACTTTTTTTTCACCCTGTATATTAATTCATAATCATCCTTTTCCACCGAAAGGGCATAGCCGGATAAGCATTGGAAACATGCCTTTCAATCAAATTTCTTGATTTTTTTGCCATGTGTGGCTACTTATCTGACAATGTATTTCACCTATTATTACCTCATAAATATTGATATTTTATGAAATAAAAATGTTTTTTCAATTTTTTAGAAACTTTATTTTCTCAAAAACTATTGAACTGAATTAAATGCAATTAATTGAGTTTATATAGGCATCAAAGATGCATAACTGGGGATTTTTGTATAATTTTCTGATTGTAATAAGTGTGTGAAAAAACGATTTAAAATTTTACAAAAATAAAAATCATATCTTATAGTTGTCGGAAAATTATCATTTTCTTGTAAAAAGTTCCTTATATGTGTCCAAATATTATATAAAAATACCAAAAGTTTGCGTTGGGTACTACATATAAGTATTCGCAAAAATGTGTATGAAAATGATTAAAATTCATTTAAAGGCGTTATTTGGGGCGGAGCTACTCAACTTCGTTATCCGAAGACTTTTTGAAAGAATGTCAAGAGACGATGTGCCAATTCATGTATTTTAGATTTAATTAAGCATATAGACTATAATTTTTAAAACCGTCGATATTATTTTGATATCGAAAACTGATGATTTGTTTCGGAGACAATAGAGAAAAATATTTTTGCTTGGAAAACACTAACATTCTTCGATATCGAAATGTAACGCCAGTTATTATGATGATTTTTATTGAAACATTTTCACCACTTTTAACGAAAAATAATAAAAAAAAGTAATTCCGTTTTTTTTTTTAGCTAAAATTAGTACAAATGTTTTATAGCTATGTTTAAATCTTAATGAGTTCTTTTAATTTTAGCATATCTGTGATGTGTGGAGATTGACAACTTTTTGTTTAATATATACGCTACTAGCAATTTTTTATATTCTAACGATATATTTCTGTGGTTGTTTTATTTGTTTATAAATATTAGCGAAAAGTTCATAAATTGACTTAAAAGAAATAAAAAAGAATACTGACAACATTGGGTGATATTTTGTACTAAGAAGTATACTTCTGTAATTTTGAACGGTTTAATATTTGAAAATAAAATAAAATAAAAATGTTTTTTTAATAAATTAATTTTTTTTTATAAATAAATTTCAGACCAAAAACACAGTGGAAAAATTTACAGGAGATTAAAATACTGTAAAGACATAGTTATTTCTTTGTGAATATATTATAAATATATATGCATATATAAATAGCTCAGTGCTTTAGGCTTCACCTTCAAGAACTGTGACATTTATGGGGAAAAACAGCTGACACGTGATAAGGTATTGCATTATTTTATACATAAAAATAAAAACTTAATTTTTTTTCTGTAACCACAATTTTGTTTCCTAGAAACTTCGACAACAATCATATTCCGGATTTTCATTTTTAGATGACATCGTAACAAATAGAAATCATTGACTACAATAAATTAGTTTCTGATTGTGGCAGTTATCAACTATAGTAAAATGTGGTGAATAGGAACAGCGGGGCGAATAGGAACGAAACTTCCCGGTCATACAAATAAATTCATTATAAATATATGCGATGATATTTCTAGTTGCTAATTATTTTATAAGAAGGTAATAAAACTAAGAGTTGGGAAAATCAGTTTTGACTTATTGGCACCACTACTAGGGTCTATAAAAAACATCAAGAGGATCTTCAAAAACCTCATTTTTTCAACGTCTTCAAAACTTTGTATGTAACTACAGTATTTTTCGTATTCTAAACCTAAGAGAGGGGATTTTTAATTAATGATAGGCCTGTAAGAGATATGCTGTGTTAAATACTACTTATTTCTAAACTACATAATGAAAAAAAGAAAAATGGCTTGTAATATCAGAGGATTAAGACTTACGGGGTGAATTGGAACACGTTTTTTTCATGGTTTATTTTTCTATATAGTAATAGTGTCATGCAGTATAAGAAAACATATGTATGAATATGTATTGTAACAATATTTTGTCTGTTCTAATTACTTGAATAGCTTAAAGGTGCCAATAAATTACTTAGTTAAACAAAAAAAGTCAACGCCTAATCCAACAGACATGGAACACACAATAAAAGAATTTAAAAACGGCAAATTAATTAGACAAACTACACAAAATTATTCTCTGACATCCACAACATTACACAAACACCTCAAAATGAAAAATCAATTAAAAAAGAGAGGGATGCAAACAGTACTAAAGACTGATGATGAGAGCGTATTAGTAGATCGTATAAATATATGCAGCGATTGGGGCTACTTAATAGATTCACTTACCCAATGACTGCTAATAAAGAACAATACAGAACAGGGCTGAATTTGTATTAAATTCTACTTCTGGAATTCGAATATAATTTCTTTAAATAAATTTTAATTTTTCTTGATTTCAAAGTTGTTTTCTAATTTTTAAAAAGACATATCTTTACTTCTATACAAAATAAAGGATTGGTTTCACAGTAACTACGTGTTCCTATTCCTCCTTTATCATTAATACCTATTTTTATTAACCCTATTAAAGTTTGAATCGGAATAAATAAAGATCATAACATTTCTTCCGATTCACCCTTATCTGCGGGGTGAATCGGAACACCATTAAAAAAATAATAATATATATATAAACAGCAAAAATGTTTCGTTTTTGCTTAAAAATTAAATAACAAAACAAGACCGAAGTTCCTTGTACAAAAATAAAAAAATCAGTTGTTGCTTTTTTTTAACGATAAGTTGAAAAGTGTTCCGATTCACCCCATTTTACGGTACCTGCGCATTTCACATGGAGCTGAACAGGGAATACCGGTGGATTGAAAAGCTTGAAACTACTAACTTTAATTTATCTTTATAAAAACTGGTGAAAAACATTTTAATTGTTTGTGATCAGTGTCGTTACATTTGAACATCGAAGAATGTAGTTTTGTTTCTAGGCCGAAAATATTCTTCCCTGTTGTTTTATCCAACACCAACAACTTATTTTTATATCGAAACAGTATCGTCAGCGTTGAGAATGATGCTTATGTGATCATTAAAATTTAAAATACAACAATTCTTTAAGTGTATATTCCAAAATTTTTTCAGGTGGAGTAGATGAGTAGCTCCGCCCCAAATAACGCCTTTAAATGAATTTTAATCATTTTTATGAACATTTTTGTAAATATTTATATGTAGTACCCAACGCAAACTTTTGGTATTTTTATATAATATTTCGGCACATATAAGGAACTTTTTACAAGAAAATGGTAATTTACCGACAACTATAAGATATGATTTTTATTTTTGTAAAATTTTAAATCGCTTTTTCGCACACTTATTACAATCAGGGAATTATACAAAAATTCCCAGTTAATCATCTTTGATGCCTATATGCACTCAATTAATAACATTTACTTCGGTTCAATAGTTTTTGAGAAAATGAAGTTTTTAAAAAATCGAAAAAACATTTTTATCTCATAAAATATCAATATTTATAAGGTGATAATAGGTAAAATACATTGTCAGATAAGTAGCCACACATGGCAAAAAAATCAAAAAATTTGATTGAAAGGCATGTTTCCAATGCTTATCCGGCTATGCCCTTTCTCAAAGTTATATTTCTCACAAATCAAATTTTTATTTTAAATCAAATTCACACCGTAAAAATTACCAAGAAATAATTTAAATTAATAAATACTATCTTCAATGCTGCATACAGGTTATCTTGGAAAAAATTGATCATGACAGTTGACTGCTGTAGATTTTACAGTAGTCAATGTTATGTTTTGTATTAAATAAGTACTGATGAACCACGTTTGAGAGGAACCTGGACAGAACTGCGCATGGTCGAAAAGAGCGAGTCCATGTCAAAAATGGGGAAGTTAGTACCATCTCGAGATGAGTTTGTTTATTAAACAACCCTAGATGTGTCGAGTTTTTTTTTTTGGGGGGGGGATACCTTATTGTTTCTGTAATTGATCTTTATCTGTTTTTAAAATTACATTGTAATTCTGTTACACGAAATAAGTTATAAAAAGACAAGTATAATAAAAAAGACGATTTAAAGGTATGATTATTAAACTTAGCCTAATAAATTTTCACTCGCAATATAGTGCAACTTAATCTTTTTAGAAGTAACGGCAACATGGCGTGATTTTAAAACATACCAGATTAGCGATTTTTTAAATATGTTTCTTTACATTATTGTGTACACTATTTATTTATATTATTTGCATGCATTGGATATGAATATTGCGCAGATATCATATACTTATAAGGTTTGGAACAATTTTTTTCCAACGTCAATTTGGCAAAAACCTAATTTTCGAATACTGGTTAAATATACATCTTTAAATTATTTTCTATTATTTACAAAAATAACAATAAATAAAACAATTTTTAAATATATTAAATTTTAAAAACTAACAACTATAGAACAAAAGACATTTTATATATATTTCAGTAAAAGAAAATTAAGGTAAATAAACAGTTTATCAAAAAATAAACAATATCAGGGTTACCATATTCGGCAAAATAATGCCATTTTGGCGTCAAGTAAATCCCAGTGAGAATATGATATACATGTGCCCTGAATATTTAGGTTGTTAGAATTGGCGAATTTCTTGTATAGCCGCCAAGTCAGATGCCAACCAATCGTTAAAACTGCGTTTTAGTCATAAACATAAATGTAAAAAAGAAAAAAAGAAAAAAAAAACATGCTTTTATTAAATATTCACAAAAATATAAGAGAAGATATATACATAATTGATAGAAGGTGCACAATCTATTTAATTTAAAATAAGATTTTACTCAGAACAAAAAATAGAAAACAATATTTAATATCATTTCCATGAATACGTAGAAGCAATTTCGGCCTCATAGGCTGTTCCCCCCAAAGTCTCAATGGAATCGGTTAGCCATTCTGCCAGGTCAGGACCTTACAAGAGTGGCACATCAGTATTGCACGTTGAAGATACCATCGAAATTTTAGATGGTTGTTTTATTTCATATTTTATTTCATAGTGGGCTGGAAATGAACCTGTAAATTGAAAAAAGCTATAAAATAAGATTTTTCAAATTTCTTGTGAGAGTCGTTTGCCAAAACGAATTCAGAAGAGTAATTTTCGCTTTATTAAATTTGAAAAGTTCTGCCCATAAATAAGACAATTTTTTAATTACTAAAATATTTGTGGAGAATTAATTAATTTAAGCACGAAGAATTATTTTAATTGTTGTGTCAAAACAAGCGGTAATGGTTATTTATGACCTTCCACTTTCCGGCATAAAGCTTTTTTGACGAATGCAATATTGTTTCAATGTTCATGAAAATGATTTAATCTCAAGAGTGCATTAAAAGTTCTTATTGAATATATTAACATTGTATTTATGCTTTTAAACTAATATCCTATTGCTTTTATTTCCAATATTTGTGTGATGTAAATTAAAAAAATTTCACTGCAGTAGTGCAAAAGTAATTTTAAAATATAACAAGTTGGAAATTGCACGTGAAGCGTAGCAAATGAGGTGCGTTCGTACTATAACGAAGTTTTAAAATATTCAGATCTTGCTGATATAGTAGAGGGACTTTGGATACAGTATAGTGGTCGAAATTTTTGTGTTCCTGTAAATATGCAGGGAGTAATTTTCATTATACTTCATTAACGTATATCTTATTCATAAAATGTGAAGTAGTTTAATTTAATTAAAACACGCCCCAAACAATGTTTCCCCGTATAACATTATTTAGTGGAATATATTTGTATGGCCCTGTAAATAAATAATAAATCTTCTTTACATCCCAGATTGTACAGAATGTATATTTTAGTACATACTTCATAGATTCATGTCAATTCTATTAATTCAAATGAGTGTAACACCATTAAAATGCATTTGAAACTTTTTTTTTCCCATTGATCGTAATGTAACGGAATACTTTTGATTGTCCCTGTAATTGATATATGCAACCGATTTTCATAACATTTGAAATGACTCGACAATATTATGTAATAATTATACGTTTTAAATTTCAAACGATTAAAATGCATTTGAAACTTTTTTCCCCTTTGACCGTAATGTAACTGTATCCTTTTGATTGCCCCTGTAATTGATCTATCCATCCGATTTTCATAAAATTTGAAACGACTAAACATAATTATGTAATAATTATTCATTTTAAATTTCAAACGATTAAAATGCATTTGAAACTTTTTTCCCCATTGACCGTAATGTAAGGGAATCCTTTTGATAGTCCTTGTAACTGATCTATCCATCTGATTTTCATAAAATTTGAAATGACTCGACAAAATTATGTAATAATTATGTATTTTAAATTTCAAACGATTTGGTTCGGTAGTTTTGCGTTGTTATATGCGGACAGACGGACAGACAGACTGAGCGACAACAATAGGTGCTACGTATTTACATAATTACGAACGCACCTAAAAAGCACCGAAAAAGGAAAGTAAGTAATTAATTTAATTTATGTACAAAGAATCTTTTTTTAATTTTAAACAATGAATTTATTAATTAATACTGTTAAATAAATAATAATATACCGCTTAAGTCCTACAGGATTCCTATAGGTCAGGGAAATTCTTTAAATTTAGGTAAGATAAACACCACCATTTTCTAAGAGAAAACCTTGTTTTTTTACAATCTCGTGATTGTATAAGTTGGGTTTTTCTATACATATATATACAGGGTGTTACCAATTCTTTTTTACAATAAAAGAGGGATGATAGTACACATCGAGACAAACAATATTAAATAGGAGACCAAGAGTCCCAAACGTTTTCCAAAGGAGATAGCCGCCATTAAAGTTTAGGGACCAAAATTTCAAATAAACATCAGTATGCCTCGAAAATATGGGTGTGGCGTTGCCCCTCAAGGGGTTAAGGTGTTTTAGCATCAAAAATTCCTTAACCCCTTGGGGACGAGCCAAAGGTATACGTGCCGCAAAAAGGCTTAAAAAAAACTTTGTTTGTCCTTACCAGTAAATTTTTAGTGTAAAATTTGTGGTATTTAATCGGAGCATTTTCTCAATTTAATAAGTCACTAGTTTCTGTTGTTAAAAACCGGGAACAAAACATTAGAAATTTCGTAAAAATTTCCCGTCGCGACGGGGTTAAATTACTGGTTCCTATATCTAAATATAAATTTTTTCTATCATTAAATAATGGAGAAATTACCGTAAGAAATTTTTCATCAAAGATGCTTGAAAATTCTTAATGCGTACGAAGCCTGTAAAATCATATTAATCATATTTTTTATATTAACACTGTTTAAATGAAAACTTATCTTTGACAATTTTGAAGGGAGAACGAAAACTCTTGCCCATATGATAATTATTAACAACAAATTTGCATCCGTACAAAAATACAACTTTTTGCATCATTAGGTCAGTTTTATTAGTTTCGTTTGTGCAATCGAAGGCCCGATTGCCCCTTTAACCCTTTGAGCTCTGATGGTTCAATTTTCTACCTCTTAATTTTAATCCTGAAATGTCACACCAAAACCAGAAAAATCGACTAAATTTATTTGAAAAAGGTTTAATGTTTTTTTTCCGTCTATATGGTTAACCGATTTTTTTTTCATTACAAAATACTGGTACCAATGTGACATTTCGAATTTTGAAGAAATTTGCCCATCAGAACTGAAAGGGTGACTCAGGGAAGGAAGACTTTGTTAGAAAGACATTTTCGTCTGCAACTGCATCGATTCAATGTGTGCGTCGGTTTCACAAAACAAATTACCCATTAATTTTCTGCGAATATTTTTGACGTTTTTATGGACATAAAAATCCTGCTACAAAATAAATAAAGCGATGGTATGATAGGTTTAAAGAAACAGATTATATTGCAGAAGGTGCAGGCCTAGTGTAATGAAGGAACTGTTGACCGTTTCGACAGTAGTTTCAGCGGGAAAATGCTCAATCAACGCGTAAAGCATAGCGTGAAGTAAAAACATTTTCTTTTTTTTTTTCAATTTCAAAATACTTTTGTCAATGTGACATTTGGAATTTTGAAGAAATTTACCCATCAGAGCTTAAAGAGTGAGTCAGGGAAGGAGGACTTTGTTAGATAGACATTTTCGTCTACAACTGCATCGATTCAATGTGTGCGTTGGTCTCATAAAACAAAATTACCCATTAATTTTCCATGAATATTTCGACGTTTTTATGGACATAATAATCCTGATACAAAATAAATAAAGCGATGGTATGATAGGTTTTAAAGAAACAGATTATATTGCAGAAGGTGCAGGCCTAGTGGAATGAAGCAACTGTTGACCGTTTCGACAATAGTTTCAGCGGAATCCTACTCAATCAACGCGTAAAGCATAGCGTGAAGTAAAATTATCAAATCTGCTGCGAGTAATGTAACAGAAAACATGTTAATAATCAGGAAGGAACTAGACTATTTATTAGACATTCTTCGCGTTACCAACAGGACATACCTCGAAATTTATTTAAGTTCGTATACTTAATATATATATATATAACAGTACTTACAATGTACCCTAATAAACATATGCCTAATCATAATAGCTTGAAATCAATAAACATTTATAGTCACCCAAAACTTTTTTTTCACCCTGTATATTAATTCATAATCATCCTTTTCCACCGAAAGGGCATAGCCGGATAAGCATTGGAAACATGCCTTTCAATCAAATTTCTTGATTTTTTTGCCATGTGTGGCTACTTATCTGACAATGTATTTCACCTATTATTACCTCATAAATATTGATATTTTATGAAATAAAAATGTTTTTTCAATTTTTTAGAAACTTTATTTTCTCAAAAACTATTGAACTGAATTAAATGCAATTAATTGAGTTTATATAGGCATCAAAGATGCATAACTGGGGATTTTTGTATAATTTTCTGATTGTAATAAGTGTGTGAAAAAACGATTTAAAATTTTACAAAAATAAAAATCATATCTTATAGTTGTCGGAAAATTATCATTTTCTTGTAAAAAGTTCCTTATATGTGTCCAAATATTATATAAAAATACCAAAAGTTTGCGTTGGGTACTACATATAAGTATTCGCAAAAATGTGTATGAAAATGATTAAAATTCATTTAAAGGCGTTATTTGGGGCGGAGCTACTCAACTTCGTTATCCGAAGACTTTTTGAAAGAATGTCAAGAGACGATGTGCCAATTCATGTATTTTAGATTTAATTAAGCATATAGACTATAATTTTTAAAACCGTCGATATTATTTTGATATCGAAAACTGATGATTTGTTTCGGAGACAATAGAGAAAAATATTTTTGCTTGGAAAACACTAACATTCTTCGATATCGAAATGTAACGCCAGTTATTATGATGATTTTTATTGAAACATTTTCACCACTTTTAACGAAAAATAATAAAAAAAGTAATTCCGTTTTTTTTTTTTTAGCTAAAATTAGTACAAATGTTTTATAGCTATGATTAAATCTTAATGAGTTCTTTTAATTTTAGCATATCTGTGATGTGTGGAGATTGACAACTTTTTGTTTAATATATACGCTACTAGCAATTTTTTATATTCTAACGATATATTTCTGTGGTTGTTTTATTTGTTTATAAATATTAGCGAAAAGTACATAAATTGACTTAAAAGAAATAAAAAAGAATACTGACAACATTGGGTGATATTTTGTACTAAGAAGTATACTTCTGTAATTTTGAACGGTTTAATATTTGAAAATAAAATAAAATAAAAATTTTTTTTAATAAATTAATTTTTTTTTATAAATAAATTTCAGACCAAAAACACAGTGGAAAGATTTACAGGAGATTAAAATACTGTAAAGACATAGTTATTTCTTTGTGAATATATTATAAATATATATGCATATATAAATAGCTCAGTGCTTTAGGCTTCACCTTCAAGAACTGTGACATTTATGGGGAAAAACAGCTGACACGTGATAAGGTATTGCATTATTTTATACATAAAAATAAAAACTTAATTTTTTTTCTGTAACCACAATTTTGTTTCCTAGAAACTTCGACAACAATCATATTCCGGATTTTCATTTTTAGATGACATCGTAACAAATAGAAATCATTGACTACAATAAATCAGTTTCTGATTGTGGCAGTTATCAACTATAGTAAAATGTGGTGAATAGGAACAGCGGGGCGAATAGGAACGAAACTTCCCGGTCATACAAATAAATTCATTATAAATATATGCGATGATATTTCTAGTTGCTAATTTTTTTATAAGAAGGTAATAAAACTAAGAGTTGGGAAAATCAGTTTTGACTTATTGGCACCACTACTAGGGTCTATAAAAAACATCAAGAGGATCCTCAAAAACCTCATTTTTTCAACGTCTTCAAAACTTTGTATGTAACTACAGTATTTTTCGTATTCTAAACCTAAGAGAGGGGATTTTTAATTAATGATAGGCCTGTAAGAGATATGCTGTGTTAAATACTACTTATTTCTAAACTACATAATGAAAAAAAGAAAAATGGCTTGTAATATCAGAGGTTTAAGACTTACGGGGTGAATCGAAACACGTTTTTTTCATGGTTTATTTTTCTATATAGTAATAGTGTCATGCAGTATAAGAAAACATATGTATGAATATGTATTGTAACAATATTTTGTCTGTTCTAATTACTTGAATAGCTTAAAGGTGCCAATAAATTACTTAGTTAAACAAAAAAAGTCAACGCCTAATCCAACAGACATGGAACACACAATAAAAGAATTTAAAAACGGCAAATTAATTAGACAAACTACACAAAATTATTCTCTGACATCCACAACATTACACAAACACCTCAAAATGAAAAATCAATTAAAAAAGAGAGGGATGCAAACAGTACTAAAGACTGATGATGAGAGCGTATTAGTAGATCGTATAAATATATGCAGCGATTGGGGCTACTTAATAGATTCACTTACCCAATGACTGCTAATAAAGAACAATACAGAACAGGGCTGAATTTGTATTAAATTCTACTTCTGGAATTCGAATATAATTTCTTTAAATAAATTTTAATTTTTCTTGATTTCAAAGTTGTTTTCTAATTTTTAAAAAGACATATCTTTACTTCTATACAAAATAAAGGATTGGTTTCACAGTAACTACGTGTTCCTATTCCTCCTTTATCATTAATACCTATTTTTATTAACCCTATTAAAGTTTGAATCGGAATAAATAAAGATCATAACATTTCTTCCGATTCACCCTTATCTGCGGGGTGAATCGGAACACCATTAAAAAAATAATAATATATATATAAACAGCAAAAATGTTTCGTTTTTGCTTAAAAATTAAATAACAAAACAAGACCGAAGTTCCTTGTACAAAAATAAAAAAATCAGTTGTTGCTTTTTTTTAACGATAAGTTGAAAAGTGTTCCGATTCACCCCATTTTACGGTACCTGCGCATTTCACATGGTGCTGAACAGGGAATACCGGTGGATTGAAAAGCTTGAAACTACTAACTTTAATTTATCTATATAAAAACTGGTGAAAAACATTTTAATTGTTTGTGATCAGTGTCGTTACATTTGGACATCGAAGAATGTAGTTTTGTTTCTAGGCCGAAAATATTCTTCCCTGTTGTTTTATCCAACACCAACAACTTATTTTTATATCGAAACAGTATCGTCAGCGTTGAGAATGATGCTTATGTGATCATTAAAATTTAAAATACAACAATTCTTTAAGTGTATATTCCAAAATTTTTTCAGGTGGAGTAGATGAGTAGCTCCGCCCCAAATAACGCCTTTAAATGAATTTTAATCATTTTTATGAACATTTTTGTAAATATTTATATGTAGTACCCAACGCAAACTTTTGGTATTTTTATATAATATTTCGGCACATATAAGGAACTTTTTACAAGAAAATGGTAATTTACCGACAACTATAAGATATGATTTTTATTTTTGTAAAATTTTAAATCGCTTTTTCGCACACTTATTACAATCAGGGAATTATACAAAAATTCCCAGTTAATCATCTTTGATGCCTATATGCACTCAATTAATAACATTTACTTCGGTTCAATAGTTTTTGAGAAAATGAAGTTTTTAAAAAATCGAAAAAACATTTTTATCTCATAAAATATCAATATTTATAAGGTGATAATAGGTAAAATACATTGTCAGATAAGTAGCCACACATGGCAAAAAAAATCAAAAAATTTGATTGAAAGGCATGTTTCCAATGCTTATCCGGCTATGCCCTTTCTCAAAGTTATATTTCTCACAAATCAAATTTTTATTTTAAATCAAAATTCACACCGTAAAAATTACCAAGAAATAATTTAAATTAATAAATACTATCTTCAATGCTGCATACAGGTTATCTTGGAAAAAATTGATCATGACAGTTGACTGCTGTAGATTTTACAGTAGTCAATGTTATGTTTTGTATTATAAGTACTGATGAACCACGTTTGAGAAGAACCTGGACAGAACTGCGCATGGTCGAAAAGAGCGAGTCCATGTCAAAAATGGGGAAGTTAGTACCATCTCGAGATGAGTTTGTTTATTAAACAACCCTAGATGTGTCGAGTTTTTTTTTGGGGGGGGGGGATACCTTTTTGTTTCTGTAATTGATCTTTATCTGTTTTTAAAATTACATTGTAATTCTGTTACACGAAATAAGTTATAAAAAGACAAGTATAATAAAAAAAACAATTTAAAGGTATGATTATTAAACTTAGCCTAATAAATTTTCACTCGCAATATAGTGCAACTTAATCTTTTTAGAAGTAACGGCAACATGGCGTGATTTTAAAACATACCAGATTAGCGATTTTTTATATATGTTTCTTTACATTATTGTGTACACTATTTATTTATATTATTTGCATGCATTTGATATGAATATTGCGCAGATATCATATACTTATAAGGTTTTTAACAATTTTTTTCCAACGTCAATTTGGCAAAAACCTAATTTTCGAATACTGGTTAAATATACATCTTTAAATTATTTTCTATTATTTACAAAAATAACAATAAATAAAACAATTTTTAAATATATTAAATTTTAAAAACTAACAACTATAGAACAAAAGACATTTTATATATATTTCAGTAAAAGAAAATTAAGGTAAATAAACAGTTTATCAAAAAATAAACAATATCAGGGTTACCATATTCGGCAAAATAATGCCATTTTGGCGTCAAGTAAATCCCAGTGAGAATATGATATACATGTGCCCTGAATATTTAGGTTGTTAGAATTGGCGAATTTCTTGTATAGCCGCCAAGTCAGATGCCAACCAATCGTTAAAACTGCGTTTTAGTCATAAACATAAATGTAAAAAAGAAAAAAAGAAAAAAAAACATGCTTTTATTAAATATTCACAAAAATGTAAGAGAAGATATATACATAATTGATAGAAGGTGCACAATCTATTTAATTTAAAATAAGATTTTACTCAGAACAAAAAATAGAAAACAATATTTAATATCATTTCCATGAATACGTAGAAGCAATTTCGGCCTCATAGGCTGTTCCCCCCAAAGTCTCAATGGAATCGGTTAGCCATTCTGCCAGGTCAGGACCTTACAAGAGTGGCACATCAGTATTGCACGTTGAAGATACCATCGAAATTTTAGATGGTTGTTTTATTTCATATTTTATTTCATAGTGGGCTGGAAATGAACCTGTAAATTGAAAAAAGCTATAAAATAAGATTTTTCAAATTTCTTGTGAGAGTCGTTTGCCAAAACGAATTCAGAAAAGTAATTTTCGCTTTATTAAATTTGAAAAGTTCTGCCCATAAATAAGACAATTTTTTAATTACTAAAATATTTGTGGAGAATTAATTAATTTAAGCACGAAGAATTATTTTAATTGTTGTGTCAAAACAAGCGGTAATGGTTATTTATGACCTTCCACTTTCCGGCATAAAGCTTTTTTGACGAATGCAATATTGTTTCAATGTTCATGAAAATGATTTAATCTCAAGAGTGCATTAAAAGTTCTTATTGAATATATTAACATTGTATTTATGCTTTTAAACTAATATCCTATTGCTTTTATTTCCAATATTTGTGTGATGTAAATTAAAAAAATTTCACTGCAGTAGTGCAAAAGTAATTTTAAAATATAACAAGTTGGAAATTGCACGTGAAGCGTAGCAAATGAGGTGCGTTCGTACTATAACGAAGTTTTAAAATATTCAGATCTTGCTGATATAGTAGAGGGACTTTGGATACAGTATAGTGGTCGAAATTTTTGTGTTCCTGTAAATATGCAGGGAGTAATTTTCATTATACTTCATTAACGTATATCTTATTCATAAAATGTGAAGTAGTTTAATTTAATTAAAACACGCCCCAAACAATGTTTCCCCGTATAACATTATTTAGTGGAATATATTTATATGGCCCTGTAAATAAATAATAAATCTTCTTTACATCCCAGATTGTACAGAATGTATATTTTAGTACATACTTCATAGATTCATGTCAATTCTATTAATTCAAATGAGTGTAACACCATTAAAATGCATTTGAAACTTTTTTTCCCATTGATCGTAATGTAACGGAATACTTTTGATTGTCCCTGTAATTGATATATGCAACCGATTTTCATAACATTTGAAACGACTCGACAATATTATGTAATAATTATACGTTTTAAATTTCAAACGATTAAAATGCATTTGAAACTTTTTTCCCCTTTGACCGTAATGTAACTGTATCCTTTTGATTGCCCCTGTAATTGATCTATCCATCCGATTTTCATAAAAATTGAAACGACTAAACATAATTATGTAATAATTATTCATTTTAAATTTCAAACGATTAAAATGCATTTGAAACTTTTTTCCCCATTGACCGTAATGTAAGGGAATCCTTTTGATAGTCCTTGTAACTGATCTATCCATCCGATTTTCATAAAATTGGAAATGACTCGACAAAATTATGTAATAATTATGTATTTTAAATTTCAAACGATTTGGTTCGGTAGTTTTGCGTTGTTATATGCGGACAGACGGACAGACAGACTGAGCGACAACAATAGGTGCTACGTATTTACATAATTACGAACGCACCTAAAAAGCACCGAAAAAGGAAAGTAAGTAATTAATTTAATTTATGTACAAAGAATCTTTTTTTTAATTTTAAACAATGAATGTATTAATTAATACTGTTAAATAAATAATAATATACCGCTTAAGTCCTACAGGATTCCTATAGGTCAGGGAATTTCTTTAAATTTAGGTAAGATAAACACCACCATTTTCTAAGAGAAAACCTTGTTTTTTTACAATCTCGTGATTGTATAAGTTGGGTTTTTCTATACATATATATACAGGGTGTTACCAATTCTTTTTTACAATAAAAGAGGGATGATAGTACACATCGAGACAAACAATATTAAATAGGAGACCAAGAGTCCCAAACGTTTTCCAAAGGAGATAGCCGCCATTAAAGTTTAGGGACCAAAATTTCAAATAAACATCAGTATGCCTCGAAAATATGGGTGTGGCGTTGCCCCTCAAGGGGTTAAGGTGTTTTAGCATCAAAAATTCCTTAACCCCTTGGGGACGAGCCAAAGGTATACGTGCCGCAAAAAGGCTTAAAAAAACTTTGTTTGTCCTTACCAGTAAATTTTTAGTGTAAAATTTGTGGTATTTAATCGGAGCATTTTCTCAATTTAATAAGTCACTAGTTTCTGTTGTTAAAAACCGGGAACAAAACATTAGAAATTTCGTAAAAATTTCCCGTCGCGACGGGGTTAAATTACTGGTTCCTATATCTAAATATAAATTTTTTCTATCATTAAATAATGGAGAAATTACCGTAAGAAATTTTTCATCAAAGATGCTTGAAAATTCTTAATGCGTACGAAGCCTGTAAAATCATATTAATCATATTTTTTATATTAACACTGTTTAAATGAAAACTTATCTTTGACAATTTTGAAGGGAGAACGAAAACTCTTGCCCATATGATAATTATTAACAACAAATTTGCATCCGTACAAAAATACAACTTTTTGCATCATTAGGTCAGTTTTATTAGTTTCGTTTGTGCAATCGAAGGCCCGATTGCCCCTTTAACCCTTTGAGCTCTGATGGTTCAATTTTCTACCTCTTAATTTTAATCCTGAAATGTCACACCAAAACCAGAAAAATCGACCAAATTTATTTGAAAAAGATTTAATGTTTTTTTTCCGTCTATATGGTTAACCGATTTTTTTTTCATTACAAAATACTGGTACCAATGTGACATTTCGAATTTTGAAGAAATTTGCCCATCAGAACTGAAAGGGTGACTCAGGGAAGGAAGACTTTGTTAGAAAGACATTTTCGTCTGCAACTGCATCGATTCAATGTGTGCGTCGGTTTCACAAAACAAATTACCCATTAATTTTCTGCGAATATTTTATGGACATAAAAATCCTGCTACAAAATAAATAAAGCGATGGTATGATATGTTTAAAAAAAAAACAGATTATATTGCAAAAGGGGCAGGCCTAGTGGAATGAAGCAACTTTTGACCGTTTAGCAATAGTTTCAGCGGAATCCAACTCAATCAACGTGTAAAGCATCGGGTAAACTAAAAGTATCAAATCTGCTGCGAGTACTGCAACAGAAAACATGTTTAATAATACAAGCGGGAACTACACTACTGCTTATATATTCTTCGGGTTACCAAAACGCCATACCTTGAAATTTATTTAAATACGCATTCTTATAAAAAAATTACAATAGCACTTACAATGTACCTTAATAAACATATGCCTAATCATAATAGCTCGAGAACAATAAACATTTATCATCAGGGCACAACTTTCGGTTCACCCAGTATATTAATTCATAATCATCCTTTTCTACAGAAATTTCTCAAAGTTACATTTCTCGCAAGCCAAATTTTTATTTTAACTCAAAATTCAGACCATAAAAATTACAGAGAAATAATTTAAACTTTTAAATACAATCTTTTATGCAGTGTATAGGTTATCTCACAAAACATTGATCATGATAGTTGACTGCTGCAAATTTTGCAGTAGTCAGTGTTTAGTTATTAGTTAAGTTATCCGCGTTGCATGTGCCATCGAAATTTTAACGGGTTTTTTTTATTTCATATTTGTCAATAGTGGGCTGGGAATGAACACGTTAATCGCCAAAGCTATAAAGTAAGATTTTTTAAATTTCTTGTTGAGAGTCGTTTGCCAAAACGAATTCAGAAAAGTAATTTTCGCTTTATTAAATTTGAAAAAGTTCTGCCCATAAATAAGACATTTTTTTAAATACAAAAATATTTGCTGAGAATTAATTTAAGCACGAAGAATTATTTTAATCGTTGTGTCAGCACAAGTTGTAATGGTTATTTATGACCTTTCACTTTCCGGCATAAAGACTTTTTTTGACGAATGCAATATTGTTTCAATGTTCATGAAAATGATTTATTCTCAAGTGTACATTAAAAGTTCTTATTGAATATATTAACATTGTATTTATGCGTTTAAAGTTATACCCTATTGCTTTTATTTCCCATATTTGTGTGATGTAAATTAAAATTTTTTCACTACTATACTGCAAAAGGATATTTTAAAATAGAAAAAGCACCGAAAAAGAAAAGTAAGTAATTAATTTAATTTATGTACAAGCAATCTTTTTTTTAATTTTAAACAATGAATTTATTAATTAATACTGTTAAATAAATAATAATATACCGCTAAAGTCCTACAGGATTCCGATAGGTCAGTGAATTTCTTTAAATTTAGGTAAGATAAACACCAGCATTTTCTAAGAGAAAATCTTGTTTTTTTACAATCGCGTGATTGTATAAGTTGAGTTTATATATATATATATATATATAAATATATATATATATATATATATATATATATATATATATATATATATATATATATATATATATATATATATATATATATATATATATATATATATATATAAAGTTTATAAACCCCATTCTGTCAGACATTTTTTTAAATCTAAATTTAGATGTGTTAATACCGTATATTTCCTTGTATAAGCCGAGAAATTTTTTGACTTGAAAGTAGCGTGGAGGCGGGGGAGCGTCTGCTAGTCTCGCGTGTTATAAATTTTCAAATATTGCTTTATTTAATTTGAAAGAAGATGATAAATACATATTTTTTAAATATTTATAAATTTCTAAAAACTTTAAAACTATGTTTTAAAAAGAAAAATGTTACTAATCCTCCTTCAGTATCCAAGTTATTATCAGAATTTTCAACCAACTCATTAAAATTACTTTCTTTCATTGAGACATCAGTAAGAATACTAAGAATGTCTAATTCACTAATAACGTAATCGCAATCTTCTTCAAACAATCTTCTTGAGTTCCATCCATCACATTATTCATGCAATGTTTTTGAGAGATCATCAAACGATAATTTTTTCTGGCTTTTCAAGCCTAAAATGGGATCTTAGATTTTTATTAACAAGCAAGTCATAAAAGAATCTGCAGTACCCAATTAAACGATTTGACAGCGCGTCTAAATAAGGAAGATGAATAATTTCGCAAAACGTACATATTTTTTTCTGTTATCTATATACACAAAGTGTTATGAGTACTAAATTTTTCATCACATTTTTTAACATCAGCTTACATACGGATTTCTGATTTCGAACGATTTTTCACTGGAAAAAGTCGAATAATCGGCTTATATACGGTGTCGACAGCGTTAGAGAAAAGTGGACTGATTTTATTATACCATAGGATTTTATTGATTATTGCCAGGGGGCAAACATTTAAATGAGCTTTTGATTTGAGAGCGAGGGCGCTCGATACAGACGTGTTGTTCGAAGGACAACGAAGCTCAACTGAGCGTTACATCATTTATCAGCTAGGTGGCGCTGATCTCTTAATCAAACTTCGGGAGTGCACATACCGGCCCCCATTGAAGTATTCTGATAGTTCAATGATACACAACAATTAAATATACAATAACATACAGATACTATTACAAATTAATGGTTACACATAAAGCACTTAATATACATACAGTAATAAGAAATAATAAATTCAATAGAAATAGGTTAAGCTTAATTAATATTTTCGTTATTTACAATTGGTAGAATACAAATATTAGAGATACTTCTTTTGTAAGTTCCGGATGGAGTCCGGACTATTACAACCCTAACATTGTCATCATTTCCTTTGATGATTTCTGAAATACGACCTACTATCCATTTACAAACTGGTAGGTCTCCATCCTTTACCAGAACCATCATACCTGGTGCAACATTTTGTTTTTTAAAGAGCCATTTGGATCTCTGCTGCAAATGGCTTAAATAAGAATTGGACCAATTTTTCCAAATTAGTTGCACGATTTTTTGAGTTTTCTGCCATCGGTCGAGCAAGTTTTCTCTCACATTAATCAAATTTGGCTCAGGAAGAGCATTAATTGGTCTACCAATCAAGAAATGTCCTGGGGTCAAAACTTCATAGTCTTCTAATTTAGAAGATAATGGGGAAAGAGGGCGCGAATTTAGAATACCTTCGATTTGAGTAGTAATAGTTAAAAATTCTTCAATGGTTAATTTCGTAACACCAATAGTTCTTTTTAAGTGGTATTTGAACTGTCCGACGCCTCTCTCCCAGAGTCCTCCAAAATTTGGGGAACGAGGGGGAAGAAATTTCCAGAGAACTTGCTCGGATGACAGAAAATTTGATACATCATCATTGTTTTTATTTATAGAATTTAATAATCTCTTTAGTTCTGCACATGCTCCAACAAAGTTGGATGCATTGTCACAAAAGATAGTATTACTTTTGCCTCTGCGAGCAAAAAATCTTTTAAGTGTAGCAATTAATGCAGCAGAAGTTAAGTCAGAAAGTAGTTCTAAATGAACTGCTTTAGTAACCATGCATATGAAAATGGCCACATAAACTTTATTAAATATCCCTTTTCTCTGGTTGCGATATTTAATACAAAATGGACCGCATAGGTCAAGACCTGCATTTGAAAACGGTGGCCCTTGTATTACTCTCTCAGGGGGTAAATTACCCATTATTTGACTTACAATTGAAGGTTTTATTTTGAAACATTGAACACACTCGTGTACAACTTGACGAGCAATGTTTCTTCCATTAATGGGCCAAAATAATTGTCTTATACTATTTAATAGCCCTTGAGGGCCAACATGCAAGTCTCTCTTATGATAATAAAGAAAGATAATTTTAGTTAATTTACTGCTTGGGGGTAAAATGATTTGGTGAGATCGGTCATAGCTTAAATTTGAGTTGGTCAAACGACCACCCACTCTTAATAGATCATCTTTGTCTAAGAAGGGATCTAAAAATCTCAACTTACTTTTTACAGGGACAGACATGCCCTTTTTCAATGCCGAAATTTCTGATGAAAAATACTCACCTTGAGCTCTCTTAATTAAGAAATTTCTAGAAACTTTTAGTTCATCTAGAGTTAAGGAACCCTTAAGTTTACTCTGATTTTTACAGTTGTGGACAAACCTGAAAATAAATGCTAACACTCTCATTAATTTAATATAACTATTTGAAATGGTAAGAAAAGAGTTATTAAAGTCATAATTTATAATTGAAGTGAGAACCGGAACTGACTTTAGTTCCTTTAAAAAATGTTCGTCTTTGTTATGAGAGTCCTTTTGTGGACAAAAATTTACAATGTCTTGTTTCAGGAAATCGGGTCCTTCAAACCACAGTTTATTTGTAGCAAGCGATTTTGCATCTTGACCTCGGGATAACACATCCGCTGGATTTAGTTTTGACGGCACATATCTCCACTCGTAGTTTTTGGTAAGTTCTTGAATCTTAGACGCTCGATTCGCTACGAAAGTTTTTAGAAGATGTGGGGACATGTTTATCCATGCTAAGGAAATCGTAGAGTCCGACCAAAGTATGACTTTGTCGATTTGAAGTTTCATGGCTCTAATTACCTTTTGAGCAAGTTGGCACAACAATAGACAGGCTGAAAGTTCAAGCCTCGGTATGCTGACAGTTTTAATAGGGGCAACTTTACTTTTGCTGCAAATGAGGTGGCAAACAGGCGAATTTGAGTCAGTGTTCGTTTGAAGATAAAGGGAAGCTCCGAATGCTTTCTCACTCGCGTCAGCAAACCCATGTAAGAGGATAGTTGATGCATCTTTAATAAGAATACATCTGGGTATTTTTATCGTTTCTATAAGAACTAGTGAATTGTGGAAATTGTCCCACTCTTGAGCAACATGAAGTGGAATTTTATCATTCCAGTCGCACTTTAGCAACCATAGTTGTTGCATGAAGATTTTTGCACGGCAAATTACAGGACCGAGCAAACCAAGGGGGTCAAAGAGTCTTGCAATTTGACTTAGAATTTCGCGTTTTGTATAGTCAGAACTTTTGTTGACGATAACTTTAAAGTTAAATGTATCACTAGTGCAGTCCCACATTATTCCGAGAGTTTTTGTTGAAGTTTCTTCGGCATTTTGATTAAAGGGAAATGTTTGATAATCAGGATTTATTTCTTCAATAACATTAGAACGCCATTTATGCAAGGCCATCTGACCTTTTTTGAAGATGTCTGTTAATTGTTTTTTAATTTCAAAAAATTCGGAAATGTCTGATGCACCTGACAGGCAATCGTCCATGTACATATCGTTCTTTACAACTTCGGCAGCTAATGGGAAATTGTTGGCTTCATCTACTGCTAACTGTTGGAGCACTCTAGTGGCAAGGTATGGACTGCTTGCACAACCGTAAGTGACCGTTTTCAGAGTGTAGATTTTATCAGGTTCCTCCCTCCCTTCTCTCCACAATATTTTTTGGTATCTAGTATGCGACGGATTTACTTCTATTTGTTGAAACATTTTATTTACATCAACTGTAAATGCGAAAATATGTTTTCTAAAACGAATCATAATTGAAAAAAGATCATCCTGTATTATCCCTGCTTTAAACAATAAGTCGTTTAAAGACTCCCCATTAGTAGTTTTACAACTCCCATCAAAAACAACCCTCAGTTTAGTTGTAGTACTTGATGGTCGCAAAACCCCGTGATGAGGGAAAAAATATCCTTTATCAGGATTTATGTCATCGGAATTTTCTTCCATGTGTCCTAAAGTAGTGTATTCTTTTAGAAATTCTGAGTATAATTCCTTTAATTTGGGATCCCGCTCTAAACGGTTCCATAACTGATTTAATCTTTTAGCGGCAATTTGTTTTGAATCTCCCAGAGAATTATCTAACATTTGAATCTTAAAGGGTAATTCAACTACATATCTGCCGTCTGGTTTCCGATAGTGAGTCTTTAAAAAATGTTCATTACAGTAATTTAACTCCTCACTAACTAAGGGTTTTAATTCACTTACTTGCTCCATTTCCCAAAAGGAACTTATTTCTTTTTCCAAATTTTTATAATCTGTTACTAAAAAACAAGAATCAGAATATTCCCTTAAATTTGAGATAGAATTGCATACAGTTCCTGATATAACATGCCCGAAAAATGTTTCTACTTAATTGGGAACATTAATTGGGAATCATCAATTTTAATTTTATTAGACCCTATTAATTCATAGAATAACTGCGCTCCAATCAATGCATGTACGCGTTTCGGCTTATTCCAATTATCATCCGCTAATTCTATGTTCGACGGCAATTTTAATTTTGACGTATTTATATATTTTGGTGGTAGATTAGCGATTTTAGGAACAACTAACATATCTAATTGATAAGATTTAGTTTTGTTTTCATTAGTTAATTCTGTACTAACAAATGATTTAGCATTTAAACATAAATCATTAAGTCCGGAAATGGAAATATGAGTTTTTTGTTTACGCAATCCTAATAGATTTGCAGCATAAGAAGACAATAAATGCGAACTTGAACAACTGTCTAATGCAGCAATTAAAGGTTGAAATTCCCCAGAACCGTCCTTCAAATATATCACAGCTGTGTTTAAAATTACACAAGATTTATTTATTTCATTTTCCTTCGCGAAAAATGTTTGATTATCAGGAGAAAGGGAGGGGGGTGAATCCACCTGGCGCCTTTCTGTCTGTTCTTCAACTATGAATTGTCCTCTGATATTATTATTTTCATTTAATGGATGAAGTAATGAATTATGCTCTTTGCTGTTACAAGAAAGGCATTTATTTTTAGATAAACAAGGGTTAGGTAAATAGCTGTTTAAGCAAGATTGACATAAATTGTTATTTTTAACAAATTCTGATCTCTGTATCACGTTCATTTGTCTGAATTTCTCACATCTATATAAAGAATGTGAATCTTTACATCCTAAAATACACTCTTTTCGCTGTTTTGATTTTGTTAAAAAGGATTTTTCCATGTTTGGCTTAATGCCAGATTTCCAGTTATTATACGGAGATTTTTTTTGTTCCTTTGAAATAACAGTATTTTGAAGAATACGACTTATTTCTTCCAAAAAGCTTAAAAAGCTAGCTAATTTAGGAATTTCGTTTTTATTTAATTTCATTTCGAACGATTTTTTTATTTCAGAATCCAATCTTTGAAACAAGATGTGCATTATTAAAGCATCTGACATCTCATTCGATTCAAATTCAAGTAATTTTAATGCACGCAAATTACATTTTGTATTATCAATTAATTGCATTAAATGATTAGGAGAATCGGGTACTTTTGAAAAATTAAGTAGTTTAATAATATGGCAATCAATGACAGCTCTTTTATTTTCATATCTTTCTTCTAAAGATTGCCAGAGCGATTCGTAAGTATCTTGAGCTGACTCAAGCCTTTTGGCTTCACCTTTTAAACAACCCTTTAAGTAGCATAACTGCTGAGTTGAATTCAGATTTTTATTATTACCGATAATAGACATAAATTGTGTTTTAAAATTTTGAAATTCATCATATTTTCCATAAAAATTGGGTAGAGGTAAGTCTGGAATTTTAAAGTTATTACTAATAGTAGGGTTTTCTTTATTCATATTAACACATTCATATTTAGAAAGAATAATGTTAAGTTTTACCTCTGAATCTTCCAGTTCATCCTCTAGCTCAGTTGCTAGTTCCAAAGAATCAGTTATGTCGACATCTTCCGGAAGAGTTGTATATGACATTATTAAATTGCGTAATGACGTTTTAATTTCCAAAATAGAAACCTTTTTACTTTCTAAGAGGAGTCGTTCTTCTTGTTGCTTTTCTTGCGATCCTTTTAGATGAATGCATTCAAATTCATTAATGAATTTCGTAATTTTATTAACTTTAGTTTTCAATACGCCGCGTTGGCGATTTAAAGTAATTAAAGTAGTCATTTTTTTAATTAGCTGTTCTCCGGTCGCCTAGGACCATATGTCGACAGCGTTAGAGAAAAGTGGACTGATATTATTATACCATAGGATTTTATTGATTATTGCCAGGGGGCAAACATTTAAATGAGCTTTTGATTTGAGAGCGAGGGCGCTCGATACAGACGTGTTGTTCGAAGGACAACGAAGCTCAACTGAACGTTACATCATTTATCAGCTAGGTGGCGCTCATCTCTTAATCAAACTTCGGGAGCGCACATACGGATCAGTTTAAACTCGGAAATATACGGTAATTGCATTTATATTTATGTTTCAATGCAGTTATTATTAACTACTTAACTGATCAACATTTTTGAAAAAAAACTTTCAAATAATGTATATTTTTTCAGGTATTTTAATGAATTTTTAAAAATTTCTCTGTTTATTGTTTATGGTAGCATAGATTTACCATTAGTATATCCAACTTAGTGAAATTTTTATTTCAGACATTGAAAATTCTCACCAAAAATTTTAAATAGTTTGATATTAATGTTATTGAATGTCAAAAATTCCGTCATTACGTGAGATGAAAATTTTTATTGAAATTGTTTGATGTAAATTCAGTTTAAATAAATAACGGAATTTCTGGAATATAATCCATTCTGGGAATCAGATCATTAACAGTATTCAGCTCGCTACGAAGTTAACTTATGTTTGTAACCTAACGAAATATTTAATTTAAATATTTACATGAGATATTTGACAAATATTTTGATTAAAATATCGTTAAATACGAAAATCTTTTAATTTTAATTTTGTTCTACATTTTATTTTATCGTAAAAAATTTTTGAAAAGTGTTAAAAACTTTCCGCTACAGTATAAAAATTAAGTTTGTCATATATTTACTTTAAAAGAAGATAATGTTTTGACAAACTTTTGAAAGATAAAAACTTGAGTGAAGTTAAAATTCTTTTCGGCTATGTCATGTTGTACTATCTATCATATATAAGGGTATTTCTAAATTCATGGTACAAACTTTAAGGGGTGATAGTACACATCAAGACAAACAATATTAAATGGGAACTAAGAGTCCCAAGCGTCTTCCGAAGGAGATAGCCGCCAATAAAGTTTAGGATCCAAAAATTCAAATGATTATAAAAAACAGAAAAATTGGTCGATTTGTTTGCGGTTTTCACTAAAACTATTATTTATGGAGTATTGTCTAGAAAATAAATTATAAAGATAAATATCAAAAAATGCCGATAGAGGGAGCTTTAGAGTTTGGAATAACGAACAACTATTTTTTTACAGTTATTTTTTGCATCTCATTAAATTTTTTTAGAAGCTTAAACATAAATTTAAATTTTGAACTCAAAATCCAAATCGATAGGAGTGGTTAAGTAGCGCAAACTGAACTGTGGGGGGAGGTTCAAATTTCAAATGGTTATAAAAAACGTAAAAATTGGTCTATTGATTTGCGATTTTCACTAAAATTGTTCTTTATGTCAGTATTATTTTGAAAATAAATTATAAAGATAAAATTCAAAAAATGCCGATAGAGGACGCTTTAGAATTTGGAGTAACGTACAATTATTTTTTATCATTATTTTTTGCATCTCATAAAATTTTTTAGACGCTTAGACATAAACTTAAATTTTGAGATGAAAACCTGAATCGTTGGGAGTATTAAGTAGCCCAAAGTGAACTGTGTTCAATGGGGGTGGGGAGGTTCAAATTTCAAATTATTTTAAAAAACGGAAAAATTGGTCGATTCGTCTGCCGTTTTCGCTAAAACTATTCTTTATGTCAATATTTCCTTGAAAATAAATTTTAAAGATTAATTTCAAAAAATACCGATAGAGGGCGCCTTAAACTTTAGAGTAACCGACAACTATTTTTAAGCGTTATTTTTTGTGTCTAATTAAATGCTTGCAAATGCTTAGATTTAAATTTTGAGCTCAAATTCTAAATCGATGGGAGGGGTTAAGAAGCGCAAACTGAACTGTGTTTAGGAGTTGAAATGTTACCCTCCCCATCCCTCGAACACAGTTCAATTTTCGCCACTTAATTACTCACAACGATGCAGATTTGGAGATCAAAATTTAAGTTTGAATTTTTACAAGCATTTAACTAGATATAAAAAATAATGGTTAAAAATAGTTGTTGGTTACTCTAAAGTTTAAGGAGCCCTCTGACGGAGTTTTTTTTAAGATATCTTTAAAATTTATTTTCAAGGAAATATTGACTGATATAAAGAATACCGTATTTACTCGTGTATAGGATGCACGCGTGCATAAGGCGCACCCCTACTTTACAAGTAAAAATGGCGATTTCTTAAAATCTCGTATATAAGGCGCACCATAAATTTAATACGCTAATGAAGAATGACCAAATGAATTTCAGTAAAAAAAAAAAAAAAAATCGAAACAAACATTACACCAGACCAGAAAACAAGACGAAAATGCATTTTTAGGCTTCGGGTTGTAAGAGAACGACGGGAAATAGGAATGAGTGACGGAAAAGAGAATTGCTAATTAGGCGTTTAGGTAATGTCATTAGCTCTGTTGTATAAAAAACTGCAAGGAATGAAATAAATATGCAGTAATACTTAAATTAAGTAACATTTACCGAGTTTTAATATCTTCTTTGAATAATTTCTTGTTTCATATGTATATCGTTCGACTGCACCCAACAGTAAAAAAATATTCCGTGTATAAGGCGCACCTAGGAGCTTTGCCCTAATTTTTATTTTAAAAGTGCGCCTTATACACGAGTAAATACGGTAGTTTTAGTGAAAGCGACCTATTTTTCCGTTTTTTATAATCATTTGACCCTCCCCACCTCCATTGAACTCAGTTTAGTTTGCTCTACTTCACTACTCCCAACGATTCAGATTTTCATCTCAAAATTTAAGTTTATGTCTAAGTTTCTAAAAATATTTTATATGATGCAAAAAATAACGGTAAAAAATAGCTGTACGTTACTCCAAAGTCTAAAGCGCCCTCTATCGGCATTTTTTGAATTTTATCTTTATAATTTATTTTCTAGATAATACTGTCATAAAAAATAATTTTACTGAAAATCGCAAATGTATTGACCAATTCTTCCGTTTTTTTATAATGATTTGAAATTAGAACTTTCCCCCACAGTTCAGTTTGCACTACTTAACCACTCCCAACGATTTAGATTTTGAGCTCAAAATTTAAGTTTATGACTAAGCTTCTAAAAGAATTTAATAAGATGAAAAAAAAAGGTAAAAAACAGTTGTTTGTTACTCCGAAGTCTAAAGCGTCTTCTACCGGCATTTTGTGAAATTTATCTTTATAATTTATTTTCAAGACAAAACTGACATAAGGAGTAGTTTTAGTAAAAACCGCAAACGAATCGACCAGTTTTTCTGTTTTTTATAATCATTTGAATTTTTGGACCCTAAACTTTAATGGCGCTTATCTCCTTCGGAAGACGTTTGGGACCCTTAGTTTTCTATTTAATATTGTTTGTCTTGATGTGTACTATCACCCCTTTAAGTTTGTACCATGAGTTTAGAAACACCCTGTGTATATATGTTACACTGCAGACAGTCTTTTCTTAGTTCTTTCTTTCTTTATTTATTTGTAGAACTTGTTTTATTTGTAGAATTTGTTTTATTATCAGTATTAACCCCTTGGGGACGAGCGACACGTATACGTGCCACAAAAAGGCTTTAGAATCGTTGTTTATGCCCACCAGTAAAATTTGTCTTATTAAATCGGAGCATTTTCTCGATTTAATAAGGAACAAATTTCTGTTTTTAAAAACCGGTGAAAAAACATTAAAAATTTCGCAAAAGTCTCCTGTCGCGAAGGGGTTAAAGGAAAATAAAACTTGCCTTATTCAATTAGAGCTTTTTCGAAATTGTGTAATTCAGTGTAACGCCTTTGAAGAAAGTGGTACCGATCGAATAAAATTTGGTAAGAGGCAAATATCTGGTGTAATATAAAACTAAGTGGAATAAATATTATATATCACCCCCTTTCAATGGTTTAACCACTTAACTCTTTGAGGGGGAAAAGCACTTCTATTCATTAAATTCTGAAATGATTGATTGACACCAGAATTTAAAAAATTTATTTTAAAATAGATAAATGCTTTTCTTCATGTATTTGATAAAATTAAAAATTTTCATTTCAAAATTCTGTGGTCAATGTGACATTTTTTTAATAAAAATTTAGTGGTGTATATTTTATCCTTCCGCCCTTCAAAGGGTTAACTGATTTGCTCGCAAATTGTACAGGCAAGACGTGTTCACATGATTCATCACTTAATCCTTTTGGGACGATCCACTCGTATATATGTGCCAAAAAAGGTGCTAAAAATTCTTGTTTTACCCCACCAGTAAAATATTACTGTAAAATTTGCCTTATTTAATCGGATTTTTTGTTTTTTAAGGAGGCGCAAATTTCTGTTTTAAAAAAACTTATGACAAAACGTAAGAAATTTGTTGTTGAAAATTATTTTCAAGATAATACTGACATAAAGAATAATTTTAGTGAAAATCGCAAACCAATTGACCAATTTTTCCGTTTTTTATAATCATTTGAAATTTGAACCTCCCCCCGCAATTCAGTTTGAGCTACTTAACCACTTCCAACGATTTAGAGCTCAAAATTTAAGTTTATGTCTAAGCTTCTAAAAAAATTTAATGAGATGCAAAAAATAATGGTAAAAACTAGTTTATGGTTATTCCAAAGTCTAAAGCGCCCTCTATCGACATTTTTTGAATTTTATCCTTATAATTTATTTTTAAGAAAATACTGACATAAAGAATAGTTTTAGTGAAAACCGCAAACCAATCGACCAATTTTTCTGTTCTTTATAATCATTTGAATTTTTGGACCCTAAACTTTAATGGCGCATATCTCCTTTGGAAGACGTTTGGGACCCTTAGTTTCCTATTTAATATTGTTCATCATGATATTACAGACCAGCATGTTAAGTTTGTAAACGACCTTTTGGGACACCCTGTAGATAAAGACCAATAATGACCAATCCCAATGCATATAACCGGATAAGAACGCATATAACCTTGGTTTACGCATAGCTGCCAACTTTCAACAAATCTTCCGTAATACCTGGTTTAGTTTGATCCAGGTTAACGTCGCTTCAAACCAGAAAATATATTTCATGAATCTTTCTTTATGTCATTTCAGGATTGTTAGTGGAACATACCTAATTTCATTTCTTTGAAAAAATTCTGGTTCGAAACTCATTAAACCAGGGTCAAATTAACGCACGTATTACGGATAATCGATGCCAGGTTGGCAGCTGTGTTTATGTACTGACTTAATCTTATGGGTGGCGTAAGTTTGTATCACTTTTCAACAAGGATCATATGGTTTAGTCTTCTTTTCAGGTATTTTACCATTATTTTTTTTTCTTTTATAAAAAAAGAAATCCAAGTTAAAGAGACAAAATGTTCTGTTCTTTTAAGGAGAAATTTTTTTTAAAGAAAATACAGGTGCCGAAGAAGATTCAGATATGGAAAATTCCCGAAGGCATAAGAACCCTGTTTGTACATAGTTTAACCCTTTATCTTCCGACGGTATTTATAAGTAACATCAAAATAACATATTATAAAATTACTTTAGTCCTCTCCGGCACGGGAAATTCTGTTAGTAAAATGAGAAATTATAGACTGACAGCAAAATTTAGAAATTAAGATATCCTAATTTAAGCTTTCACTTTTAATGCAAAATTTTATTAAAATATTATTGGTGCCGAATGCAAGTTAGGAATTAAAATTATGTATCCCGGAATGGGCACAGTGTTCCGGAAAGGGTTAATACGTCAGTTAGTTGTAATATTCTTTAGATGAGTTAAAGATACATTACTCGATCTTGCTCCAAAATCATTATTAGTTACACAAAACAAAAATATTTTTAATTTTTTTTTTAGCTTTTTTAGCGCTGAGGGAGGGGGTGGGGATTTTTCAATACGGAAATATTTCTGTATTTTTATTGTAAGAACATCATGTTTGTACATTTTATAATTCTAAAAAATGCTAAGATAATAATTAAAAATTAAAGATTTAGGTGAGATTATAAATATTGCACAAAATCCCTGTAAATTCAAATTTAATTAATCCTTCTAAATCCTTCAATCCTTCTAAAATCCTTCTAAAATCCTTCAAATATTTATTAAATAATTATTTAAAACTTTTAATTTAGTTTAAACAATTTGCTTAAAATGCTTTAGAATGTAAAATTTTCATGAATTCACAATGCGATAGAATATCGCATTCCTTTTTGCCAGAAAATAGTTTGCCACCAGAATTTTTGAAAAGATTGGTTTGTCTTATTTAATAGCGAAGATTTCGTTATTATTATAAGGAAAATTATTCTGGATAAAAATAGTGGTATCTTTGTGGCCCGCGGGTTAAAGGTTGTGCCCTGCGATAGATAATGGGTTAACACAAGAACGCCGGGAAAATTTAGGCGACTTTTATCAAATATATTTAGAACCAGAAAAATAATTGAAATTATTTAGTTTATTTGTTTAGCTCATATCATTGCAACTTATATATAACTTATTTCTTAACCCATTAGTGCCTAGCGTCCCATTTTTGGGACAGTTTTAAAATATTCAAGTAAGTGCATTTCGCACCAGTAGAAAATGAGGTTAAATAAATACTTTCTTACTCGTTACAAAGTCCTCGATAAATTAAGATAAAAGTTATTCTTGCTTTAAAAGTGGTTGGAAAAGGCTAAATTTGAATTTTAACGAAGAAAATAATTCAGGCATTAATGGGTTAAAAATTTTCGTGGTTCAAATCGACAATTAGTCCAGTGATCGGTTTCGAATTGACACCTAATCGGCGTTCTAGTGCTAAAAATGCTTATCACTTTGGTTATCTGCTGGCTACCTTCCATCTGTCTGATCATGCTCGAACTAGTATTACCAGGCTTCCGACGTAAATCAGGGTTTCAAATACCCTATAAACCACAATTTTCTTACAAACTTTTTCGCCACTTTTAATTGCAGAAAATTTCTAAGTTAGATAAAGCGGAAAAAATTTCTTTATAATATTGAAATTCCGGGCATGTTGCAATAGTAGCTCCAACCTTCAAAGATATACGCGAGAGCCACCATGTAATTCATACATACGTTTCGAAGTTTGCCAACGAATATTCGCCATTGAAAATGGAGTGTGTATTTATTATCCTTTCACTCAAAAGATTCCCGTTACACAGTGGAATCAAGTTGGAGTTGTTCAAAATATAACTCTTGTTTTATTAACAAAAAAAATCAAACTGTATTATAAAACATATGTGACTATTTTTATTTAAATGCACTTAAATATCAATTATTTTTCAATAAAATAACTTTAAAAAGGCTTATTAAATAATTTATTTGATTTCATATTTATCTTTTCATATACTGATTATGGAATTCAAATGCTGTCTAGGAATAATAAAATGAGGTACAAATCAAAATACTCTATAATCCAAAATATTCCATAATCCGCACAACCTTTGGCCCCAACTTGTGCAGATTATAGAACTTTGACTGTATTTATAATACACATTTTTTGTAATTGTTTTCATCTTTCTCTATAACTTTCCTTATAGCTCTAGATCTAAATTAGGAAACATAAAATGATATGTTATATTGTTTATTTCATTGTTTAGATTTATAAAGTAACGTGAATTATAGAAAATTGCAGATTATGGGTGCGCGGATTATCGATCCTTGAATTGTATATGAAATGGGCACAGATGTCATATACACACCACATTTGTGAGATTTTTTTTCTGATGCAAATTTGGTGAAAACTTCATTTTCAATACCAGTTACATGCATATTTTTTACTCTTTTCTATTTTTTTAAAAAGCAAATAATAATAAATTTAAAAATGTTTAATTAATAATTAAAGAATAAATAACAATTGCCGAAAAGTAAAATGATGCATATATTCACCTTTTTGTTTCAATTGCATCAGTATGATATGTATCTGACACCTGCACCATAAAATGCAAATTTATTAATGCATTTCGTCTATTTGTAATGCAAGTTCTGCTGGTCGTATTTTGATTTGGCTTGCACTATTACTTAATATATTTTATTGTGGATAGCTGAAATTTCTCTTTAGAAAATTTTTCTTCGGTTATTTTTATTTATTCATTTATTTTTCCTAAAGCAAAAAATTTACAGCAAACCTGATTGCATTAAATCACACTTTCACTCATACAGGTGTAAAATGCAAATTTGTATTTCATTCCAGTTGCCTATAACAGGTTCTATAGTCAATAATTTTTTACAGAAGTTACACTGTTAATTAACTTGGGTAGATGTACCAGTAACGGACACTCTTAAGGAACTTTTTTAAAAATTATTGCACTATAATTATAATTATTATATTCCAGTTTTTTCAATACTATAGTAATCTATAAACAATATTTAACTATTCTCATTTCCCAATATGAACCAAATTTAATTATAAATACCAGACATATAATGGACACTCCATAAAAAAGTAATAAATATTGTTTTATGGCTGTTTTTAGAACCCGAATTTAATGATAGCATATCAATGAAAGCAGCTATTTTCAACTATTATTATTTTTTTAATTTAGAATTAATTTTTCGTTTTTCTTTTAAATTTATTTACATACACATGTATATGTGTGTTCGTTTGTTTATTAAAAATGTGCTTCTATACATGAATAGCTAATTAATAATTTTATATTCTTATATATAAATTAACTATTTTTTTTTTTCGTTTTTGTTTTTGGTCAAAAATAGGAAGACTACTGATATTCAATTTCTGTTTCAATTAAAAACCTATTTTGGTCGATCCTTACTTTTAAGTATAGGATAATGAACGATTATATTAATCAAATTATTAATTGAATCGATATTGTTGCACATTTGTAGCAATATCAATTTAATAAAATTCTATAAAATAATTTATCCTTTTTTTACTTTTTATAACCAAATTGAATGATATCTTGCCATTACTTTGTCTCCAATTCAAGATTTTTTAAAGTTACACGGCTATTCAAATAAATAAATAAATAAATAAAATAAAATGAAGTCCATATATAATACAGAATAGCACCATTATACATTTCCATATAGATGAAATCATCATTACCATAGCAAGAAAATCAAACCATTAGTGCTCAATTAGATAATTTTAATTGCTATGCTAGATAAATGTCACTTAAAAAGCCTACTTATATACTGAGAATTATAATGAATACATATTTATTTGAAGTAATTTTTTTAATGTTTCAGATTAAATGTTGATCACCCAGAGCCACCTAAACCTTCAGCTTTTGATGTTGCCATACAAACTGAATATGCACCCACGCCAATCTTGCTTGAAAAGAATAAAAAGCAGGAAAGTGAAATTCTTGAAGCAAGGGAACAGTTGAGAAGAAAGTCTTTTTCTGTGGCAAACATTTCATCAAAATGTAACCAGCTTTAGTTGTGATACGTTTAATTGTATCTATGAATTTCAAATTTGGAAAACAAAGAAATTCTTCAAAGAAATCATCTGCTTGTAAAACAACAATTTTTCTTATATTTAGTAAGAATGAGAACTGGAGTGACAGAGGAATTTTTATCGGCTCTAATTAGCATCACACAGAGTACTATTTCTAGGTATATGACAAAAATAGTGTGTGTTGTGTATGCAAAACTGAAAAGCATTAATATTTGGCAGAGTAAAAGCCAAATTCAAGAATACATGCCAGAACGATTTTAAAAAAGCCTATCCTCAAGTTGTAATAATTATTGATAGCACAGAATTTGAAATTCAAATGCCATCAACTCCATCCTGCCAACAGCTTACATTTAGCTATTACAAAAACTGCAATACCTTAAAAGTTCTAGTTGGAATTACTCCAAGTGGAGCTATAACTTTTATTTCAGAATTGTGGGGCAGTTCTATATCGGATAAAGAATTATTTATTAAATCTGGCATTTTAGATATGTAATTCAGTTATGGTTGATAAAGGATTTTCAATAAAAAATGAATTAGCAGAAAAAAATTGTTCACTTGTACAGCCTATTTTTATGAGTGATAAAATAAGATTTTCTGTTGAAGAAAATAATGATAGCAGTAGAATTTCAAGATTACGAGTGCACATAGAAAGAGCCATTGATCAAATAAAACAGTTTAAATATTTTTATTTTTTATCCAATATAAGTTTGCATAATGTTAATGAAAATTTCAATATCATATGTTTCTTTACTATGTTCCAAGAAAGTTTGATTTCACATTAATAGAATTAAAATAAGTGTGTGTTTTAAATGGCAATTTTTGTTTTTAATTTATTTCTCTCATAAAATGTATACTTGTCGTATTAATAAAGATAAGTGAATAGATAAATGATAATGTAAATTGATTTATCAGAATTATTAAAAGTTTATTTTGGTTTATCATGAATAAGTATCGTTTTAAAATTAATTTATTTTTCATCATATTGTTTGCAAAAACTGCTTATTTTGAATAATGTACATATGAAGACGTTTAAAAACAGTAGTATAAACTTTATTAAAAGAATTTTCAATAAATAATGAGTAGCAATATTTTGAATAAAAATAATTTGAATAGTTACATTTGTAATAAACAGAGTATTAGCATCAGTGTTCTCGCTGACATTTGACCAACGTTAGTAATTTGGCTAATTAAAAATAAAAAGCATTCACCAAATGAAAAAAGCATTTGCAAAGTAGATTCGCCATGTAGCACATACACACAGAAAGAAAAATTTTTAATCTTCTAATGTACCCCTTTTCTTTCAATATGTTCTAAAATAACCAAATTTTTTATAACTGTGACAACGATTGTATTAATATAATTTCAACTATCCGTTACAAATGTATTAAAAATATGTATATATTAATATTAGGTGTGTATGCATACATACAAAAAGAGAAAAAAAGAAAAGCAAAAATCGAGCACTAGCTATTTGGCAAATCTAATCGCTTGTTTACTCGCCAAATGAAGAATTTAATCACAATTTGGCACAATGGCGAGCGACAGCGAGAGCCCTGATTAGCATACATTTTAGCACAATGTTGGTATGAATAAAAAGTACCTTAATAATACTAGTTAGCTTATAATTATGTAAGTATAGTGGTGGGATTCTATCTTAATGCTTTTCTAAATTCTATAAGAATTCAAATGACAATAAAATTTCATTATTCACTGAGAAAAAGCACATTTTAATAATTTAATGTCTGGAGTACTTTTTGCAATGAATAAAATCATAAAAATGAGAAATTCATCAGAGTATTATTGTATGAAACTTAAAATTTCTGGAAGCTTTGGAAAATCTTATATTGATATGAATATAGATTTTATTAAGATGAGAAGGGGAGATGGAATCGTTGTCAATGTTCTAAATTTATACATTAATTTCAATATGATAAAAATAACTTCTATAGTATTAAAAACTGCAGTAGACTCTCAATCAGTGTTTTGGGCCAACATTAGCGATTTGGCAAATAAGAAATAAAAAATAGTAGCCAAATGAAAATGAATGTTAGCAAAGTAGATTCGGCATGCAATCCTGAAAAATCAATTTTTAATCCCTTATTGTGTTTTGTTAGGCTTTACAATAACATACTTTTTTGTAATTACCTAGAATATAAACATTTGGTTATTGCACTAGAGAAACTATTGAAATTAAATACATTCTGAATATATCCTAAATGTGTAAGCTTTTTTTTTTTAGCATTCTAAGTAACAATTCAAAACAGAAATCATTGAGCTACCGTTGTGAAAATAACTACACTTTAAATTACTCTGAGATTTCGATTCTAACCCATAGAAATAACTGATAAGCCAGTGACACTTTACATACAATTATTAAAGAGTAATAGCGAATTTCAACACCTCATTAAAGCAAAGCATTTTTCTATTTGGAACTTGATAAGAGTAATTTTTCGTGTTTTTTCTCGATGTATAAGTGATTACTGGCAATAGAGAAATAGCGATCACATAATACTTTCTATGTCGATGGCTGTTGCTAAACTGAATTGGTATTAAAAAATTATCTGTGTAAATGGAGCAATGTAAATGATACTTTAGAGCTGAATATGTAAAAGGACACCAATCGTTCAAAGACGTGGATAAGAATCTCGACTGTATTTCCTGTATGTTTTCATGTCGTTATCACAACAGACACCAACAAAATGAATGAGTCAAAAGAAATGAAGCAGTCGTTTCGTGAAGTCGCTGCAAGATTCATTCATGACTAATGAGTCAATAAATTACTGCAATGTTCAACAAATGTTTAATTAACCTAACAAAACATCTATTTATAAAACAAGAAGAAAAAGCATTTAAATATGCCCCGGGGTTTAAAATTCGACACATATTGATTTTAGATAACTAATACGAAAATTATTGGTAATTTTTTTTTCTGTTAATATTTGGTCAGATAGCCAAATTATAATCAGTGATTCAAAAAAAAAAAAAAAAAAAAATTGTAGCTACATTGTCACATTAAGAGTTTAATTAATAAATAGTTGCAGGAATTTTTCTATTTATTGAATGAGTCCACTTTTGAATGAGTACTTCTTATTGAATGATTCATAATGTAAAATTCGACGATTCATACTAGTATTTTACTCTTATTCCTTTTTTCAGGTAATTTTTAAAATATTAGTTTATTTATTCCAGGATCTTTATTAAAATAATTTTAACCTAAAACTGTTTTTTTGATTACTCAACCACTCACAGTTTTATAAACTGCGATTTGATCATACACCTGCACAAAATTTTATCTGTCCCAATATTCCTCTTGTCAATAATTAATCATTGCAAGCATTATCAATATATTTTTGGTATAGCAGATACTTTCATTTATTTGTTTGTAATTAATTTGTCGAATATTATTTGAATTTAAATTAAAAAACAGCAAATTGGTGGATCGAATTTTTTTTTTCAACATTTAAATTTTAAAACATTGTGTTGCTCATAGACTAGTTTTATTTTGTTCATTTGAAAGGTAAATAGATTTTAAATAACTGATCGCATACTGCTGTCCTATATAAATTTCGTCAAAATTTATAGGAAATATTAAACAATTTCAGAAGCCAGTAATCTGACATTCCAATAACTTCATAAAGTTAGATCGTTTGCCAAAAAGATTGTGGTTGCACTGATTTTTTAAATATTGTTTATTGTTTTCCTACATTTAGGAAAATGGTACCTACTTGTGTATTCTTACGTTAGAAGGAACACTATTTATCAACGATAACACTACTTACAGCATTTTATTTTCTTTGTAATGTCATATTTCATCGTATATAGTTGCCACATTAAAAGCAATTTAAGGAGTATGTATTATGCACTAACAATTATTTAATATGTTGTATCCCTCTTTTTTTTTCCTCAAGAAACACAGAAAATTAATATGTTAGAATGTCTCTTGTTTCTACATCATATTTATTTCATTTTGTTCATTCAGTAAAATTTCTTGTTCAAAAATTATTTAAAGCCACTTGAATAAAACTAGAAGATTGTCACTTATGTGCATGACATAATTACTATTAAATATTTTTTAAAGAAAGCAATTAATTTATTTCAAATCTTTCTTTCTTTTTTAATATTTAATACAAAACATATTTCAATGCAGTGTTTGGAAACACAATAAAAAAAAATTCTCTTAAATATTATAGGAAAATACAGTCAAGGATCGATAATCTGCAATTTTGCATAACTCCCGTTCTTTAGCAGAAGTAAATGTCGGGAATTTTACCAATCTATTGTAAAAAATATTACATTCTTCGAAAAACTGGTCATTTTTTTTAAATTAATTGCAGGAAAATAACCTTACTTTTCATGATCTATCAAATTTCAAATGTATATATATTATTCTTTAAATAAATAAGCTTTTATCCAATAATCTATTAAATTATTAGATTTCATACTTATAGTATACTGAAAATAGTATTAAAATTTTTGGTACTTTTTTTACGCTATTTTTAGTACTTTTTTTTAAATCATTTTTTGACGGCATTTTTTGTGCACACGCAAACAAGATTGCTCTTTATTGATGCATTAGCGCAACTTCTGTTGCAGTGGGGTTAATACATAAATACCAAATTTTCTCAAAAAAAAAAAATTACTCACAATAAACTATATAATCCACTACTGTAATCCAATATTCTATAATCTGCTTAATCTT
Source organism: Maratus speculifer (assembly GCA_964019185.1). Lineage (NCBI taxonomy): Eukaryota > Metazoa > Arthropoda > Arachnida > Araneae > Salticidae > Maratus > Maratus speculifer. Next base: position 970,048 of record CAXHSM010001518.1, read on the forward strand.
TGATTCCAACTTGTGCAGATTAAAGATCCTGTTTTTAAAATATGATGTTGTACTCAGATTGAATATTTTTCACGTGTATGTAACTAAATTATTATTTTATACTAAGATTATATTATACTAAGATCTCTGCCTTCATACAAATTACTATGCTCACCAAATCTTATTCATACTCCAAAAATCCATTAATTTGATCAGCTTTAAAAAGATTATGAAGGATGAATTAATAATTTAAAAGTCAAGGAGAATTTCCTATTATTCCTTTTTTACTGACGGATTTTAAGGCCAAATCAGCTGCTGTTGTTGCTGTTTTCATGCTTGATTAGATAAGATCAGTTAAATATTGAAAATTAGCTAAAATATTAAATGAACTGAGTCAAAATAGTCTTTGCTTTGCTGTTTCTTTTTAAGTGCGCTCATAATTATGTAAATACGTAGCACCTATTGTTGTCGCTCAGTCCGTCCATCTGTCTGTCTGTCTGCATATAACAACGCAAAAACTACCCAACCGAATCGTTTGAAATTTAAAATACATAATTATAACATAATTTCGTCAAGTCATTTCAAATGTTATGAAAATCGGATGCATAGATCAATTACAGGGACAATCAAAAGGATTCCGTTACATTACGGTCAATGGGGAAAAAAGTTTCTAATGCATTTTAATCGTTTGAAATTTAAAACATATAATTATTACATACTTTTGTCGAGTCATTTCAAATGTTATGAAAATCGGATGCATAGATCATTTACAGGGACAATCAAAAGTATTCCATTACATTACGGTCAATGGGAAAAAAAGTTTCAAATGCATTTTAATGATGTTACACTCATTCGAACATAATAGAATTGGCATGAATCTATGAAATATATACTAAAATATGTATTCTGTGCAATCTGTGATGCGAAGAATTTTTATTATTAAATTACAGGGCCACACAAAAGTATTCCACTACATAATGCTATATGGGGAAACATTGTTTGGAGCGTGTTTTAATTATATTCAACTATTTCACATTTTATGAATAAGATATATGTTGCTGAGGTGTAATTAAAATTACTTCCTGGATATTTACAGAAACACAAAGATTTCGACTACTATACTGTATCTGAAGTACGCTCTACTCTATCAGCAATATCTGAATATTTTAAAAACTTCGTTATCGTACGAACGCACCTCATTTGCTACGTTCACGTACAATTTCCAACTTGTTAATAAAGCTATAAGAAAATGATTTTAAATGTGACATAATTTTCACAAAATTTTTCTTTGTTTTTGTAGTATTCGTCTGAAAATATTTTTATTCCTATAAATTAAATAAATATGTGTCATAAAATGTCTGTGCTGTCTTAAAATTGGTACAACTGTTTAAAAGATTATCTTGAAATAATTAATTTTCAATATTTTCTGTATTTAACATGTAATTCTAATTATTTTTTTTTCTGTTTAAAACAGTCAAAGTGTTAAAAAAAAAAAAAAAAAAAAAAAAAAAAAAAAAATTTTTACAATTGGCAACGAAATAAAACAAAAATCTTTTTTTAAATATGTCAAAAATATCTACGGAAATGCTAAAAATTTGAATTTAAAATACAAATAAACCTTCAAAAAATTAGTCAAATGAAAAAAAAAAAGTAAATGAAGTCTGCATACAAGGAACTTCCAAAATATGTCCTTAGAAAAAAATTATTAAATTCCTATGTATAGTTTTGTACCTAGAAAACATTTTTATTAGAAAGATTTTGATTAAATTTAATGTTTAATATCTCTTAAAATAATTGTTCTATTTAAAAATTATCTGTTTCATTGTGTTTGTCAAATGTTTCTGTATAATACCACTAATTTTCATATTTTTCAATGCAATAAATTTCTTAATATTAATGAAGAAAGAGCTTAGGTCACAAAAAATCATTAGCGCAGCAACAGCGTTAATTACTTTTTATTTAGAATAGACAGTTTCATGTGTAAATATCTTTTTCAATTAAAAACTATTTCGAAACATTATTGTTTGTATACATCTTTAAAATATGACAATAATACATATAAAAATAAAATACTTTTTCAATATATAAAATAAATTGCTAGTGAAATAGAGGAAATTTTAACTAAAATTTAAAAAAAAAGTCAAATCTAAAAAATGATTGCATTATTGAAGAATGTAATCTATTCCAATATGTGTCTGTGAAAGATTATTACATCATAACTTCTTTAATCCAGAATCAAAATTGTTGTGACAATTCTGAATTATAGAAAATTCTGACCTGCAGAAGTTTTATAACTAAAATGCATTTAGATAAATAATAATGCACTAGACTCCCTCAAATCTGCAAACCTAAAATCCACACATAATTTACGGATGTAAACAATGAAACATTCAGTTGAGATATAGGGATAAAATTTAACTTTTTATTATTACTTTATTGTTTAACCAATCAATGTTGCCCTGTTTTAGAATGTTATTTTGAATAGCCTCAAATTGGTTTGATTTGTTTAGTAATTTATTTAAATTTAATTGACAGTTAAAACATTTAATATTTTATTTGAATCTTTAAAAAAAATCTAAGTTAAAACAAATTGTCTTGATTATTAATTGTAATGAAAATAGAAATGATTAGAAGTGTAAATTATATTTATAAATATCTGAAAACAATTGATTTTGATTGTTTACAATGAGAATAGTATAAAGTGCAAACTTATGCTAGTTTGTAAATATGTATTGTAATCTCTTTTTTCTTGTTATTATGTGCCATGTGAAAAGTTTCATGTAAAAATCAATGGATTCCAATCTTAGTTTTTGATAGGAAAATTGTCTGTTTTAGTGTGCTGTATTTCCTTGAAAATTGTGATTACACGTGGTCCTTTTGAATTTTCATGTTCATGAAATTCTGGGACTATACATATATTTTTTGTTAAAGCAGTTAGAAATTCAAATTCTGAACTTTCTTACCCATTCTTGAAGTCAATTTTTAACTTATATTGCATGAAATTAGATGAAGTGCTTAGTGAAAATATGAGAAATTGAAAACATATTTTTCCCTTTTTTTGATTAAGCAAAATGATCTAGCAAAAAGGGTGTAGTTGACATTTTAAATCAATCTTCATAACGTGACAATAATAAATTTTATTCAAAAAATGAAAAATGCTATTCGTTTCTAAATAATTTAATTAGTAATCCTGCATATTAATTTCTTGTATTTACATAGAAAATATTCATGAATATTTCAGAAAATTCAACATGAAAAAATACTTTTTTTGAAATCTGTTTTAAAGTTAAAAATTTAATTTTAAATAATGTAGAATTATAATAATAATAAATAAACAAATTGTTTTTCCTTTTGATTGCTACCAACTGAAATTTAACTCACTAATTTTACTCTTGTATTTACATAGAAAATATTCATGAATATTTCAGAAAATTCAACATGAAAAAATACTTTTTTTTAATCTGTTTTAAAGTTAAGAATTTAATTTTAAATAATGTAGAATTATAATAATAATAAATTGTATCTCCCTTTGATTGCTACCAACTGAAATTTAACTCATTGATTTTTTTCCTCTGTTTGTTATTCTAGTTTCTAATAATGACAAATAAATTATCAATCATCTTATATTTTTCTCTTTAATCATTGCATTATCTAATGAATGATTATAATTAGAACCAATATATTAATATTTAACAAATATGAATTCAGATGACATGCTATAAAAATCTACATTTGGTTGATGAATCAATATAAAATTCAGTCTGTGTTGTGATAGCTGATAGCTGTTTTCATGACTGACTTAGTAAAATGAATTATACAGTTGAACATCAGTTTGATATAAAATAGTATAGTAAAACTGCCCCCCAAACTAGGACAAATTGAAGTAAACATTATTTTGTTGAAATAGATAGTGTTGTTACGGAAGTGTCCAAACAGCTTTATTGATCACAAATGCACAATCCCCTTGTGTCAATTTCATGACGTTTTGGGAAAAAAAAAAAAACTGAAGAACCACAGTACTAATGTTTAGACATAATGGAAAAGATATTTTGTTTTTTAACTTTTGTATGTATGACTACAGTTTATAAATAAATATTATATAAAATTCAGTACAAAGATATCTGCAATTATATTACACATAAGTAAGAATAAATTTGTAGCTGTACATTACTTGGTATAAAAATCATAAATAACTTAACTTAAATGTGTATTTATATGAAACATAAAAAACTTCTACAATGGACTCCCCCAAAACCACACAGCTTAGGACCAAAAGTTGTGCATGTTTTAGAAATTTGCTGATTTCTGACCATTGCTTTATTTACATTTTTAAAACAATAATTTGAATGTAATTAATAATGCAGTCGAAGTCAATCCATTTCAAGTGGTCCAAAAAATATTTTTTTGGTTGCTTGACCATTTTTTAAAATCTGAAATTTTTTTTACAACAACCCTAGCTTGATGGAATTTCAAAATGATTGTTATTTTAACTTTACTATTTTTTGTTTTTTTGTGGTGACCATCTTTATTTCAATGAGTGCAGCAATTTTCACACATTGAATGGCTTACAGAATTGTAAATATCTCAACTTTTTTTTTCCAATTCAAATGGGGTTTTCAGAAAATTATTCAAAGTAAAATGAGCTAAAAGTCTAGCAATAGAATAGTTTCTTAAAATAAAATCTTACTGGTTAAATTTTTACAAAACTTTTAGGATTTTTTTCCAAAATTTTTCCGTTTTCAAGCGGGTTATTTTTCATGCAAGGAAAACTGTCAACATAATACAATTTATTTACAAATAAGTCAAATATACTTGTACTTACACATCAAGCCCCATCTTTTGGGAGTTCATTTCTCTTTGGGAAACAAATTCCAAAATCTCAAAAATCGCATTTTCGGAGCTTTGATATCTCTGATGGGACACGAGATAAAAATCTAAATTCTAGCCTTTGATAGTACATGTTATGCACAAAAAATTTCTAGAAGAATATTTCAATAAAAGCTCAGATAGAGTGAGGACAAAATGTTAGGAAATGCCATTACAACCTTAGAGGAAGTGAGATTTATCTCTTTTATTACAATATTTACACAGAAATGTTTGTTGAAAACAGCTTAGTAACAATAGTTTAATTTGCTAACATACTAGTACACATGCTCATGCTCCAGTTACTGTTGTCAGTTCCATAGAGTGATATTTCTAAAAATTTTATTTGAAGCCACCCAATTCTTGTCATTTCTTGATAATTTGAATGAAGTTCTTGGCTCTGCTGGCCCATACAAATGAACTTTGAAATTCCTATGTTCAAGACTCATTTTAATAATAATTCCACAATATCACTTTTTATCATACATACACATAACAAAATCATTTTTCTGTAGTATAAACTTTTAAAGACCTTTGGATTACATTGTACAAATGTTTCATTTACTGGAACTTACTTAAGGAAGGAACGAGTTTCAGGGATTGGCAAACAGCATTGAAATCGATTATGTAATTCATTAGCATGGTTGATCACACACTTAAAATGTGACGGAAAGGCTTCTGTCACACAAATTAAAAATTTCTTCAGGAGATAGGATCTGATTTTTAGCTGTCATCTGGAGGCTCCTCTTAATTATTTCACTCTTTATATTTACTTCTATCCAATCACAAGCATTTTTCAAATGACTAGTCGCAAAAAAGTGCCATTCTGCTTGAAGACAAAAGTTATTCTCATGATGACAAAAATTTATAAAATTCTTTTTATTATTGTACTAGCTAGGAAATTCGTCATAAAATAGAAGATCTTTGATTCTGATTGTATAGTAGTTTCTACATCATTCATTACTCACATTTTTTTGGAATGTATGGATTGTAATGTGTAAGATGATCACTGATAACACCCAAATTTCTAAAAGACTATCTTTTTGATAATATACAAAAGGGTGTACAGTGGCCTGCTTCTCCGCACAGTGAAAATTTTATATTTCTTCTTGAATGACCAATATAAAATTTTCAGAATAGTCACCCACTAAAATGCTTTCTGAATCCGGTAGATTTTCTTTCTTGTGCTTCAGAAATATTGATTGTATTTTACATACATAGTGATTTTTCTTCAAAATACATAGTTTTTCCTCTAAAATTTCCCAAAATTCTTCTCCAGGTTTAATAATTGAAACCACTCGACACAAATAGTTAAAACTCATTGTTTGTAATTTACATTTTCTGAAATTTCTTCTGGGTCAAATTGTTATAACAACATTTCTAGTAGGTTTTATTCATCCTGAGAAATAGTGCATTGGATTACTAGCATACATTCTGAATTTAATTAAATGAATCTTTACAGAGCATACATTCTGAATTGTTTTAATCATACAAAAGCAATTGAAGATATTTGTAATTAACATTTAATTTTGCACCATCAATCATTAATATTATTTATTTGAGGTATAAGTAAACACATAGTAGGTTAAAATTGTTTGGCAGCATTGTTTTCACATGTTGTCCATGTCATATTTCATTTGTAGACTAGTCTCCTTGAAATTTTTTGTACATAACACTACCATAACATACTATCAAAGACTAGAATTTCAGATTTTTATCTCGTGTCCCACCAGAAATATCAAAGCCTAAAAAAAGTGTGATTTTTGAAATTTTTGACAAATTTTGGAATTATTTCACAAAGAGAAATCAACTCCGAGATCTGGTATTTGGTATGTCTGTACAAGTACTTTTGTCCTTTTGAAAAAAAAAAATTGTGTCATGTTAACAATTTTCCTTGTGTGAAAAACTTTTTTTGTAAATGGACAGATTTTGGAAAGAAATGCTAAAATTTATGTTAAACTTTCACCAGTAAGAATTTTTTAAGAACAATATTGTCAAATCTTTAGCCCATTTTATTTAGAACAAATTGTTGCAAAACCTTTTTGAATTGAAAAAATAAAAAGACGAGGTATTTGCAAATTCGTATAAGCCTTAGTATGTCAAGAAATTGCTGCACATGATGAAACAAAGATGGATCCATGCCCAAACTATAAGGCCAAAAATATAAAATACCAAAAAAAAAAAAGAACTTTAATCAAAGGATTTCATTTTAAAATTAATGATGTTTCAATAAGTTGCACTGTTTTTAATTTAATATTTGTTCAAAAATAATAAAAATGAAAAAATAAATTTATCCATTATGTTAAACCACAAATGTGAACAATACTTTACAATTTATTATATAGACAGAAAAAAAATCTGATACTCGTAAGGATAAAATAACTTATTTAAATTCATCAAAATTGGAAGAATTAAAAGTGAATTAGAGTATTATTCTCATTTTCAGGTTCATCGTCATTAGAGTAGTCATAGTCAATTTCATGAGTTATTTTAGCATTTATAACCGTTTTCTTATGGTTTCCCCCGGAAATTCATCAAAAGCTTTTTTTTTTTTTTTTTTTTTTTTTTTATCAACTCGCAAATTTCTGTGTATAATGTGCAATACATTTCTACACTTTTCATTGGTTTCATTTTTTTTAACTTTTGTACCTCTGAAAAAAGTGTAGTTAAAAAATAGCAGAACTGGCTCATACTTCTTTGAATATCTCAAGGTTATGGACTAAAAATAGTCTATATTGTATTCTCATGGTGAACCTTATTATTACATATGTTATTTCAAACATTGACCATGGGAGGGGGCATTTTTATACTTATCTGGCTAGACTCTTTTCGACTTTATTGAGCCTTCATAAATTGATATCGAATAAAATGTGATTAATATTCGTAAATGGTGGTAGCTGTGATATAAGTAATTATCTTATTAGATTATAAGGTATCTGTAGAATCCTAGAATCAATTTAAAGGAAATTGCTAGTGAATCTGTTCATTTTTAAAGAAGCTGTGCTATGGGGCCCCAACAAGACAGCTAGTATTTAAAATTGATGGTTGTTAAAGTCTGAGAATATATATACATATTGCCGTTTATTTAGTAGCTGCACAGTGTAACAAATTTTTTGATAAAAATATTAGTGAATCTGACTAAATTTTAATGGAGGTGGAATAGGGCTCTGTAACAGAGGCCAGGTGATACCTGAGGGCAACGCCCTAAGATGAAAAAAATTTAAAGGGATACTTAACGCTTTAGATCTTTAATCAGTCGAAGTTAAATATGAAGTAAGAATTAATTATTGAAATATGATTTTGAAGTAATACACAAAAAATGACAGAAATGATTAAAAAAGAACATTAGGACAGACAGAGCAACACTTTCTTTTATTAGTACAGATATACAGCTTATTGTCCTCTTTGTAACTTTTAAAAAATTATTATTTAGATATTGGATGCATTTTTAAAAATTGTTTTTGAACAGTTAAATATAAATTTTGATATAAAAATTTCCTAAAATAAAAAAAAAGTAAAAATCAATCAACAATAATTTTGAGATAGATTTCCGGTTCATGATTTTTTTCATTTCCAGTCCTGATTTTCAATATTAAGCATTATTTTTATTACCTTTATTATTAATAATATCTCTTTCATTTTAAGAAAATAAGCGGAAAAAAGCTGAATTTTTGCACAGGAACTTGTTATTATATTAATTCCATATTTATTTTAATTTGTTATTTTTGTTAATATTACTGCATTCATGTTTTTTTCATAAAGGAAGAATAAATTTCTTTTTGAAAATAATCAATGTTGCTGATATAATTGATAATCACAATCTCATTGCCAAATATATTTATACAGGGTGATTCTGAATTCATCATCAATATTTGGTGGGGAGGTAGGGAATAGGAAAAGAACACTATTTCACATAGGAAAGCATGGGCGTAGACGTCATGTAGTAGGGCAATATGAATCCGGTTAAATGATGGAAAGAAAACATAACAAGAAAGTGGTAAGAGAAAAAACATTTATTTGTGCATCTTTTGTACAGACGTACAAGAGGTGCTCGAAATTCTGACCATTTGCTAGAGTACATGCCTCACAACGACGTTGCATGGACAACCGAACTTTCTGGAATATGCCTGGCGTTTCCCGGATGTTTGCGGCGGCAACCGATATGCATGCTACAAGGTCCAGAGCACTGGCAACAGGGGTCTCGTACACTATGTTTTTCATGGCACCCCATACAAAGAAGTCTATTGGAGATAAATCCGGTGACCATGGTGGCCAACAAACCGGTCCACCGCGACCAATCCATTGAGCTCCAAATTTTCTGGTCAGGTAACAACGCACATCATTTGCGAAATGTGCTGGAGCGCCGTCATGCTGGAATGTCATGTCGTCATGCTGGATGTATATTAATCAAGCTGTTTTTGGTTATTAAGTCTGGCTAAACCTCTAATAAAACTTACTTATTTTATTATTTTGATGTGAATTAGAAATCTACCTTTACAAGGCAAGTTTCATTGTATAATTTAGAAAAAATGCATTTCATCTTTATAATGAATATTTAATCATATATTATTGATTATTAACTTGACCTTAGCTTTTAATATTTTAAAAATTATCTAAATTTTTATTATTTTTTTAAATATTTTATTATGTTGAAAATATTCATTATAATTTCAACTGCATTATTAATTACTTTTAAACTACTCTTTTAAAAATGTGAACAAAGCAATGACCAGAAATCCGCACAACCTGTGGTCCCGAGCTGTGCGCATTTGAGGGAGTCTACTGTACTACTAGTGATGTAAAATACCTCTTAAAAACAATAAAAAAATTTTAAAGGGTTATATTATAAAGGTTATATATATTACTGTCAATTATGTGCAGCTGCAAAAAAATTTGCAATTAGAAGAAAAAAGAGAACTTTTGACTTCTTATTCTTATAGAAAGTCAACATTTTAAATTTGAATATTGAATTTAAAATCTTTTTTTAATAATGATAAAAAATTAAAAAAAGCTTATGTATTTTACCTATTTTGGAGAATTTGTTTTAAAAAATAATTTTACCTAAGTTTTTTAACAGGTGCACTTAGTACATGCAATACTATTTCAACTAATGTATTAGTAGTATGGGCACTACTTGGTTAACTCGTGGACCAAAAAATTATCGCCAAACTGTAAGATTACATGCCAATAATAGATTATTGTAATGTTTTGTAAATATAACATTCACTTGACGTTAATTGCGATACATGTGTTTGTTACTTCATCAAGTGATATTTAATTTAACTTTTTATATGTATTTTTTATTATCTTTTAAAAATGTATTTATTTGTCCGTTATTTAAAATAAAAATGAGGTCAGTTTATATAATTTGGCGAACAGTTTGGCGATTTGTATAATTTGGTTAAAATGGTCGACGGGATAACCAAGTAGTACCGTACTATGAAACCTCTACTAATACTGTGTATGTGTATTCTATGCCCCCTCCAATAAAGTGGATATATTATGCAATTTTTTTCACAAAATGCTTCTTTGCCAGACACACTCTTTTTCTCTACAGATGACATATGTTTTAGTTCTTTCCATCACTGAATAATTATATTTAAAAATCATGAAATTTACAAACAAATGTATTAGAAAATAAATATTTGTTTAGTTTTACATATGTTGTAAAAAGAGAATTTTAATTAAATATTCTGAATGTCAAAAAACTTAAAATTAGGTCTTTTTTTCTGACTACCGTATGTTAAAAAAATAGGTTGAATATTGGAAAATAAAAAATGAGATAAATTGGAAAACAAAATATGATTTTTATGTTCTTTAATACGTTTTTTTAAGCGTATTAAAGAACATAAAAATTATATTAGGAAACAAAAAATCAATAAATCCTCCATTGCAAAACATTGCTGGGAGATGAACCTTACTTTCGATTTCAGTTCAGTTAAAATAATTTCTAAACCTATTTCGATTCATGAACTTAACTTCCTTGAAACATTCCATATTTATAAAAATTTTGACAGTATTGTCAATTGTGAATTCGCCGTTCTACCACTATCGATTTTCTGGAAATCTTACATTAAAACCTCTTTTTCTTAATTACTTTTTTCCCACCCTTTAACATACTTCTCTCTCCTTCGTTCCATTTCACATCCGTTTTCCTATTGGCCATTACTTGCAGTCCTCTGCCATCCTATTGGTCACCTTCAATCCTCTGACTCTTCTATATATGAGCAGATTTCTACCTCCCTTAGCACTGACGAAGGTATGCTATATGCTACCGAAAATGGTCTACTGCTAATTTAATATATATTATGCCTTTTAGCGTAGCTCATTTTTTATTTTCCATTATATTGCACCAAGCTCTATCTCAAAAATTTTAGGTTGAATATTATCTAATTACATATGATGGCTAATGACATTAATAAAAATCATGTACAACTAATGTTTTTCATGTGGATTTGACCAAAAGAAAAAAAAAATCTATGTCCTATGCATTTTAATCGGCAATTTTCTCGAAAAAAACCCCCACTAAAATGGCCCTTAAACTAGAAATTATGTATTATTTCATTTTACATTTTAAGAAAAGGGCAGAGAGTTTGATTTTCATACTGAAGTTTTACCAAACTCTGAAATTTTTAATACAAACACTTTATTCTGAGATCATATTTATTTTTGTCATTACTTTTGATTTTAAGACTCTAAATGGAATATCATTCAATCAAATACTTTAAAAATTATGAAGATTTATAATTTAGAACTCCTAACATTAAATTCACTTTTAACCATTGCAAAACATATTGCTATGCCGGTAATTTTTTAAGCATAATTCCCGAATTACTTTCCGGACTAAGCTATATTTTTATAATTCACATATCTGAAGTCTTTAAAAATTGAATTTTGTTAAAAAGATCTATAAGTTGCAGTTCATAATTTTTTTGAAAATAGATTTTGTTCATCAGATTTTTAAAAACTAAATTAAACTTATGAATTTGTTAATTAAAATCTGTTTGTACAAGCTTTAATTATGGTAATGTAAAATTACACTTCATTTTACCAACTAGTTAATGAATTATGCTTAAAAAAAGCTACCCGCATTGTATTCTTATTTGCAATAATTACTTACTAATGAATTTAACATCACAGATGTAGTTGAAGATATATGGATGGTTTTCGCCATATGCTTGCTGGATTTTTATAAAAAGCTCCGTATACCCTCTGTTTCTTGAATAAAGCATGAGCGTATACCTCTATCTTTGAACGTTCATGATGTCAGTGTATACCCTCTGCCTATACCTTATACTTTCTGTTTCTTTTTTACGACTAGTTCCAGTTTTTAAACCTTCATTATTTTATAAACTATTTGATCTAATGATTTTCAATCTGGTACTTAAAAGTAAAAGTTACAGAAATAAAAAACAAATTGATGTAGAAATTAGGTGCATCTTCATTGAATATTTCAGAGTTTGATACAGTTTTAGCGAAAAGGTGATCTTGAACCCTATTTTTTTTAATAAAAATTGAAAAAAGTCAGAATTTGCGGTCGAATGGCTACTCCTACTTTCATTTCCCTTCAACAATTTTCATACTGAAATACTTCTTTATATTTTATCAAACTGTACCTCCTTGCATCTCTAGATTAAACATATCTATTGCAAGCTTGAGAAGATGAATCACTTTTTAACACCTTCCAACAAAGTTGAAAAGTGTTTATGCTTTCGGTTTGTTTTCCCGTCTGTTTGTGCTCTAAATCTCGTAAATATTCTCGGATTACCATGAAATTTTTGGATGCTATTAAAGTTTAACATGGAACCCAATTGAAAATGACATTTCTACCATGATTAATTTATTTAAAGGGTCAGTCAAACGTTTTTCATTATATTACGATATATGGGAAAGATAATTTCAAATGAATTTTAAAGATGTTACACCCGGTCAAATATCTTCAAATGTATATACATCTACGAAGTGCACTAAAATATGCAGTGGAAAGAATAGTTTTATTGATTAATAGGGCCACTCAAGTTTTCCATTACATCTATATAATAAAGGCCAAAGGTATCTGTGCGTAACGCATACGTCATTTTGCGCATGGTAACACTTTCAAATTTTAAATGAATTTTTGTCTTGCAATTTTTGCTACTAAAAGCTTTTAAACTTCTTAATGTCGCATATTTTCAATTTTTGCACCATCGTGTAGGAAAAAAATGTACTTTTAAATGAAATTTGTTTGAAAGCTGTATCTTCATTTGTTTTTGAAATATTAATTTTTTTGTAGCTTTTCTAATCGTGGCAACAGGAGTACTCCATTTCTATTTAAAGAAAAAAAAAAAAGAGAGAGAGAGAGAGAGAGAGAGAAAATTGAGTGCTGTATCTTTTTGCTGCCATTTTCTCATTAAAAGGGAAAAAATAGAAATTTAAATATCTTCTGTTATAAAACCCAGTGAATTTTGACTTTATTTACACGTAAAAGAATATTAACAATTTATTGAGATTTTAAGTTTTGAATCAAAATTATCAAATTAAAATGCCGATTTTTTTGAAAAGTGAATATAGATGTGAAATGTACATTTTAAAGTTTTGATATGGTGAAAATGATGCTGAGATTTAGATTTCACGGGAAAAAAATTTCTATGATTCAGTGAAAGTTGAATAAATTTTGCTTTTTATCATTTTGGAATACTAGTATAAGAACCTTAATTGATAACTTTATCATAATAACATATCTTTATTGTTTTTTACTGCTTACATATACGATTAAATTTTAATTTTAAGAATTTCTACAACTGCGTTTTATAGAAATAGTATTTCGTTAATTTGACGATAAATATCGTTTGTTTAAGAGTTTGACGTACCAATATAAAATGCATTTTTTACTATAACTAATTTTGTAGGTTTATTATAAGTTAATGAAACAGTTCCTTCTTAAACATTCTCTTCCATCAAAATTTGACGGGTTCTACCTTGTAATAATAGAAGGGGGGATTGGTTGCGACATATTTTAATTACAGTAAACAATTTCATGTATAATCAAATTGATATGCTTCGCTAAGCCTTAATATGAATGATTTCACGCATAATACGAAGCGCACAGCATTTACAGGGACACAAATAATTTCAAATAGTATGTTCTATCCGAAGTACTGCATATTATGGATGATGGTTAATGAATGGATGAAATGCTTTTGTAATTATTATATGCGCTTTTAAGTTTCACTAAATGTATGTTATTCTGTATATTATGTAAAATATATAAAAATTATATATATGATTTGTATAAATGCTAATAATTACTCAGTTTAGATATACAGGATTACACAAAAGGATATTAGCGTAATTTACTTACAAGGTCAGGCAAAGAACGGATACGGGGCCGCCTTCGGGTAATATTTTTGGAAATGTGATTTAAGTAATTTAAAAAGTATTTTGTTTGAACTAAATTTTAGCAAATACTTTCGTGTAATTAAAGGTACTGGGTAAACTACATGGCTGAAGAAAAGTACTGAAGTATGTTTCCATCTATTAGTATAAATTGCTCACAGAAAATTTCAACCATTTAGGCGTTTCCTTTCTAAATTAAATTTCCCTATTCTATAGTACAAAAATCAACCGACAGATCAAATATAGGGCTGTTGAAAAGTATTGGAATGCATATTTGGCTATAGACAGTAACATCTTATATCCCTGGATAAAGAAATTTTGTTAAAGATTTTAGGAAGTGTTGTAACGTGTTTCATAATCTGTGCTTAATGTATGATTTTTCTTACCTGTTAAGTATGAAAGAGGGTTCGACAAATGCTTTTAATTGAGAATGGACAGGGGATCATTTCTTGGTTGTAGCTCACTCGCAAAGCTAGTTTTTTAAAAAAAATCATATTTGCGCTTTTTTCATATCACAGAAATTCGATTCACAGAAATTTAGTAAAACTTTCTATCATGCTTTAAACGGTTATTGCACTGAAAAACAAATCAGTTTTCTGTGCATTTCTACACTGCAGCATGTTCATGTCACAGCATGAATGTGATACGCTACAGAACTAAACGTTTTTGTTACTATATTGACTTAGAGTAATGTTTAATCAATCTAGGTTTTTACAGACTACGCGTTTATCCTACATGTTTTTATAGTAATTGTGACTCATTCTTATATATGAAAATGCATAAATGCAATTTTCTCCCAAAGTTGACAGTGAGCTGCAGCCAAGAAGAGGAATACTTCGTCCTTTCTCATGATCAATTAGAAGCACTTTCTGAACACTTTTTCATACTTTTAAAAACATATAAATTAGAGCTCCTTAGAGCATCTTTTAATGCTAATAATAATCTGTTGAGGTTTGAAAATATCAATAAATGTTTCATAAATGTGTTTAAAATTATGATTTTCTCGGGATTCCATAAAAAATAATCTAATTTAATAAAAAAAAACAATACGTACATTTTTGAAATTATTATCAGTGAAGCAAACTGCTCTGTAATTGAGAAAAAACAAAAAATCATAATAAGGTATGACTTTTATTGCAATCATCTGGCATTTCTTTAACTCTTCAGTAACGTATATAAAAATTATTGCAAACTAAATGTAAATCAAACTTCTGTTTTCAGATCCATAGATTTTATCAGTGTGAGTAGATATATGTTTAGAAACTCAGAACAAAAAGGCTTCTTTTCTCCGATAACAGATTTACATTTAGTGTTTTAACTTTATCACTATTTCCAACATTACTAAAGCATTTTGAATTTTTGTTGCTCTAGTTTACACATTTTCTCTAAAAACATTATCTGCATGGATGTGATTTTTTTTTAATTTTTAAAGATTATTCATGCACAAAACAGTATGGCCAAGTCACTATTTTCCATTACATGTCTACTCACAGCAAGGTTACTTTTTTAAAGTATAGAAACTATAATGCAAGTTTTTGTAAAATAAATGTAACACCAACATTTCTGTATTTCCAATGCCAGTATTTGATCATTTTTTCACTAAATTGCATTCACATTGAACTACACTATTACATGAGTGTTACATTTAATTTGATATGAAAATATTATCAAATATCGGCACAGATGTCATTTACGCGCCACATTTACACAATTGCAACAAAATGGCGATTTTATGCCTAACATAGTAATCCAGCTATTGTTGTTTATTTATTAATAAACTGTTTGTTTACTTTTATTTTTTCCTTTTTTAAATGATATAAATTGTTTTCTCCTATAATACTTAATGAAACTTTTATTATTGTTATTATTATTATTATTTCCTTTTTAAAATACTACAAAATAATTGAAAAAAATATATGTAATTGATAATTGAAACCGAACTTGTCGCCAAACTGGTGTCAGAAAAAATTCGCGCTAATGTGGTGTGTATATGACATGTGTGCCCAAATATCTTTTGTTACGAAATACATTACCTCAAAAATGTAAACGGTTTTACAAAAAAAAAAAAAAAAAAAATCTTTTTACAAAATGAAGCCAAGAGAAAACTCTTGAGAACAGGCTTTTCATTCCGATTTAAAACAATTATTTATTTTATTTATGGTTGATGTGGTTCTATCAATATCAAATTTAAACATTCGATATTTCAGGTAAATCTGGCATTGAATTTTGTGCTACATTTCACAAAAGAAAAGAATACAAAATATAGTGTTACATGTGTATTTTATTTCACCTCAGTACTTAGCTCAGAAATCGCAATGAGCAAATTATTAACAATCAATTATTGATTTGAATGGAAATGAAAATGGTTAAAATATTGTTTAAAAGAGGAGCTTTTTGCTCACCTCAGAGGAGATTTAGTACTGTGAGTAATATAAGCGCATGACCCTATTTTCATCTAGCTGCTAATATTAGTTAAACAATGTTCTTCATGTTCAGCGTCGTAGCTAATATTCGTGGTAATAAGAAGTGGAGCCTACTTTTGCAATATGCTGGGTTGAACTAAAGAATTCCTACTTGTAAATAAGACACTGTAAAAGAAATTAAATAAAAGCTTTCCTCCCTCTCCCCCATAAAAAATTGTTCAAAACAATCTTTTGCAGCCATCTGCTAGGATTTCGTTGTTGAATTGTCATTCGGAGAAATGGATCTGCGTATGAGCAGATCCGAAGCATTCACTTTCATATCTACTTACTATGCTCGTGCGAATTGCTTGTTATACTCCGTGTGCTTTTCGTTTTCAACTGTGGAACGCTAAGAACCAAGAGCGCTACGATCAACGCTATCCTTCCGTTATAAAGCATGTAAATTGTGTATTAGACACACCCTCCCCCTTATTTATCAGGAAATAAGGAACGTTGCATAAAATCCATTGAATATGAGACTAAGGGATCTCTATCCTAGAACATACATTATAATAATCAAATTCTGTGATTACTAAAGTTGACGCTCTCCTTGTAAGCCATACTTAAAATGTAATGAATTTCAACATTTTATTCAGCAAAAATGGAAAAATGTTTTTTTTTTTAATATTTTTTATTCTAAAAAAAGGAACTAACGCTGTCACCGTCGTTGACAATGATTTTTTGGCGATCGGGGGTCTTTTTTCGTTAATATTAAGAAAAAAAACTGCATACAAAAATATGAAGATTGACAGACTTATAAAAAAATGTTTATAAACATGCTAAAGCTTACAACTTATAAAACGATAAATTATTTTAAGAGATATCTAATATTAAATAATGCAATGGAGATTATAATAAATGCTTACAATATAATAAAATAACTAAACAAAATAATGATCTGAAAAAATTAGATAATATTTTAAAATATTAAAAGCAAAGGTCAAGTAAATAATCAATAATGTATACTTATACATCCATTATAAAGATGAGATTAATTTTTCTTAAATTATTCAAAGAAACTTGCCTCATAAAGGTGCTTTACTAATTCAAATAAAAATCACAAAATAAAGCAGTTTTATTTCAGGTTTAGCCAGACTTAATAGCCAAAAATGTTTGATTAATGCATACAAACATTTGGCAAGAATATTGTAATAACAAGTGATATTAGCAATATTTTGAATATTTTACAAAAAATAATTTATTCTTCCTTCTTGAAAAAGCATGAAATCAGTAATATTAAGGAAAATTACAGATTAAAATAGATATAGAATTGATATGAAAATAAAAAAGTCAAATTCTGTCCCAACATCTGAACTAAAAGTTTCATTGTTTATATCGATAAATTATGTGTGGATTTTAGAGAGTTGCGGATTAAAGAGAGTCTACTGTATTTATTGCCATTTAAAATTTCCATCAGACTGCTATTCCTTAACAAAATAACAACTATAATAAGCGAGCTTAAAATTGAGGAACTTAAAAGATTACTTAAGGTATGAGTAATGACATAAACATTTAAATTAGGATACAGTCAAGTCTCTATATAACGAAATCCATTGTTCCAGTAAAAAATTCGTTATATAGAGAAATTCGATATATAGAAAATGATGTTAAAAATCGTATTTAATGTGTAAATTTTGAACAAATATTATTTTTGATGTTTTTAAATAAGAATTTGAAATGTTTAAAACTAAATATTAACCTAACATTTTATTTCCTAGTTATTTAAGCCGTTTCAAAAAAGAGAACGGACATTTATTTAAAAGCTTAATGAAAATCAAATGAGGAAGAATTGCATTAATTTCAGACGAAGAAATCTAATTTTTTGTTGTTTTGATTTTAAAATTGTTACGCTCTCAAAAAAATGCTCAAATTTTAGCAAGGAAGGAAAAATTGTAGTTAACATTTTCCTCTATTTGAAGGCCTCTCTTATGTGCCTTTCATTGATTCCTCTCTAATATGTGTAACAATCTAATTGACCCTGTTTTGAGAAGGATGTTGAAAGGTGTGTAGGAGGTGGGATGAATTCATTGGATTTAAAGAACAAGGAGAGAAGTAATATAAAAAAAATTCAGCACGGAACGATAAATCAAAAATAAATGATGGAAAATTGATTCCATATGATTTCGAAGCTTTTTTAAAACTTTATAAATTAAGACCAATTTATGAAAAAATTCGTTATATGGAGATCGATATTTCGCTATATAGAGACTG
The DNA here is from genome assembly GCA_964019185.1 of Maratus speculifer. Taxonomy (NCBI): domain Eukaryota; kingdom Metazoa; phylum Arthropoda; class Arachnida; order Araneae; family Salticidae; genus Maratus; species Maratus speculifer. The sequence goes on from CAXHSM010001518.1 coordinate 988,938, forward strand.
TTTTTAATGTAATCATGCGAAAAGGGGATCGTTCCTACAAAAAAATTCGTTATATAGAGAAATTCGATGCATGGAGTTTCGTTATAGAGAGACTCGACTGTACTTCTTTTAATATAATCCTCATGAGAAAAGCATAGGTTTAAAGCATTTTTACAAACCTTTACTTATATTTCAAATGTCATCAGATAGTTATTATATTTTGTATTAACAACCAGTGTATGATTGGTTGGTTGAATGGAGTTTTATGGCGCAAGGTCCCCTGTGGGACATGCTGCGCCAAGAACAAGGTAGGCGTAAATTAAAGTTAAAACTTAAAAAGTGAATACCATATTAAAAACCTCTCATAGACATGAATTAAATAGAAAATGGAAATGCGATGACACATAAAATTAAAACAATTAAAACCAGTCAAGGGCATTTAAAACACCAGTGTATGGAATATACTTACACACACATTTTTTTAATAATATGGATAAGTCAGACGGCCATTCCCTTTACAATACTACTATTTTCGGCTTAAATAATTATAAGAAAATCAGCTTTACCATCAAAGAACTTTATTGTGAGAAATCAGGTTAAACAAAAGTTATTTTTCACTTAAATACAAACGATCATTATAAAATCTTACAAGCTTATAAGTGTAAAAAACCAGACGTATGTAATATTTTTCAATTAATATGAAGCATGATAATAATAAAATTGTGTTTGCCATGGCACATGGCATAACTCTTGATGTACAGATTTACAGGTTTAATAGGCAAATTTTTGAGTGTCACTGTTCTTTTGTGCACTGCAATAAATTGTAAAAAATAATTTCTTTACTTCTGTAATATGCTACGGTTACTTAACTGCAACTGACAAATTTTAAGAGCAAAATGTAGAACTTAGATTGCTTTAAAGGAGTTTATTTTTGTTAATCTCTCATAGAAGTTCTTTTGCCAGTATGAATTAACTGATGCTTCCTTAAACAAATCTTTTGAAAGAATATCTTGACACATCTCTCAAAGATTTTTTACCAGTATAAGCTAAGTCTAGAAAAATCATTGTTTTGAGAAAATTTCTTGTTGCGTATCTCACACAAAAATACACCTCTCCTTTAAGAATGAACAGATGCTTTCTTAAATTCCTAGTTTGAGAGAATTTATTGTTTCATATCTCACAATCACGAGAATTTTCACCAGTGTGAATTAAGAGATGCCTCGTTAAATCGCTGTTTCGAGAAAATTTCTTGTCGCATATCTCACAAACAAAACGTTTCTCACCAGTATGAATAAATAGATGTGCTTTTAAAGAACTGTTTCGAGAAAATCTCTTTTTACATATCTCACATGCAAAAGGTTTCTCACCAGAATGAATTAAAAGATGGCTCATCAAATTGCGCTTTTGAGAAAATTTCTTGTTGCATACCTCACATACGAAAGATCTCTCATCAGTATGAATAAATAGATGTTCTTTTAAAGAACTTTTTCGAGAGAATTTCTTGTTGCATATCTCACATGCAAAAGGTTTCTCACCAGTATGAATTAACAGATGATTCCTTAAATCAATCTTTCGAGCGAATTTCTTGTTGCATTCCTCACATACAAAAGATCTCTCCCCAGTATGAAGTAACAGATGGGTGCTTAAATGGCCCTTTTGAGAGAATTTCTTGTTGCACACCTCACATACAAAAGATTTTTCACCAGTGTGAATTAAGAGATGCCTGGTTAAATGGCCCTTTAGACAGAATTTCATGTTGCATACCTCACAAACAAAAGATTTCTCACCAGTATGAATTAAAAGATGGCTCATCAAATTGCGCTTTTGAGAAAATTTCTTGTTGCATACCTCACATGCAAAAGATTTCTCACCAGTATGACTTAACACATGGCTGCTTAAATGCCCCTTTTGAGAGAATTTCTTGTTGCACACCTTACATACAAAAGATTTCTCACCAGTGTGAATTAACAGATGGTTGCTTAAATGGCTCTTATGAGAGAATTTTTTGTTGCATACTTCGCACAAAAGTGACATGTTTGGGAGAAATTCTTCTTGCATAACTCACAAATAAACGATTTTCCTAGCTGTGAGATAGAAGCTGCTTTTTCAAAAAGCGCTCACAAAAAATACTTTGCTGTATTTCATTCACACACTGAGGATATTGTGAGTGATGTGATGTGTTAATTTAATGGTTTTATGCATCTGCAATAAAATGAAATTAATATCAGTTTTTACGTTTCATTAAAAACAAACAAGGAAAAAATAAACTTCTGACAGAAATTTAAAATTAATGTAGAAAATAAATTGTAATAAAATTCCTACTGTAGTATTAAAAACTACATTACACTCTCAATTATCTGAAGTTAGCGGAATCAAAAGTGTCAGATTAATTTTTCTCACATTTTAAAGATTAATTTATAAATAAAATAAATAGCAAAAATGTAAAAATAAATAACTTATTATAAATAAATTTTAAAATAAATTTAATGAGAAAAATCTATACCTTAATACCATCAATAGAAACGATGATACATTTTACAACTAGTAGAATGTACCAATTCCAAAACTTTCTTCTATCTCATACGTGCATTCTAATATTTCAAAATTTAGTTACATAGCTTAATGCGTTAATATATTATTAATTCAATGCTATACCAACTATGATTTTCATCTTAAATTTTAGCTTCAGTCAATTAATCGGAGTAAAAACGAGTTTGCGTCTCTGCATGAGCCGTTGTTCAATAGGCAGATTTTTTTCAAATTCAGGAAGAATCTACACGCCAAGGAAAATAATCAAACACAAAAACATTAGTTCAGTTCTATGCATAACTTCAAACACTTTTTAATGGTAAAATAATAAAAATGGCACAGACATCGCGATTATAGTGCCGCCTTCCTTCAGATATTTTTCAAATTTAGTGAGAATCTGCTGATCATAGCCAAACACTTATACAAAACAATTCGTTTAATTCTATGCATAACTTCATACACTTTTTTGTGGTAAAATATTGAAAATGGCAAAAATCACTATTGTAGCGCTCCCTTCCGTCGGTTTTATTTCAAATTCAGGGAGGACCAACTAGCCACAGCCGAACACACAAAAAATTTGGTTCGACTTGATACATAACTTCATACACTTTTAATCCGTGCAATATTGAAAATAGCACAAAAATCGCTATTGCAGCACTCACTTCGGATGGATTGTTTTTTCAAATTCAGGGAGGACCAACTAGCCATAGCCACATACTTACACAAAAAATTTGGTTCAATTCGATGCATAACTTCACACACTTTTAGTCGGTACAATATTGAAAATGACACAAAAATAGTTATTGCGGCGCCCCCTTCCGGTGAAATATTTAAAATAGAAGGAGAATCTGCTTGTCACAGATAAAAAGATCCACAAAAAATTTGGTTCAATCAGAATGGTGACATACAGACACAGACACTCACACACGGACAGACATTTTGTAAAAACATGTTTTTTGGAATCTCTGACCCCTAAAACGTGTTAATTCATCAAAAACTGGAAGTCGAAAAAAATTTCGATTAAAATACGTTCTTCTATTGAAGATAGAAGAAAGTAAAAAATAGAGAGAAAAATAAATTATTTCTTATGGTGATGGAATTTTAGTATGGAAATGTGTTTAGTAAGAAATTCTCTGGATTTCAGAATTTTTTTCATCTAATCTTAATGCTCATTGCTAAGACATTCTGTATCATTTAACATAATTTACGCTGCATTTAAACCAGTGGCATAGCCAAGTGGACGTCCTGGACTCCCTCACTCCTAACGAATATCTGGGTTTCTGAATCATGCATTTAACAACACGCAAAACTGCTATGACGGAATCACAAAGAACTCATGAAAAATTCCATTTTAGACAGGTGTTAAATGGCATAAACTTAAACGGCATAATTCAAAGTTATATCTTTTGCTGAAGCTATAAACTTTTCTGTTTTAGGTAAATTTTAACATAAACATGTTCCATTTAAACTGTATCCTCTAAAACTATTATAATGTATTCATTCTGTAATGCACCTGCGAAGAGTATTAATATATTACAATGGATTTTATGAAAGTGACCTATCTTAAATGTAAAGAATATCAGGATTACAGGAAAACAACAGCATACATTTATAGTTCTTAGGAAAACAACAGCATACATTTATAGTTCTTAAAACTTTAAACCTATCTAAAATTAAACATTTTGCAATTGTGTTCCCTGCATGTTTTTGGAGAATATGGATTCATCCTATAAATAGAAACATTTGACGAAAAAGTATTCAGTTATACCTGCTAAGACGGTAATGGGCTTTAACTCTTTCCGGCATGGTCAAAATCTGTTAGCAAAATGAGAAATTATCGGCTGACACCGGAATTCACAAATGAATTTTTTAGATATTTTGAATTCCTTAATTTAAGCTTAAATTGTAGAAGCAAAATTTTACTAAAACATTATAGGTGCCATTTACAAGTTTGTTATAAAAAATTTGGTATCTAAGACCGGGCACAGTGTGCCGGAAAGGATTAATGGGACCAACTGTTGCTGTCAGTTAAGGGAAAAACCAGTTTATACAAATGCAATAACGGCAGACCGATTGAGATCCTTGTCTTTGTTTATCTTATAATTTTAAATCAAACAATATTATAACGGAATATACTACCTGGAATTAATAAAATAACTCTATTCTTGAACTGGTTATTTGTGAACTTTTATTACCATTTTAAAAATACAATAAGAATATGATTTATCTTCTGTTCTAAAACATGCTCATGATGTCTTTTCATCTCTAAAAAAGTTTTCGTCAATCATTGAGCAAGAAATACAAAATTAATACTTAAAAGTTTGTCGACAAATTCAAAGACAGAATTCCTTGCTACAGAAAACTTTGATATATATATATTTAATCATACACATTCCTTGTCGAGTTGACTATTCGATGTAGAGAGATAACACATCACATTATATAAAGAATATTTCCGGCTATTTTTCGCTTGAATTTTACTTATTTCGAGTCTTGTTGATATTTAGGTAAAGAGCAGAGGAATATTGAAATGTTTTGATGTTCTCTTTTTACAAAATAATGGCAATTTTCATCATTAAACTTTTCAACTGAATCCATTTTTAAATAAATTAATTAATTTTGAAAGACAGATTTTTATGTACTTATTTAGTATCGTAATTTGCTCTTTACTCATTGTGTGAAACATGCAAGGTAGTTACAGAACTATGGGAAAATTCGTAATGTTTGTACGAATTTAAAATGATGCGAGAAACATCGGAAATGGTTTCTACACTTACGACACTACAGTGTCAAATTCAGGAGGTGCCCTCCTCGAAGTATCGAAATGTCTCCCCAGGACATTTAGAATTTTATAATTATTAATCCTCTAGAAAAGATAGATCCTTTCAGTAATTCCAAACTGCTCTTTCCCGAGTTGCAAAAACCCCTCCTGCTGAAAAATCTCAATTCTCTGAAATGATCAAAATTACGACTTGTGAATTTCCAGTTTAATATTGCTGCCAGAAATTTTATGGATTGAAGGAAAGTTGTGTATGAAGAGGGTCATGATGAAGTTCTGTTTTAAACAACGAGAAATCTAAAGCTTAAATTGAACTTAATTCACATATCAAACACTGAAAACTTACGGCTGAACTTCAAGAACGCTTTAAAACTGTTTTGAACTACCAAAAATAAATTGCTTTTAAAGTAAAACAACAGAAACCAATATTTTTTTACACAACCCAATACAGCCAAGGTTCTATAATCCGCACAAGTTAGGGCCAACGGGTGTGCAGATTATGGAATATTGTGGATTATGGATTATTGTAGATAGTATGTCATTTTATTATTCCTAGGCAGCATTTTATTTCTATAATCAGTATAAAATGTGCGAATGGATAAATATAAAATATAATAATTAATTTAATAGCCTATTTCAAAAAATGCTTTTTTAAAGCTATTTTATTAAAAAATTAATAAAAATTAATAAAAATTAATAATTTAAATAAAAATAATTACACAGGTTACGTAATACAGTTTGTCTTTTACTGTTAAAAGATAAAAGAGTTATATTAAAAAATAGCTGTGTTATTATGAAATTTTTTTTTCAAATTTTTGTTATTTGTTTTAAAAAATCATTTTTGAATGACGAATTTGTAAATTTTCTTAACTGTTAATTTCACTGTTTACATTCGTAAAGTAACGCGAATTATAGAAAATTGCAGATTATGGGTACGCGGATTATCGATCCTTGACTGTATTTCCAAAAAAGTATTAATCAATCAAAAATAAAATTGTTTAAATAAATTAGCATCCTTTGAGTTTACCGCCAACGGGCTTGTTATATCGTTAGCCAAAATTGAATGTATTTTTCTTAAATATTGACCAGATAATAATTAAATACAAATCAGAAATTTCTTTAAAATAAACTAATTTTATAATCCAACCAATATTAAGTTAAATAAATAAGTTAATTGTAAATAAAAATTCTGATGAAGAATATTTTAATAAAACTTGTGAACATTTTCGGTAGTTCTAGGGTCAAATTTAACCATTCAGTCTTTTTTTTAAAATTAAGCAATTGTTTATGTTGAACAATACTTAACTAAAATGCATTTAACTTCTCAGTTTGGACTCAGTTTTCTAGATCATATTATTTGTAAAATTTTTGGTACATCATAATGTAACTTCATTGCATTGCTAACTACAATTATGGAGATAAATCTAACTTTATTTTATACATGCTATTTTTTTAATTAAAAAATGAAATAAAAACATACCTAAATTATGTAAATTTACTGGAAATACTTCTATTACCCATATGCATACAATCAATCCAGTCAAGGTGTGATTGCAAGGAGCTGAAAAATAAAATAAAATAAAATAAAATAAAATACCATTTTTGACTTCCGTTCAAAGAAATGTAATGAATTATATTTCTATGTTGCTCTGTCGAAGTATGATTTTGTGTACGTTTCGTAGATATTCTGAAATATTTTCATTTGAGAGAGGATTACGTTTAAGAAAAATTCTGCTTTTACAGGTTTCACTGTGTTTTAAAAGTACCTGCTAAAATCTTTTATGATGGAACCACAAATAAGTTAAGAAAAATATCTGTCAGAAGGGTTTTCAGCAAATTCAACTGTATGGCAATCCACATCAGGACCATGTAATGCTTCTGTTTAAGGCAGATTACTGTTAAAGATAATCACCATTTTGACAGGTTTTACTGTAGTAGAGACTGTTACACAGTGGACTAATTTTGCAGCTTACATTTTTTTCCTTTTTAATTAAATTCTGCCTAAAAATATCCTTGATCATTCATTTTACATGACACACAAATTTTTCAGAGCATAGTTTCAAATACCTTTAAAAAATTATTTGTATACCATCATAAAGAGTACCAGTATGCCCCAGAAGCAGAGTACACTGGTCCACCCACCAGGATACATAGTCCTCTATTATGCATTATTTCACTTCAATATTTATTTATTTTTTATTAGTTTGAGTCCTGTTTATTTTCCCTTATAGCTTAAAAAAAAAAATATAATAAATTTTTCAAGCAAAATTTTCAAACAAAACAGAAAAAATATTAAAAAAATATTAAAAAGAGTATTATATTTTTTAAATAAGAATAGATTGACATGGGATCAATTGAAAATCAGGTGAAAGTATTAAAAAACATAAAGTCAAATTCATGAAAACTTGAAAATGAAACTCTAAAATACTATCAGCCTGAAATTTTCCTGAAATAATTTTGGATCTCCGAGTGATTTTATGATAACAACGATACGAACAACAGATTAGTAACTATAAAGTTTTGATTCCAAATTTGTTTTATGTCACTTCTAAAATAATTAATGAAATTTTAGAAAATGCTAGAATTTTTTTAGAAATAACCGGTTACCGTTGCTAAATACTTGCATTGTTTATTAAGGCCCCTGTCCTCGCTCGAGGAAACGCGAGTGAGCTAATGATATTCCTATGGGGAAGCATTTTTCCAATAACTCTTTCGCATTTTGACATTTTTGAATAATTTCTTTTTTACACTGGATAGCTGAGGTCATGCCGACAGCGCACCTTTTTTTACCTTTTCGATTTTGGTTGCAGGTAATTTTTACAAAGTTAGTTTCACTTTTAAAGCCGGTTTCGAAACTGAAAGTGCTTTTTAAAAAAATATCTGCAACCAAAATTAAAAAAGTATAAAAGGTGCGCTGTCGGCATGCACCTCAGCTATTCAATGCAAAAAAAAGTATTCAAAAATGTCAAAATGCGAAAGAATTATTGGAAAAATGCTTCCCCATAGGAATAGCATTAGCTCACGAGCGTTTCCTTGGGCGAGGACAGGGGCCTTAAAAGCCAATACAAACGAAAATATTTCTTGCTATGATACACAGGCATTTTTCTTTGTTTACTTTATTTTACAGTTAAATAATTACTTTAAAACAGTATTTATTTGAAGAGAATAAGCAATTATTAAATATTTTGTAAATTCTGCATTACATTAACAGAGTAGATTGTGGCCACTGTACTCCAGCAGTGGATGGTCTACTGTGCCCCATGTTGAAGTTCTATATATTTCCATAAAATTATTATTTAAAGCTTTCTTTTTAGCATATTAATTTTAATATTAAATAAAAACAAGTATCTTAGATTTATATAAAAAAGTTGTTTTTAATTATTTTTCTATAACATTTACATAATAATAAAGAAAAGTACGATGATGAAAAATTTTTTTTAGAAGCTCAAAGCAACCAATCAGTAAAAAATGAATCATTCTGAGCTAACGATATGTGTAAAGGCTATAAATAATCAATTCATTGCTGTAAAAAATCACTCTAAAAGAAAAGCTTTAAAAATAAATAAAATATAAAAGGTGGTCATCCGTATACTTAGATTCACTGCAGCCCAATCTCCCCTATAAGTAACATAAAAAAAATACTTACGAAAATGAGACAAAGCTTGCAAAAAATTTATCTGCCTATAATGGAATGCTAACGCATATGTAAATATTCCATAGTCCCATCTAAAAAATTGCCATGCAATTACATATTAACACAAAAGCCTGTTTAAAACAGAAATTTTAACTATCTTTTGTGATTTTATCTTGGTAGGTTTTACTGTATGTAAATATATATTAAACATGAATGAAACTTCTGAATCCCTTCCAAAAAGAAATCCTGACTACACTACTGAAAATAACAATATTTTAATCATTTATTTGTTTTTTTTTAGCATGTTTAAAGCTAATTATAGTCGATTCTAAGTATAAAAATGTGCATTTTTCTTAGGAATACAGCTATAAAGTGTTTAATATATATATATATATATATATATATATATATATATATATATATATACAATAGACTCCTTCAAATTTGCACAGCTTGGGATCGGAGTTTGTGTGGATTTTAGAATTTTGTGGATTTCTGGTCATTGCTTTCTTTATATTTTTAAAAAAGTAATTTGAATGCAATTAATATTGAAATCAAAATTATAATAATGCTTACAATATACTAAAATATTAAAATAAGTAATAAACTAAAATAATAAAAATTTAAATAATTTTTAATATGATTAAAATATTAAAAGCAAAAGTCAAGTTAATAATCTATAATGCATGATTAAATATTCATTATGAAGATTAAATGTGTTTTCGTAAATTATTCATTGAAACTTGCCTCATAAATGTTCATAACTAATTCACATCAGGATCATAAAATAATGAAGTTTTATTTCCGGTTTAGCCAGACTTAATTACTAAAAAAGCATGATTAATACATAAATATATTTGATAAGATTGTGATTATCAATGATATCAGCAATATCTTGATTTATTTAGAAATAAATTATTCTTTTTTCAAGAAAAAACATGAATTCAATAACCTTAAGAAAAATTACAAATTAAAAAATGTATGGAATTGATATAAAACTAAAAAAGTCCAATTTTGTCCCTATATCTGAATTGAATTTTTCATTGTTTACATTCGTAAATTATGTGCGTATTTTAGAAAGATATGGATTTTATGAGTGCAGATTTGAGGGAGTCTACTGTATATATATTAAATATTGATGGGGGGGGGGCTTAAAATGAAATAAAAAGAAAATGGCATTGCAAAAGGATCTTATTCTTCCTTTATAAACTATTTCCCTTTTTAAATTTACAAGGGAGTTATTTTACATGCGACTAAAACGTAAAACTGGATATTAAAATTACAAAACTTATTACATATATATTTGCATTTAAAGATTTTTTTTTATTACTAAGAAAATATTATATCATAATTTCGTAGTGAAAGTAAATCAATTTTAGTGTTAATTGCATTTATATTGTCTTTTTCAAATGTAAATGTAAACCATGTTTCGAAATATAAATTACTGAAAATACTTTTTTAAATTCTAATATAACATTATCCAAAAACACAGCTACATGCAACTATTTATCTTTTAACATATGACATACTTAAATGTCTTTGGTGATAGATGTTTCGATGTGGCTGTTGCCCTCTTCAGGACTTGAGGTTGATTTTTTTATTACTTAATCCTTGTAGTGGTTAAATAACAACTTTGAATATATATTTTTGTAATAATATATTTTTTTCTAATTTATAATTTTGTGGCCTTTTTTTTCCCAGAGATTTTTTTTTTTTGTAGATGTAATATTAAATATATATATATAACTATTTGTAATATAATTTTATGTTTTAATTTTGCATGCATAATAAATATATAAAATGTGAAATACATAAAAAAAAAAAAAAATATTAAAGAATACAGTATATTTATATACACGTATCTAAATATGCATTTACATACTACATTATACCAATAAAGGTGGAATAAGTAAATAATAAGAGAAATAAATAGAAAAGCAGTGAGATGAAGTCTTTTGTTGTTATTTGTACTTAAAAATTAAAATCAGAACCATTAAAAAATCACTCCAGTGTCTGTCTGTCATAGACATATTACTCATAAACTATAGATTGAGGAAAGTTCAAACAAAGCCGAAGTAATAAAGGCTATTGATCCACCTTTTTATACAACATCATCAGGTGGGAGAAACAAAGGGGCATAAAACTAAATCTTTTTTTAGAGAAGGCCTAAAAACCAGACTAATAAATTTATTTTAATGAAACTTTTGATGCATTTTATATACACTAGATTCTGATAGATCAATCATGAAACAAAAACATTAAATTTTGTTAGATTGCTTTTACTCAGTGATACATTTAAAAGAGCATGTTTTGATATTCCCAGCTTATCCTATGATGGTTAAAGTGGGGGTACTTCTAAAATTAATATATACAATCTAAGTTCTATAAGCCACACAAGATGGGATCAAAGGTTGTGCAGATTATGGGATATTGTGAATTTTATATTATTATGGATTACACAACATTTTATTATTCATAGACAGTATTTTAATTCTATAACCAGTATAATATGAAAGGATAAATAGAATAATAAATAGATTATTAGATAAGGCATTTAATGTTAAGGACTGACAATAGCATTTTGGTCAACGAGATAGTCAAGTAGTGCCAAAAAATGTAAACAAAATAGTGATCCACAAAACTCAACACAACTTCTGGTTCCAAGCTATGTGGATTTAAAGGTCTACTGTATATAAAAACAATAATATGCATACATAAATACAGTCAAAGATCGATAATCCGCGCACCCATAATCTGCAATTTTCTATAATCTGCGTTACTTTACGAATGTAAACTGTGAAATAAACACTTTAAAAAGTTTACAAATTAGTGATCCAAAAATGATTTTTAAAACAAATAATAAAAAAATTGAAAAAAATAATCATAGTAAAACATCTACATTTTCTTTTAATTTAACTCTTTTATTTTATTAACAGTAAAAAATAAACTGTATTACAGAACATATATAATTATTTTTATTTAAATGCACATATACATTAAATTTTCTAATAAAATAACTTTAAAAAGACATTTTTTGAAATATGAAATAAAGCTAATAATATATTTATATTTCCATATTATACTGATTATAGGACTAAAATGCTGTCTAAGAATAATAAAATGATATATAATCCATAATACTCTATAATCCATAATATTTCATAATCTTGCCAACTAACTTGTGCGGATTATAGAACTTTGACTGTATATATACCATGTTTAAATGCAAATACAATAATATAAACAAGCGTAAAATTGATTAAAGTTTGTTTACCTGTTTTATAATTTGGCAACAAATCTCAATTTCTGAAGCTGAATTTCACGAACATCTTTCAAAAAATACCAAGGTCACTATAGTGAAAAAGTATCATAATTTTATTAAATTAATCAATAATAATTCAATTAAACCATATATAAAACATAAAACAGGGAAAAAATGATGATGTACTGACAAAGAATGTATGTCGTAAAATAAACACATTATATCAAATATACATACATAATCTATATGTTAATACATATATGTGTATATGTACATACACACATATATATATATATATATGTACGTATATATAAACATATACAGTAGGCTTCCTCAAATTTGCACAACTTGGGACCAGATGTTGTGGGTATTTTAGAATTTTGCAGAGTTCTGGTCATTGCTATATTTACATAACTCAACAATAATTTGAATGCAATTAATAATGTAACCGAAACTGCAATAAATGCTTACAATGTAATAAATTATTAAAATAAGTAATAAACTAAAATAATAAAAGTTCAGATAATCTTTTAAATGATAAAAATATTAAAAGCAAAGATCAAGTTAATCATCAATTATGTATGATTAAACAGTCATTATAAAAATGAAATGTATTTTTTCTAAATTATTCCTTACTCTATTGTATCATAAAGGTACATTACTAAGTCACACCAAAATGATAAAGTAGGGAAGTTTTATTTTAGAATTAGCCAGACTTTATAACCAAAAATGCTTGATTATTACATAAATATATTTGGTAATGAGATTGTGATTGCCAATGAATGTATCAACAGTATTTCGAATTTTTTCAGAAATAAATTTATTCTTTCTTCAAGAAAAACCACGAATTCAGTTATATCAATAAAAATTACAAATTAAAACATACATGGAATTGATATAAAACTAAAAAAGAGAATTTTGTCCCTATATCTGAATTGAATATTTCATTGTTTACATCTGTAAATTATGTGTGGATTTTTGAAATATACACATACATGTATTTATATATATATGTATATCTATACATATACATAAATGTATATATTACATTACACTGGTAACCAGTGTTCTTGCTGACATTTGACCAATGTTAGTAATTTGGCTAATTAAAAATAAAAAACAGTCGCCATATGAAAAAAATATTAGCAAAATAGATAAGCCATGTAGCACAAAAAAATTATCTTCAATCCTTTAATGTACCCCCCCTTTTTTTTCAATATGTTCTAGAATAACCTAAATTTTTATAACTGCAACATTGATTGTTATTAATCTAATTTCAACTATATCCGCTACAAATATATTTAAAATATGTATATATTTAAAATATGTATATATGCATATGTATGAAAAATGAACAAGAAAAGAAAGAAAAGCAAAAATTGTGCACTAGCAATTTGGCGAATCTAATCGCTTGTTTACTCGCCAAATGAAGAAATTAGTCACAATTTGGCGCATTGGCAAGAACTCTGCTTGTAACCATGTAACCAGAAAGTACCTATTTTTTTATAGCAATATGTGTCCAGTGAAAAGGGCATGGACCGGGTAATATGCAAGTCACGGTTGGCAAGTTTTTGACGGTTTTAACCATGGTTTAAACCGTCGTGTCAAAAATGTCAAAAACTGTCAAAAACCTATATCTGCATGTAACTATTTATTTATACATATATAATCTACCTATATTTATATTTAATAAGTAAAATTTATTTGCTTTTAATAAAGAAAATGTTTCTAAATATGTTGTAGAAGAAATAAATTTAAATTTTTGAAGAAACATATTTTGAATATTAAACAAAACCTTAGATTTTGGAAAACTTATCTTTTGTAACATTATTTATTAAATTTTAATGTGTTATTCAGAATATGCAAGGATATTGTATTATGAAGAAATTTATTTATAAACAAATTTAGTGCACAGTTTAAAATAAAAACAGAAAGATGTTCAAGATTGATTATGTGCTGCGTGGGGCAAGTGAATTGGATTATTGAACAAAATTTTTACTTCGATAAATTTTCATTTGGATTGATTTCGATTATGTAATCAAATTAATTGGAAGTGTTTAATGAATGTTTTATTTTTTAATTATGTATTTAATTAGATAATGATAAAAAAACTACATAATTTTTTGTGTTTTAGAAGTATTTCATAAATCAGTGTAATATTTTTTCTGTTTTGACTTTTACAATTGTTATTTGGTTTTTCAGAAAAATCAATAATTCTGAATTTTACATCGTCGGTCATTTTTTGAATTTATAACTAACATAAAGATAATAAAAAAATAACTCCTTTCTATAAATATCTGAATATCTATTTACAATATTCAGCCTATTTATTGCCTATGCTGAACAATTAGCTTATACAAATACTTATAACTTTCTTTCTTCTCCCCCCCCTCCCCTCTGAATACTACAAAATTTTGTTAAATATCTTAAATATTCAGTTGTTGAATAATTACTTCTTGTCTTACCTTGCTATAAAAGGAAACATCATTGGTATTTTTAATACTATAAGTATGTGTGCTGTGAAGTGGGGAGGGGGGGTGGTTAGAGATAAAAATTGTTTATAATGATGTGTCATAATCATGCATATAATAAATAATATGCATTATATTTAAATTCAAATTAACCTACTGAATATTGATATTATGTATATAATGTGTATAACAGCATAAAAAAAAAAATAAATAAACATGTGTATAAATTTCCACACTTTTGAAAATCCTACATTTACAACACTTAATTCATTAACACTTATAAATATTAGCTATGTCAAAATGCATACTAAATAACTTTAGATATTTTTAAAAATATTTAAATAATAATAAATAAACAAGATATTTAAACATAATTTTTGTGCAAATATTTCTGCTTGTCCATTTTGAAATAAATTTCTGATATTTGAAATCTGTCATTTTTATCTTAATTTTTATTAATTAAAAATATTTAAAGACCTGCTAATTACCCACAATATAATTAAATTTCAACATAATGTATGGCAACTGTTGCTAGTTTTAAAATTTAACAACAAACTCTAGTGCCTCGCAGCAGATTGTGACTCTATGGGTTTTTGACGGTTTAAAACTTTGTCATGTCAAAAACCCCTTTTTGATAAAACCCAACCCTGAGCAAGTATAGAAATTTTCACAAAAAACAAGCCAATCTAATTGTATTTTTAATTCACAACAAGCGAATGTTTAAGATATCTGAAAGCTACACAAAACCTTATTTTCAGTAACACGAATGAAAGGAAAGCGGAAGTCAATAATTAACTGAAAGTAAACTTTTTGTTTATTTAAATAGATGAATTATTTTGTGTTGAATGGAATTAAATCTTTCATATAAATGCAAGCCATCAAATAACAAAGAAATGAAATAAGACAAATCCAGCATTAAAGAGAAACTAGACCAATTCTTGATCTGCTGATGTAGCCATTAGGAATGTGTAATCTCCATTTAGAAGCAGTGATGCACAGAGTTGATAATTCAGAGATAAATTCAGATTTAAGTAACATTTAAGACAGTCTTTGCAACAATTCAATATATATTTTTTAAATGCACACATTTAAATGGTTTGGAATTCAAGTTTAAGAATTCTATTTCCATTTTCTTCAAAAAACTGTGATCAGGTATGTCTATGCTATAGGTGGAAAAATAACATGGAAAAATGTTGTTAAAAACATCCCATCAAAAATCAGTTTTTTGCTAAATATACTGTCCATTTAATTCCCTCCGTCCCCCCAACCCCCCCAAAAAAAATTTTCATGAAAAAAATGTTTTTTATTTAAAAACCAGTTAAAAATAAATATTCTAAATTTACTTTTGAAATCTTAAGCTAAATAATTATAATTATACATTTTGTGAAAGAGTATTAATTTTTAAAACAAAATTATAAATGAAAAAACAACTAATTTTTATAAAAATGAAATTATTTATTCATGTTTATAATGTTTATGATTATTCATAATGATTAATCGAACTGTGGAGGCTCTAAATGAGTAAAGCTTTAATGTTTATGTGTGTTAGAAATTCAAATAAACAATTGTATTGTAAATTAACTAATTTAGTGCAACATTATATTTAAAGCTAGATACTGTTCAATTTCAAATAATTCAGTGATACCTCCATCACAATCTAATTGTTACTGTTCTACCATGCATAATATTAAACTAGTTTACAAAGAGTTTTAATGTGGACTTTTTTTAAATGTTAGTCTGCATAGTGAAAAATTAGCAAAAAAAGCTTTTTTGATCATTCTCAACCAATTATAAGCACTGACACTACTAATCACTTCTTCTGCAAGATATGAATTAGGGAAGGATTTTTCTTTCAACTTGAAATTTATAACATAAAATATAAAGTCGGGCTTCCTTTTACACAACCAGGCTTTACAGTTTTCCTTTTGTTTATAATTTTCTACCTGATTTTATACAAAAGATTTTACAAGACATGTAGGCTTACTTCTCCATTGACCAACTAGAAAGCAGGTTGCGATACAAGGATATTTTTTGTTGTCTGTCTTATGATCATCTCAGAATTAAAAAGAGTATTTAAAGAGGGAGGGGGGAATACAACAAAAAGATGAAATGGCTATAGACCACTGACTGAAAATAAAGCATGTCATTTCTTGTCTCTTTCTTGAAATGTCCAAGGGCAGGAAAAAGAAAAAAAACTAGTTTCCTAACAAGATATAGCAGAGAGTTTTTCATTCTATAGTTTTCAATTTACTTTTATTACTTTTTTATGTGTAACAGACGAGTTTCATCAGATAAATTAGGGATGCACAACCTATGGCCCGCGGGCCAAAAGTGGCCCGCGAACTTCGTCAATTTACAACTAGAAAAAATTGCAATTTTTGTGCAAAAGTGGCAGAAAAAAAATCTTAAATTTTGTTAATTTACCGCAGGAAAATATAAAAAAAATTCAATCACTAAGAATCGCAAATTTCTTTGATCGGCACAGAAAAATCGCGAATTTCATTGATCAAGTGCGGAAAAATCGCACATTTCGTTCATCAGGTTTGAAAAAATCGCGAATTTTGCCGATAAAGGTCGGAAAAATTAGCAAATCTAGCCAATCAGACACGGAAAAATCGCGAGTTTTTGTCGATCAGGCACGGAAAAATCGCAAAATTTGTCAATCGGACGCGAAAAATCACACATTTTGTTGATCGGGCAAGAAAAAATCGTCAGATTTGTTGATGATGCGAGAAAACATTGCAATTTAAACTCATCGGATGAGAAAAAATCGAATGCTTTCTCTGCTTATCTCTTGAAAAAACTCGAATATCCTTGATCGGTCACGGAAAATTCGCGAATTTTGCCGATCAGTGACGAAAAAAATCACAAAGTTCGTTGATGAGGCACGGTAAAATCGTCAAGAGTAGTTAAAAATCGCAAATTTCGTTGATTGGGCGCCAAAAAATGCAGATTTTGTCAGTTAAAGACGAAAAAGGTGCAAATTTCGTCGATCGGACACTGAAAAATCGCAAGTTTTATTGATTGGGTTCCGAAAAATTGCAAATTTCGTTGGTCAGACACGGGAATATCACGAATTTTCTCGATCTCGCGTGGAAAAATTGTACATTTCGCCGATAAGGCTCAAATAAAATCGCGAATTTTGTCTCTCCGGTGCGGCAAGTCAGGAATTTTGTCGATCAGGTTAGTAAAAATTGCAAGTTCCGTCAATCGGCTTTATAAAAATTGCGTTCTTGGATAAGGTTTGTAAAAATCGCAAAATTCGTCGATCTGGTATGAAAAAATCGCGAATTTTATCAATCATACGAGGAAAATTTGAAAATTTCGTCGATAAGCTTCGTAGAAATGTCCAATTTCGGCGATCGGCTTCGTAAAATTAGCGAATTTTGCCGATCAGGTTTGAAAAAATTGCGAATTCTGTCGATCGGCTTTGAAAAATCGTGAATTTGCATATCAACTTCATAAAAATTGCTAAATTTGTTGATAAGGTGCGAAAAATTTGTGGGTTTTCTCGATCGGTTTTGTAAAAATTGCGAATTTAGTCGATCATGCGAAGAAAAAACGCAAATTTCGCCGATCAGCTTTGTAAAAATAGCGAATTTTTTCGAACGGTTTCGTAAAAATCGCGAATTTCGTCCATTGGCTTCGTAAAAATCGCGAATTTCGTCGATTGCCTTCTTAAAAATCGATAACCTCGTTGATCAGGTGCAGAAAAATCGAAAATTTTGCCGATCAGCCGCGGAAAATCGAATTTTATCGATCACATGAGAAAAATTGCGATCTTCGTCAATCGGCTAAATAAAAATCGCTAATTTTGCTGATTAAGCGCGAAAAAATTATGAATTTTGCAGATCAGGCACGGAAAAATTATGAATTTTTTCGATCGACTTCGTAAAAATCCCGAATTTTGCCGATCGGCTTTGTAAAAATTATGAATTGCCGTCCATCGGCTTCGTAAAAATCTCGAATTTCGTCAACCGGCTTCGTAAAAATCGATAATTTCGTCGATCGACTTCGGAAAAATCAATAATTTCGTCGATCAGCCTCAGAAAAATTGCGAATTTTATCGATCATGCGAAGAGAAATGGCGAATTTCGCCGATCAGCTTTGTAAAAATAGCAAATTTCGTCGATCGGCATCGTAAAAATCGTGAATTTCGTTGATAGGCTTCGTAAAAATCGCAAATTTCGTCTACCGGCTTTGTAAAATTCGCGAATTTTGCATATCCGCTTCTTAAAAATTGCGAATTTCGTCGACCGGCTTCATAAAATTCACGAATTTCGTCGATCCGCTTCGTAAAAATCGACAATTTCCTCGATCCGCTTCGTAAAAATCGATAATTCCGTCGAACAACCACAGAAAAATTGCGAATTTTGTTAATCATGCGAAGAAAAATCGCGAATTTCGTCGATCGGCTTTGTAAAATTCGCGATTTTCGTCGATCTGCTTCGTAAAAGTCTCGAATTTAGTCAATCGGTTTCGTAAAAATCGCGAATTTCGTCGATCAGCTTTATAAAAATCGATAATTTCGTCGATCAGCTGCAGAAAAATCGCGAATTTTATCGATCATGTGGAGAAAAATCGGGAATTTCGCCGATCAGCTTTGTGAAAATCACAAATTTTAGCGATCGACTTCGTATAAATCACAAATTTCGTCGATCGGTTTCGTAAAAATCGTGAATTTCGCCAATTGGCTTTGTAAAAATCTTTATTTTCATCAACTGACGTTGTAAAATTTGTGAATTTTGTCAATCGGTTTTGTAAGGATCGCAAATTTTGTTGATCAAGCAATTCTCTTGATCAGTTTGGTAAAATTGCGAATTTGTCGATCACTTTCGTAAAAAGCCCAAATTTGGTTGATCAGGCATGAAAATCTGCAAATTTTGTTGACTGGGCATTGAAAAATCGGGAATTTCAGAGATGAGGCACGAAAAAATCTTGTTGATCGGCTGATTCCCTCTCCTTTGTTCATAAAGTTCACACCTTTTTTTTCGGCCCCAGCCACTTATCTTTGTTTTTTTTTTCTTTTTGCAGTTTTAATAAAACAAAATTTACTCTATTGAATAAAGTCAAGGAATACTATTACATCTTAAGAATAATCCTTGCTATATCTGTTATTTATACTAAGGTAAAAACTGCTGATATATCCTTACCAACTGAAATTTATATTTTCATTAGTTAAGCAAACCTAAAGGGGTATCTCCCCTACTCCCCTCTGAAAACATATTTTTTTAATCAGATTATAGGCCAGAGATCACCTTCGAAATTGAATTTTCTCCATGTTATTCATGTGGCCCTCGACCACCCAGACATATTTGTAAGTGGCCCTTCTCTTGAAAAGGTTGTGCACCCCTAAGATAAATGATTATAAATAATCACTAGATTTAAATATTTTTTAAGATTTATTACATAAAACAAAAGTAGCACAGCAATATAAAACCTCTTAATAGTTAAAAAAATATTAATGGATGACAAATTACTTAATATATATATATATACAGTAGACTCCCTTAAATCTGCAACTCACTAAAATCCGCACATATTTTATGGATGTAAACAATGAAACTTTCAGTTCAGATATTGGGACAAAATTTCATTTTTTTAGTTTTGTATCAATTCAAGATATTTTTTTTTATTCGTAATTTTCTTAATAATACTTCATTTATGTTTTTTCATGCAGGAAAAATATTTTTTTTTTTCAGAAAAAATTCAAGAATTTATTATATTACTGATAATCACAATCTTCTTACCAAATATATTTATGCATAAATCAAGATTTTTTGGTTATTAAGCCAGGTTAAACTTGAAAAAAAAAAATTCTTATTTTATGATATTGATGTGAATTAGTAATGTACTTTTATGAGGCAAGTTTTGTTGAATAATTTTGGAAAAATACATTTAATCGTACACTACTGATGACTCGACCTTTGCTATTAGTACTTTAATCATTTAAAAAATTATGTAAATTTTTATTATTTTAGTTTATTACTTATTTTAATATTTTATTATATTATAAGCATTCATTATACTTCTATTTGCACTATTAATTGCACTCAAATTACTGTTTAAAAAATGTAAACAAAGCAGTGACCAGAAATCCAGAAAATTCTAAAATCCACACATCCTCTGGTCCCAAGCTGTGCAGATTTAAGGGAGTCTACTGTATTATATATACAGTAGAAGACCCATTATCCGGAATCGTCGGGATCGAAGGCTTTCCGGATTTCGGGACCGTCCGAAACCCGACACTCCCGCCCCCCCCCCCCCACGCACACACACCCCAAAATAAAACAAAAACACAGAAAATTAAAAAATAATAACAAAATTATAGCACTGCTATCTAGAATATGAATGAAAAGTGTGTTGTATGAGATGTCTGTGGAAAAAACACTAAGCTACAACTTTGACTCTTTTACTATAATACAAAGTCTGAAATCCGGACATCCAAAATTCAGAGCTCTTCAAAATCCGGACGTTTTGCTCACTGGCTATATATATATATATATTACCGTAAAATACCGTTAATCCGCCCCCCCCAAGCGTGACGAAAAATCGTAAAATAATTAGAGAGGAGCCGGGGCGCTTACACGGGATTTTTCCGCGATCGTTTCACAAAATTTACATTTTTTGCGAGATATCTACTGGATGTTTTCGCGATATTTGACGAGATTTGCAAGGTTTAATTGCGATATTTGACGAAATTTACAGGGTTTTATCGCGATATTTGACGAATTTGCGCAGTTTTTTTAACGATACTTGAAAAAATTTGCGAATTATGGGAATGAATCGTGAATCTTTGAATGAATTATAAATTTTGATACTTGAATGAATTTGAATTTTTTTTAAAAAACGTAAATTCTGTCGAAAAAACGCAGAAAAAGGGTGAATTTTTTTTTAAAAAAGCCAAAAAGCATGAAATCTATTAAAAAATCTCGAAAAAACATACATTTAATCAAAGATTCTTAATTCATCATGATTCATACCATTCTCAATCGCCTTCATTTCCGGATTTCAGGTCCTTCCAGATTTCGGAATTCCGGATAATAAATCCTCAACTGTATACATACATATATATATATATATATATATACAGTAGACTGACTCAAACCTGCACATATTTTACAGATGTAAACAATGAAACATTCAGTTCAGATAAAGGTACAAAATTTGAATTTTTAAGTTTTAAATTGATTGCATATAATATTTTAATTTATCATTTTTGTTAATATTCCTGAATTCATGTTTTTCGTGAATGAAAAATGAATTTATTTCTGAAAGAGTAAAAAATATTACTGATATCAATAGTAATCACAATCTTTTTATGAAACATACTTACGTATTAGGTAATCCAGCTTTTTTGGCCATTAAGACTGGTTGAACCTGAAATAAAGCTTCTTTATATTATAATTTAGATATAAATTACTAATGTTTCTTTATGAGGCATGTTTCATAAAATAATTTAATAAAAATACATTTAATCTTTTTAATGAATATTTAATCATACATTATTGATTATTAACTTGATCTTTCCTTTTAATATTTTAAAATTATCAAATTTAATATTATTTTAGCTTATTTCATAATTTAATATATCATATTTGCAAATGTTATAATTTCGGTTAAGTACATTCAAATAATTGTTTAAGAAATGTAAACAAAGTAATGACCAAAAATCTGCAAAATTTCTAAATTCTGTACAACTTCTGGTCACAAGTTGTATGGATTTGAGGGAGACTACTGCACCTGATTTTTAATTTGGTTCTTAAATTCCTAATTGTTAGGCTGAATCTCACCTATTTTATAAGTATTTAAAATGGTCTGTAAAAATATTTACAGTATTTTCAGATGTATAGTCCTACCTCTAAACCAAAGAGTACAGTAAAAAAGTTTGTGTATAAGTTGCAGAGTTGCATCGATGTATAGCCTGTAAGCTATACATCGACTCAGAATTATTTTTATATGATTACAAAACATGATAATTTTTCTTACCCAACGCCATGTAAAAATAATGCGTTTGGCAATAAAAAAGTATTTTCTGGTGCTACCATCTGTTGTAAATGAAGCAACACTGTAAAGTTTTAACATGCATGCAAGAATTCTGAAAAAAAAAAAGGGTATTAAGATACTTTTAAACAAATTTTGTAGTTAAAAAAAGCTAAATAAAGTTTATTTATTAGAAGATAGCATAATTATAAGTTTGAATAAATGAATTATCATTATTTTATCAATATTTCTAAATTAAAACTAGTCATGTGTGGCAAACCCAAAACTTTCTTCTAACTTTTCATTGTTGATACTTTCTGGAAAATGCAACAGCACCAGGAGTTAGATGGTTTACACCAAAATCTAGTCAGCAACAATGTATGTCATCTTCTAACTGAATCTGAAGTTAAATGAAAATATGTGCATTAGTTTCTAAAATAGAGCTATTGCAAAACCTTTTATAAAAACTTCATAACAGAGCCACATGTTTGGAGATGCACACAAAAAGCTAATCAGGAATGATTTTTTGCACAGTCATAGTTCTATAATCTGCACAAGTTGTAGCCAAAGGTTCTGCGGATTATTAATATTGATGATTATGAAATATTATGGGTTATGCATCATGTTATTATTCCTAGACAGCATTTTAGCTCTGTAATCAGTATAATATGGAAAGATATCTAATAATCAATATAATATGCTACCTCAAAAAATGCCTTTTTAATGTTATTTTATTAAAAAATTAATATATATGTGCATTTAAATAAAAATTACATATCGTCAACTCAGAATAATAGGGTTTTATCTGTGTTTTTGAAAAAAATTACTTATTGATACAGAAATGTTCTACAGTGAAATCTGTCTAAGGCGGAATCGCTTGGGACGGAAATGAAATTCCGCCTTAGACAGATTTCCGGCTTAGACAGAAAAACTCTATAGAAAGAGTATTAAATCACAGAGTATTAAATAGCTAAAAGTTAAAACTAACGTTTGTTTAAATTTTTTTAATTAAATAGACATGAAATCTTAACATATTTATATATATATCTACAGTAATAATAATTTATAAATTGATAGTACACATATACACTAGTATCAATCAAAATAACAGATTTTAGTGAACATAAAATTATAGTAGAACCCCGATAATCCGGATCGGTTTTTTAATCTTTTTTTCAAATGTACTTATTTTTTTCTTAATGGTTTCTTTTTCCGTAGCACATTGTACATCATTTGGTATCATTTCATAATTGTTTCGCGCTATGTAAAAATTCTGTAAAAGCTTTAGATTCTTAAGATCTTCTTTATATGAAGCTTGTCACTTCTTCTTCGACTTCGTATTCATCAGTGCTACTCCCACTGTAGTTCTAACTATAGCACTATGAGTAAATTCTGAAAATCCTTTTTTTGCCTGAAATTCTAGGAAGAAATCAACTTTTGTTGTATTATAGGACAAATAAAAATTAGCAGCTGACCAGGAGCTAAGCTATTTCGAAAGACCATGAAAGGTTGTTGAAATTTTCCATAAGTTGTCAATGAGTTTAAGTTTTCATAAGCTGTCCCTCCTTTTTTAAACAAATTCTCTTATCTTATTGTAACCTAAGAATGAACTTGTCAAAAATCCCGTGACCCATTTGTCCTGCAGTTCCCAGTCATATACAATAATAATATCATCCCCAAACTACTATCAGCAATCAGTGACGCCTTTTCTTAACCTCTGGGAGTGCGACTGGACAATACATTTCATTATAAAACGAAAAGATTTCCTTCCATTTATATTTCCCAGGAAAACTTTCTTCCGTCTTAAACAGTAAATTTGGTTCCTGGGACCCAAAATGAATGTTCGGTTCCGCGTTACGCAGATTCTTTCCGCCTTAGACAGATTGCTCGGAAATATCTATGTTAAAAAATGTGGGACTCTGAAATGTTTCCGCCTTAGACAGATTTCCGGCTTAGGCAGATTCCGGCTTAGACAGATTTCACTGTATTTGTATCATAGATACAAATAAAAAATATCTATATTGTTAAGCCAAATATTTCAAAAACACAGATAGAACCTTATTATTTTCAGGTGATGATATGCTCTGTAATACAGTTCATTTTTTACTGTTAATAAAATAAAAGAGTTAAATAAAAAAATCCAATTTTTTTGTATTATTTGTTTTAAAAAATCATTTTTGGATCATGAATTTCTAAATTTTGTTTGTTTATTTGACTGTTTACATTAGTAAAGTAACGCGAATTATAGAAAATTGCAAATTATGGGTGTGCCAACTATTGATTTTTGACTGTATTAACTGCACTTACAGCATATGCACTAATTCTAGATTGCACGGTAAATATAAAAAAAGCAAAGAAAGTCATACATTAATTTTGCATATTTTCAGCTAACTGTCAAAAAGTGAAGATGCTGAAAATCTCTAAAAAAATAAAACAATTTTTCGATTGGCCAGACATTGATCACATAATGACATCAAAACAATTTAGAATACCTTTATATTGCTCTGTCAACATTCAATCAATTTAGAATACCTTTTTATAATTTTATTGAAATTCATGCAATGGTGTCAGATCGTGGTTTTATAAATTACTTTGATTTCTTGAGCTAAAAAATACAACTGTTGAAATTCAAGTGAAACTGGAAAAACTAAAAATGTGAGTTTCTGATAAAAGTAGCTAACTTATTAAAGCATCTAAAATTTATTTTTGACATTTACAAAGTTCTATAATCCGCACAAGTTGGGGCCAAAGATTATGCAGATTATGGAATTTTGTGGATTATATAGTTTAAGGATTATACATAATTTTATTATTCCTAGTTAGCATTTTAGTCCTATAGTCAGTATAATATGGAAAGATAAATAGATTATTAGATTTATTTCATATCTCAAAAAATGTCTTTTTAAAGCTATTTTATTAAAAAATTAATATATATGTGCATAAAAATAATTATATATGTTCCGTAATACAGTTTATTTTTTACTGTTAAATAAAATAAAAAAGTTAAATTTTAAAAAATGTAAATGTTTTACTATGATTTTTTTTTCAATTTTTTTATTATTTGTTTAAAAAAATCCTTTTTGGATCCAAATTTGCAAAATTTTAAAGTAATTATTTAACAGCTTACATTCATAAAGTAGCGCAGTTTATAGAAAAGTAGAAAATTGCGGATTATGGGTGCGTGGATTATCGATCTTTGACTGTATCTTTTAAAGCCAACAATTATGACAAAGTGGCCTTGGTCATTCTCACGAACTCAAGAAGTAGTTTGGATCCTGGTATCGACCTCTACTGAACCTCTTCTGGAAGCATACAGGATGATTTGGCAGAATGTATGGTAGAAGATCCATCATATTTTTCCTTTTCAGCTAAACTGATTTTTCTACCGCCTGCATACAATGCATCTTGACTGACATTAGGCAAATAAAGTAAATTGTGCTTATGAGCCTGTTTTTCCCAAATGTATTTTATGGAATTCCTATGGAGCCCTCATTAAGGGTTTGTTTTAGGAGTAGAAAGAAAGAGCAGAACTTCTCAGAACTTGCAGACATTGCAAAACATGCTCCCTTGGTATTCTTATTTCTTTTGTAATAGCTAGTTCTAAAGCAACAGTAAAACTTAAATTTCATTTTTTAAATTCAATGACATTACATTAAAGATATTTTATCATTACATTCACTTTATTTATTTAAACTACAGTGTTTTTGGATAGAAACGACATAAGATTTATAAGAATGGAGCATAGATGAATGAACTTAAATCAGTATGGTTGACAAGGAGAATAGATGAGTTTGTAGCCTGCACCATAAACTTGGTGGATTTTTTTTTTTTTTTAGCATCAAACTTTTGTCTTCAAAAGTGATCGCCAAACTGAAACCATGAGATTAACTTATTTTTTAATACAGTGATTACTTTAAAAACTCATTAAAATCTGCGTTTTTTTTAACAATGAAAATAAATATTTAATATTAATTTCTAAGCTAGGTGAAATTATTAGAAATTATTATTAAATATTCTGCCCACCTTCCTGAGCATCCTGTGAATTTTTTTTTTTTTTTTTTTTTTTTTTTTTTTTTTTTTTTTTTTTTTACAGGAAAATTTTGCCTTCAAATATTTCATTAAAAACATTCACAAAAGTATAATTTTACAGGAAAAATAAAAAAGCTAATGATTTTAACTTTAAAATTAATGGTCATATTTGAAAATAAATTTCGTTGGTGTTTCAGAGTTGCAATCAATTTCAAAAACCAATTTTTAGCAAAATTACAAATAAAACAAAAATAGTACTTACATTCTGCAGAATTTTGCACAAAAGAAGATATAAAAAAATAATAATAAACAGAACAAAGTAATTTAGATTCTAAAGAAAAAAATCTATAGGTGTTATGTGTAATAAAATAAACAATTTATAAAAGATAATTAAAAATTTCAAACCTGAACATCAAGTAAATAGACAATGGCAGCGAAAATAATGGAAAATAAAAAATACACTAATTGCGAAAATCTATTCAACTGACTGATTGTGTCAAAACAATGTGCTGATTTTTGCAATTAATATTAATTAACGTTTTGTAAATACACCTAAATATGAAATGAGCATGGAACCATTATCAAAAATAAATCCAAAAAAGCATTACACTTTAATAATGCTTTAAATGCTAAGTAAAACATTTTAATAATACTTTAAATGACTATCTGAAGAATGAAAGTTGCGATAGATGAAGTTTCGTGTAGTCACGTTATCAAACAGCAAATTGTGTAATTTTAGTTGAAGA
Organism: Maratus speculifer; assembly: GCA_964019185.1. NCBI lineage: Eukaryota > Metazoa > Arthropoda > Arachnida > Araneae > Salticidae > Maratus > Maratus speculifer. Next base: position 1,016,350 of record CAXHSM010001518.1, read on the forward strand.
TTAACCAAATAAATTAAGTTAGTGTTAACTTATTTTAATAAAGAGAGTGAGATTAATAAACTAACACTTTAAAAGTTACCTGATATTACAAACACGACGAAACATAAGACGTCTACGCAAGAATGAATCGTTTTATATCAGGACTCATTGAAAAGGATTCAATCAATCAAAGAGTATTTTGTATCGGAGAAAAAGTATTACATTCGTCGTTAAAGTGTTATATTTGCGAATTCTGACTAATGCTTTTCACTCCTTTCTTTTTTTTTAAATAAATGGTTTATTTTGTTAATTGAAATTATTTATGGATTGATTCATTATTCATAAATGAATTTCTCCGTTGTGATTCATTCTTTGTGTTGACGTCTGTAAAGCCAAACAAGCCAGATTAGCTGAAACTCTTGTGAAAACTGAGAAAAAGAAAGATTTGATTGCAGTTTTTTTGTTTTTAATGTATGGTATTCTGTAAAAATTTCTTATTTTTAAAATCATTTTACTGATCTATCTCCTTACTTAACAAAATGAATGGTAAGACATGTTTTTTTAAGTCTTTCTTCTACTGAAAATTTTACAACTTTGTGATTTTATTCGTACGGTGATACGACATGTTATTTGTCGCAACTTTCATTTTTGCTGTCATTTGTAGTCATTTAAATTATTTGGCAATCCGGTAAATTGTATGTTTGGCTGGTCGAATAGCAACTATCAGGTAAGTAACTGACATACACTATAAAAAACTATGCTATGAATTATTACATCAGACAACTCTTCTAATTAGTTATAGTTTTTTTCTTAATTTTCATGCTTGTTATTATATTTTTCGTAAACTCTTAAAGAAATATTTTAAAGTCAAAGAGAAATTTTGAAAAATTGGATTAGGAAGAAAAGTGTTACAGTATTTGAATACTGTGAACCAGACAACAGAGAAAACCCTTATGACAATTATGTAGCATAGCACAGCTGATAAAAACTACAATGATGATAATATGTAATATATTTTATGGGTTATTTAATAGCACAATTTTATTTATATATTTTTTTGTTATTTATTTATTTATTATATATATTTTTTTATTTATTATGTTTTTTTGTTGTTGTTGTTGTTTTTGTTATTTATCCTTTTTAACAACTTTAAATATATTTAACAATGTTAAATTACTGTTTTGAATGTGTTTGTTAACCCTTTTCGGCAATTTATCTTTTGTCCCAGATAATGTTTAGCACTAAAATGATCCTTTCACAATAGATCTGTAAAGATTTAATGAAATAAAAAGCCATTGTAGAGTTACTAACATAAATTGGCAACAAATTATTTGCATGTGTTCCCATTGGTACTACAGAAATAGGTCATTACAAGAGCAGTTATACAAGGTTCTTAGTGTGTTCCATCAAAGCCAGACATATATCTGCAAATATAACTGATTTTCTTTTTCAATAGCATCATGATAGGGGGGGAAAAAAGCATCTCTTTTTCAGTTAGAGTGAACTTGAGCTTTTTTAACTCCTCATTTTGTAAATGTTTGTTTATCTTATTTTTCAATCTTTACTTCTGTGTTGAATTATTCCAAGACAAAAAAATATAGTAAATAAATCTACTTTTAAACCAAGATGACAAATACAGTCAAGAATCGATAATTCACACACCATTCTAAAGTCCATGTTGCTTAGCAGATGTAAATATCAAAAATTTACCCAGTCTACTGCTAAAAGTACAGTCGAAGTTATATAATCTGCACATGCTGCGGCCGAAGGTTGTGCGGATTATGGAATACTGTGGATTCTAGAGCATTATGGATTATACGTCATTCTATTATTCCAAAATAACATTTTAATCCTTTAATCAGTATAGTAATATAAAAAGGTAAATCTGAAATCTTAAAATTAATTTAGTATATTATCTGAAAAAATGCCTTTTTTAAAGTTATTATTATTTTTTTAATTTATATATAAGTGCATTTAAATAAAAGTAATTGCATATGTTTCATAATGCTGTAATCTGTTTTTTACTGTTAATAAAATAAAAGTTATATTAACAAAAAATGAATGTTTTATTATGATTTTTTTTTAATTTTTTTTATTATTTTTTACAAAAATCATTTTTGGATCACAAATTTGTAAATTTTCTTAACTGTTTATTTCATTGTTTACATTTGTAAAGTAACACGAGTTATAGAAAATTGCGGATTGTGGGAGAGTAGATTATCGATCTTTGACTGTATCTGACAAATGGCTACAAATTTCTTCAGTAGACTCCAGTAAAAAAAAAAAAAAAAAAAAAAAAAAACCATAAACTTTCACAAATCATGAAAAAAATTGTTTTTTTTTGGGGGGGGGGAGGAAATTCTACTGGAGAAAATTACAAATTTTGCTAATATGTATTTAAATATCACAAATTTCGGCAAATGATCGTAGAAAAAATGTGAATTTTGATAAATAATTGCAGTAACAAAATTGCAAAATTTGTCAGAAGATTGTGGATCACAAACTATGGAAATAGTTGCAGAAAAAAATGCAAATTTCATCATTTTTTTGTGACAAAAATCACTAATTTCATCAAACAATTGTTTGAAAAAATGGTGAAATGATTTTTAAAAAATATATATACCCCATGAATTTCTGCAATTTATTACAGAAAGAAAAAAAAAAAAGTTTCCCAATTTCATGAAACAATTTTTGAAAATATAAATTTTTGTGAAATGGTCTTTGAAAAAAAATGGAAATTTCTTCTAAGAATCGAGGAAAAGTATTCCAAATTTTGTTATAAAAATGTGGAAATGTATGATAGTGAATATAGTGGAACAGTTTGGATAGTGAATACAGTTTGATTAGGGATGCACCGAATACTGATTTTGCTGGATATCGGATACCGGATATCCGATTTGCCTGCCGGATTCGGATATCCGGTACTAAATATGTTTTTAGTTATGGTGAATGTTTGTTTATTTCTTTATCCAATGCCATCTCAAATAATAAATTGCAAACATGTTTCACACACAATTATAACATTTTAAATGTATTGAAATATATTTTTCAGAAACTATATATCTTTGACTATCAGGGCTTGAAATTCAGGTTTTCCCAGGGGGAAAGAGTTTCCCTCATAACATTTGTAAATGCAGGGGAGTTAAAGAGGGTTAAGAGGGAAAAAAATATTTTTTAACCCTATTTTTTTTTTACTTGCCACCTAAATATTTACAATTTATACTGACATGACAAATTGCCATTCAAATAATTTAAATCAACAACTCAAGATAATTATCCAAATTGTTTATTTTAATTAAAACACAGGAAAAGAATCAAGTTTTATATATATCATATCTGTTTTTCAATTTTTACTCAGTGTTGTGTACAATTAATAATTGAGTTGCTAAATGAATTTTTTAATTTAGATTTTGTTCGATTTTGTGTGGTTTAGAAACTTTTATAGGTTACACTTTTGACAAACAGAACAGAGCAACTTTTCTAATACATTAAATTATTGGAAATAACTTGTTTTTGATTTTTTTTTCTTAATTTTGTAAAATCTGGTGTGCATTCATTTTTAATTTGCTTGCGAGAATAATTCATGTAGGTGATTATATCGTCAATATCCTTCTGTGATTGTACATCTCTTAGTGGAAGTATCATCAATACCATAATCCCTAGCATTTTAGCTAATTGAATTATGTTCAACTATGCATTAGAATTTTAAACCCATAAGGAATTCCAAAAATGACATAATCAGTAGATTTTTTCTATTTCATGAGAAATGGTTTATTTAAAAAAGTCATGTCCTAATTTCTGTGAACTACGTACATCAACTATTTAAATGGTTTCCTTGAAGTTCATCATTTTTTTAAATTATTTGGAAAACAGTTGTTGTTATCGCTCGAGAATGGACCTTGTAGTGTCTGCATTTTATTTTGTTTATGATTCGTCCAGGGATATTAATGTTTAATCCATGACATATGTAATATATGACTCTTATTACATAAATCATGTTTTGACATAAAAATGATGCTTTCAATGATTTTCAATAACTCATTGGAAAACATTTAAACATCTTGCTTTGGGCAATGGATGTTCATATTTTATTTATTTATTTTACGTACTTCTTTAAATTTAGAAGAATTTTTATTTGAATAGGAAATCAAAATTTTAGTGTTAATAAAGAAGACAGTTGAGAAGTTACAAAATGTGCAGGTGCAAATTATAAGGTATGGAAAAAAAAAAAACAAATACAAACAGAAACATTGTATGAAAGATCGTCTTTTAAATAAAAAAGAGGTATGATTATTGAGCCCACTGATGAGGAAATGTGCGATGATTTTGAAAAATGAAACAACTAATGTTGAACCATTAATTGTAAAAAAACATGTTTTCTTTTTTTCCAATGAGCAACATAAGATTTAATCTCATTTTGTTTAGTGCTAATTCCAGAAGCTCAGACTCTAGTGACCATTACTGTCCTTTTAGTTATTTCTTGCTTCGGCACAGGAAAAAAATCGCAAAATATGTAAATCGGTCATAGAAAAAATATCGCTCATTTTGTCCACCATGGTAAAAGTAAATTTTTAAAAATTGTTGACCTGTCTGAAAAAATTTGAACTTAGAGGGAACTTGAACAGTGGAAAATATAGCGGAATTCGTCAATCAATCACAGTAAAATATCATGAAATTTGTTAATCTGTCACAAGGAAATATCATGAAATTCGTCAGCCAATAACAAAGACAAAACACAAATTTTTCAGCTGAAGACAGGAAAATAATTGTTAATTTCATCAGAATGTCACAAAAAGAAAAAGGGAAATTTGCCAATCAGTCGCAGAGTAAATAACTAAATTTGTCAATCTGTTGAGAGAAATAAATTGGGAAATTTGCCAGTTGGTCTCCAGAAAAAAAAAAAAAAAAATGCAAAATTTTGTGTGACGGACAAACAAGAAAAATTTGGGAGAAAAATTACAGTCCGATGCAGAAAAACAATTTTGTATAATTGTCGTAAGAGCAAACTGTGAGACTTGTCAATCGATCGTGGAAAATATCACGAAAATAGTCAGTCAGTCCTGAGACTCGATCACCACTTCACAAAGGAAAAAAAATCCAAAAGTAATTTTTTTTTTTAGAAACGGGAATGTCTTGCCTACAAGATTTTTTACGTCATGAATCCTGCCATTCCGTCCTGAAATTCAAACATTTAAATATTCAGCCTATTTGTCAATGAACTGCTGATAATTACTAATAATTTGTACAATGAAATGCTGATAATTTTTAGAACAAATTTTACATGTTTATTAATATGTCTATAATGGGGAAATTGCACGTTTTTCAATTTAACTTGCATTTTATAGAGTACAAACGTACGAGCATTTTGATACCATTTTTACGTTTTTTTGAAACTCGGAAAGTCCATTAAATTAACTTTAAAAATGCAGATTTTGTTTCGGCGGGAAAAAGCCGCGTCACGTGACGAAAGCGGTTTTGACGTCACTACACATGAAAACAAACCTATGCCGTATTTTCCCCTGTACTTTTCTATGAGGATTTCTTGGATTACGCTGAATGATTTCTTTCTTTTCTTAAAAATGGTTCGTAGAACAAACTAAAGGCCTCGTAAATTGCTGAAATAAATAAATAATATTGTGAATTCGAGAGAGATTTTTCCCCCTCGTTGTTCTAAGGATTTTCATTTTAAAATATAGATACATGTTTATACTACAATTGTATTTTATAGAATAACATATATTTCTCCTTCTTATTAATATTTCTCAATAATTAATTTTACAAACTGGCTCAAATAGTATTTCTTTCATTATCAAGTAGGTCTGGGCAACTTATAAAAAAGTTTTTGTATTTATATTTTATATTTGAAATGAGAATTTCTCCTGCTTTCGTTAAACGTTTTATCTTTTCAATTGTTAAATAAGCTATTTTTGAATCAGAAAACAGATAAATTCAGAATGAAACCAATTTTTTCAGGTGGCTTTAAGGTAGCCTTACAGAATCTTTGTATAATTATACACAAAAAAAGAAAAAAATAATAATTTTTCGAAAATGTTTTACGTACACAAAAAATAACAAGTAATTATTTTAAATACTGCCGGTTTTATGAACTCCATCAGACTTTGGGATTGAAAATTTTATGTTTTATAAACCTGCAGATTACAACTCAGTATTTGGTTTATGAATTCTATTTTTTATGTTTGTTATAAATGAACAATATTTTAACAGAGGTTAAAAGATCCAAAAGAGAGAAACAGGAATCCCCCGACATACATAAGCAATGCGCTCTGTAAACTTTTACATAAATTTATATACTGAAGTTTTATATAGTACAATGCTTATTTTCAAAATGAAAATACTATTTTCTTTAACAAGATAATAAAAAAAATTTCATTATTATTATTATTTAATGAAAGTTAGAGCATTGAGAAAAAGACTTATGTGTTTAGAGTCTGATAAATGTTAAGCAGAACACTCTGAGAAACTACATTTCAAACAAATAAAAAGTATTACATGGATTCAAAAATTATTCGTAAGCAAACAATATTAAACGCCAATTAAATTATTTGTACACTTTTTTATTTAACTTAACTTGGTTTTCGCATGTAAGGATAGGATTGTGCATTTGATTTTTCACCCACTTTCAGATAAATTAAGAAATGTAAAAAATATGCAATAAGGTATGCTTCCAGTGACAATACATCGTTTTAATATTTTTAGAAGTTAATTATAAATCAATACATTAATTTTAACGGGGTTTTCGTTAGCCGGAAACAGTTGATAAATTGTCGAATTCTTTTTGTCGTTACAAGTTGCAACAACAAGTTTATTATGTTCTAAACCACGGTCGCCCCCCCCCCCCAAAAAAAAAAAAAAAAAAAAGAAAAATCAAACGGTTGTGAAGTTGCAAATAGTTTATAGAGTATAAAGTAGAAAATATAAGTAAAAAATAAAGAGTTCCTTTTTTATATACGATTCATATCAATGATTTCAACTGACAAAGGTATTCCTTGATAACGATAAAATAAATATATATTTTTAATATTGCTATCTTTGGCATATTCGGCTACATTTGAATGGATTCTCCCACCCCACCCCCATTTCTCTCACACATCACAGATTTCATTTAAAAAAAAAAAGTGAAATGTTAACATATGAAAACAAAATTTTACATGTATAATACATATGCATTATAAGCTGTGTTGAATTCAGGGGTTGTCCGGGGTGGACATATTTAAGAAATATGCTTGAATAAATTAACACTTTCATAATAAATGAACAATAATTATAAGTTGAAAATTCAATTTAGAAATTCTAAATGATAGTTGAAATAATGCTTTTCTTTTCTTTCTATATATTAAAACAGAAATAGCGCAAATATTATTATTTTTTCGAAATAAATTCACAAGCCTACATTTTCTACCAAATGTGCTATAAAAAAAAAAAAAAAAAAAAAAAAAGGCGGTGAATTTTTTATAATTAAGTTCGATAACCATGCCAAATTATCGTATTATATTGGACATTTTATGAAAATAAAAAGTAAAAAATGAACTACAATCATAAGTTTTTGCTTCAATACTTATTTTTAAGTAAGCACATAAAAAAATAAAAGACAATATTTATAAATTTAGTCACGTATGTTGTAATAATTTGTTTCTGATCTATGAATACGCAATTATTATTGACAGTATTTAATTTAAAATTTTATTCGATAAGTCACTATTAAATTTTTTCTTGTTTTTTTTACGCAATAGTTCAAAATTTAACTTTCTTGTAATAAATTCGAGTTAATTTTTTATCTGTCATATAACTTGCACAATACGAAATTTTATTCATAACAAAACGAATTATTAAGCATTACAATAAATTAAGGAAACAATACATTTCAAAAACTAGATAAAGACGATTTTACTTACGATTTATTTTTTAATAAAACTATAATCCATTCTTTATTCTTTTAAGTAAATCAGAGTAAGTAAAAAATAAATGTGCCTTTTAGCTTTAGCTCCTTGTATCTTTACCCACATGAAATGCATTTTTTATGCCCTTAAAATAAATTTGAGAGAAAAAAAAAAGCTATTTCAAGAAGGTATAATTTTGTATCTTATAACCCAACTACCTACAGTACTTTTCTAAATGAAAATTAATACAAATGTCAAAAATCAATAGTACATTATATTTGGATATGTTAGATAAAATAATGTTTTGACTCTAATTTGATTTTGTTTTTGTGTAAATGAGTTTTTAAAAGATGTTTACAGTAGATAACAAACAGAAAGCAATGGGAAACAGCCTTCAATCACAATACAGACGGCTAAGGAAGAATCCGCGTTTCATGTGTAGTGACGTCAAACCAATCCCGTCCCGTTTTCGCATCACGTGGTTTTGTTTTGCTTTTAACGGAGTTTAAAACTGCAATAACTAGTTATTTTAAATTATTTTTACAAATCTGAGTTGATTTTCAGGGAATGTAAGATGGTCTTCATCAGTTAAACATAAAAGAAAGCATAATTTAAGATGAGTGCAACTTCCCCATTGTAAAGTATTTTCATAAAGAAATACATAGCACCTTTTTATAATGGAAACATAAAATGTCTTACTAATATACCAATGATTGAAGAGTTATCTCTTTTATTATAGAGGTTTAATTTTTTTTATGTTTTAATTATTTAACACTGTTTACCTTAAGCTACATTTAATTTATTTTAAGTTAAATCAGTTTAAAATTTATAAGCAAAAAAAACTTTTAAATATTTATTATGAAGTCACGAAAATAACTAGTTAGATGCACCAATCCCAAAACTCTCTTCTATTTCGTAGATCTCAATGTTTAAAAAAATATTACAAAATATTAATACTACTTCAATATTATACCAACTTTTATTTTAATCTAGAATTTTTGCTGCAGTCAATTAATTAGATTAAGAATGAGCTAATCTTGATCATGGTGTTTATTACAATGTATTTTTGTTATTCTGTTATACATCAGCTGTTTGCAAATAGCCAGTTTTAGCAAGATACGAAGTTCCTATTGCTGCATGAACCGTTAATTCACTGTATAAAATGATTATGAAAAAAAAAATTACAATAAAAAGAATATTGTCCTCTTAAATTGATGGCATTGAGCTCACAGGCTACGCATACTAATTGTATATTACAGCCTCATATTTTCAAGGGTTAATGCTGTTCGAAAAACAAATTAAGAGGGGGGGGGATAGCTCCCGCCCATTTCCCCTTTTTATACTTAATCATTGGATTCCCTAAACTAATCAGAGATATGCTTTATCACATAAAAAAACCTATATCCGAATTCATAGCTAATTGAATAATTCTTCATAAAAACCCATTTATATAATTTAAGAGGAGTTATCCCCTTTTATACTTAACCATTAAACTTCCAAAACTATTCTGAGATTCGCCTCATCAGAAAGAATGTATATCCAAAATTTAAAGCAAATCGGATAATTCTGCATAAAAACTCATTTACCAAATTTAAGAGGGGTTGGGGTAATCGCCGGTATCCCTTTTATGCTTAACATGAACTTCACAGCTAATTAGGGAAGCATATTATCCCTATGAACCTGTATTCAAAAATTAAAACAAATCTGTTAATTTTGCAAGAAAAATCATGTACCTAAATTAAGAGGGGTAGTCCCACCAATCCCACATTTATACATATCCAATGAACTCTGAAAAAAATCAAGGAAGTGCCTTATCACAATGAATCTATATCGAAATTTTGAAGCAAATCTTTAAATTCTGCATGAAAAACCCACTAAACTAGATTAAGGCGGGGGGAGTCAGCTCCCATTTCCCCCCTCTAAGATTTATCCAATGAACTCGCAAAACTGATCATGGAGGTGTCCTCATCAGAATGATCCTATGTCTAAAATTTGAATGAAATATGAGAATTTTGCATGAAAAACCCATTTATCTAAATTAAAGGCAGAGGATTAGCCCCCATTCTCCCTCTTTATACTTATCCAATGAACTCCCAAAACTAATCGTGGCAGTGCCCTCATCAGAATAGTCCTATGTCTAAAATTTGAATGAAATCTGATAAATCTGTATGAAAAACCCATTTATCAAAATTAAGATTGGAGAATTAGCTCCCAGTTCCGTCTCTTTATACTTATCCAATGAACTCCCAAAACTAATCATGGTGGTGCCATCATAAAAAAAATTCCAATGTCTAAAATTTGAATGAAATCTGATAAATCTGCATAAAAGACCCATTTATCGAAATAAGGGGTGGGTAATTAGCCCCCTGTTTCATCTCTTTATACTTATCAAATGAGTACCTAATACTAATCACAGAGGCACCTCATCAGAATGATCCTATGCTTAAATTTTGAATGAAAATTGATAATTCTGGATGTAAAACCCATTGATATAAATTAAGGGGAAGGGTATTAGCCCCCGTTCCCCCACTTATACTTGTCGAGTGAATTCCCAAAATTAATCAGGGAAACACCTTATCAGAATATACCTATATTTAAAATTTCAAGTGAATCGGATATTTTTATCATGAGTTACTGCATTACGCATTTACATACATGCATACAGAACAGGCGAGCACATAAGCTCACAGGTTTTGATAGCCTCTGAGATAAAAATCATTATTATAGTACCATCTTCCGGTGAAATATTTTCGAATTGAAAGAAGACCTGACAGCCTTTCCCAGAAAAGTATTCAAATAAATTTGGTTCATTTCTATGCATAACTTCATACAGTGTTTGTTGGTAGAATAATGAAAATGGCACAAAAATGTGATTACAGCACTGCCTTACTGATGTCATATCGCAGCATTCTTGTAGATCTGAAGTTACTATGATGTCGGTATTTCGAATCGTTATGTAACTAAGATATCATTTCATTACTCTGCTCATAAGTGTTCTTTTTCTTTGGCGATATGGCGTCATACTTTTACGAATTCCATGCATCTGGAGATGAATGCCTGCATTCCAGTTTAAGTATTGCGGAATCGTACCGATGCCGTTTGCTTGTTTCTAATTGGTTGCTTTTTATAACTGCTTGCTTCACTGTTACAGAGAACTGTCTTTTCATTTCCATGTGATTATCAGATGGTATATATTTGAGAAACTTCATGTTTGGATGGCTCGTTTTTCGACATGTAATATTTAAGGCATGATTCTGGTTTAATCAAAAGCTCATTTTAAAACTGCTGTAATGTAATGCTAGTCTAGACTTATAAAAAGCTCACTAAATGAGCAATGCGTTTATTTGGCCAAAGTTATGGCCGGATTTTTGTGTTATAACTAATCATGTTTTTAAATGTTTTTAATAAAATCTAGTTTAAATAACTATCTGACTTTTTTCTGCGTATATGTGTACGCCAATCCTTTAAAACTCTGCTTTAAGTGATTGTGGCTTCTAGGCTTAAATCTATTTTTGCCCTAGCAGCCCGTTACTTACAGCAAAATGTTTCCATAATGAATATGGACGTGCTGGCTACAGCCAAAAACATATCAAAAACAGAATATTTGGTTCATTCTATGTATAACTTCATACACGTTTTGATGGTATGATCGTATGATGGCGACACTGGGACAAACAGAGGTTTTGAATAAACCAGTGGCGTAGCTAAGGAGGGGCGTCCGCCCCGGGCGCTGAGGCCTAGGGGCGCCAAATTGAGAGAAATTATTTTATATCTATATTGGGGTGGGGGCGCAAAATTTCTTGCTGGTCCCGGGCGCCAAAAAAGATAGCTACGCCACTGGAATAAACATGTTAAACCAATTAACCCATTGTTTAAATTAAAAGAAAGAAAGAAAATTAATAAAATCATAGTTTAATAAACAACTTAAAATTTTATAAAGATTACCGTTAATCCGCCCCCCCCCCCCAAACGTGACGAAAAATCGTACGATAGTTAGAGGAGGGCGCTTACACGGGATTTTTCCGCGATCGTCCAATAAAATTTACAGGAATGAATCATAAATTTTTATCCTTGAAAAAATTTGGTTTTTTTTTTAAAAAAAAAACGTAAATTCTGTCGAAAAAACGCAGAGAAAAAAGAGAAATCTGTAAAAAAAAAAGCCAAAACAAGCATGAAATCAATTAAAAAATCTCTAAAAAACGCACATTTCATCAAAGATTCATGATTCATTCATTTCATTATGACTCAATCGCCTTTGAGAATGGGGAGGGAGGGCGCTTTCTCGGGATTTTTTGAAAATTTCAAATTCTTTATAAAGTGGGGAGGGGGCGTTTGATCGGGAAGGGCGGATTAACGGGATTTTACGGTAAAGAGAGAAAACGAACATTTAGAAATGCATAAATAATGCATGTAAAGGTAACAAACAGCCATTTTGAATCTATCATTCGCTCCCGTATTTTGGCCTGCGCTTCTTTGTCGCTTTGCTCAAGTTAGCTTTTTCTAGTATGCTGAGTTTTGTCCTGATGAAGAATCTCGATAGTAGATTCAAAACGGCTGTTTGCTACCTTTTCATGCATTATTTGTGCATTTCTAAATGTTGGTTTTCTATCTTTATACATTTTTGCAAAAAAGGTTTATTTGCTATTTTGACTTTAAATTTTGTTTTACAATCTGAAAGTAAAGATACAATTTTCTAAAAGATATAAACGTAAATTTTTGAATTTATTACAGCGTTTAAATATAAATCGTAGGAAAGCTGGCAATTCTTTAAACTTTTGAGAATTACCTTTTATTCATTGATAGGGAACTTATTATAACATTTCATCTTTTGCATTGCAAACAAAAGTTTTTAGGCATTGTTTGGGATCAAACGATTACTGTTATTCATCTATATTTGCTTTGCTGCATTTTACCGGATATCCGATGATATTTCGGATACTAGAAAATCAGCCGGATATCGGATATTGGCCGGATATCCGGTGCATCCCTAATTTTGGTGAAAGGTTGTGAAATCACATTGAGAATTTAGCCAATCTGTTTCCGATATATAATGTAAACATCGACAAATTTTCAGAAGAAAATATCACGAATTCCGTCAATCAATTGCAGAATTTATCTAAAAAAAAGGATGAAAAAATTTTCATAATAAATTCTATTGTACATAATATTCTTTAACTATAAAATTTTCCTAATAAATGAGCTTTTATGGTATATTATATTAAATATTCATATTATATAATTCATATTGTATATTATATTATACTATACTGAATATGGTATTAAAATGTTCTCCAAAAAAAAAAAAAAAAAAAAAAAAAAAAAAAAAAAAATGGAAATTACTCATAATTCATGTAATAAACTCTGTAATTTGCAAAATTCTATAATCTGCACAATCCTTGGTCCCAGCTTGTGCAGATTCAAGATCTTTGAAAAATTAGACATTGTGACCTGGAAATAGAAAGAGAGAATCTTTTTTTAAAATCAATTATGGGGGGGGGGACTTATTTTTCTTTAGTATAAAATGATTATAACATGAGAACCATTATTTTGGAATGTATATTAAAATAACTAAATATATATTTCTTGTCGTTGTTAAGACATATTTCAAATCTAAATTTGCAACACCTTCATACATTTAAAAAGCCAGTTTTAAAACTGCCCATGTGTAAGTAAAACCTCACTATTTTTAAAAAACTAAAAAATCAAATTACATTTTCCAGTTGTTGCTAAAGCAAAGAATCTATCAGCGAACATTGCCAAAAAGGGTGTTAATAATAGATTTTTCAAATGTGGCAGTTCAAAAATAGTCCTCATGAGATAAAACTTGTTTATAACTAAAAATTTTATATATTTATCAAAAAATTTTGGGAGCTAATGCATGATAAATAATGTTAAAAAAAAAAGAAAAAAAAATTCTTAAAATTCAAAATTTAAAAAAAGCGTAATCTTTTTATTATTATTACTATTTTATAAAAATGGTTTACTTTCTAAATTTTCTTGCCAAAACGATAAATGTGACCAAAAGATCTGCAAGAATCCTTATTGACAGCTAATTTTTTTTACAGTACACCAGTGATTCCTGAACTTTTATTGTTCTACCAAAGCATCTATAAAATCGGGATTGCTAAACCCCTCCCCCCCTACTACATGTGCACACACATATTTTGAAACATACATATCTTATTATTTTAAAAGTGAACTATATTTACCTCGAAGAAGGCTGGCAGACCCTTAACAATAACTATTCATTTTACATTTTTAAAAAATTTAATAAAACGATTAAATTTCCATTTCAAAATGTGCGATTTTAACATAATTCTATAAATGAAACGATAAATCTTCACATTTATGTCAAAAAGTGTTTTATCATGTCTTTCCAATTTACTTAAATACTTTATAAAAGTATTGTATATATTTTTATTTTCACATTGCGCTTGAAGAGACTGTTGCATCATTGAGCATCAAAATTGATAACATTGACACATTTTATAATTTATAATAACTTTTTAACAGTTGGTGATAACACTTTTTTATGGATAACAAAACAAGCAACAAGAATTTTAAGAATAGGACCTTTATCAAATTTAAGCTGTTTATTTTACTTCTCCAAATTAAGCAGAACATAACAAATCTTCCAATTGTTACTTTTTGAAAAATACTGGTAGCAAATCTATGAGTTACAAATTTGAAATTGACCCCTAGTGGAATATACGCCCTGTATTGAGAACCACTGCAGTACACAATCATTTGTAAAATTATTTTTCTAAAAAACAACATTAGTTAGCAGTGATCCTTTTAATTATCTTAGTGATAATATTTAAGTCATTAAAGATAATACTTTTTATTTTAAAATCTCTTTTTAAATATACATTTATTTTTTAGAAAATTCATATAAATTCATTTATATTTTTTATTTTTTAACTACCCATATTTATCTACCTATATGATACCTTGAGATATTTTCTAGAAGTATTTACCTATTTCCTTTCTTCCAATGTTTGTAGATAAGCTGTTGTTTAGTTTTGTAACTTCTACAACTGATTCTTCAATGAATAAATGCATAGAATATTACTGTAAGATCTTTAAATTGTCTGTTCATGTAATTGTTTGTTCATAAATGTTTTTAAAAAATCGCCTAATTATATGTAAGGTTATAAAGAAAACACATGTAAAATTTGATTTTATACCTAACTTCTAGAAATTAGATTTGTTTATCAGATTGCCGATTGTTTGACAATAACCAAAAGAATTAATGTAAGTTTCTGAAATAAAGTGACTTTCATTTTGCTTACTAAATTAATTATATATTTATCTTAAATCTTTTTTTTTAAATGTTACCTTTGTTAACAAAAGAGCACAATTGGATAACGTCGATTTCATCTAATTAACTTGAATAAAATTTTTTTAAAAATTATCAAATGTTTGTTTAAATTCTATATTGACAATTTTTATAGGTTTTTTTAAATGTTGTTGATTAGATGAAGTGGTGTTTTTTTAAAAGTTCTATCTTTAACCTCTCCAAATAAATGAAGAATAAGAAAAGAATTATTTTATTTCCTTATCAGAAGAAAATTTCTATGACAGCATTTACGTACAATGTCTTACTTTTTTAATTTTCTTGCATGTTTGCATAAAATTGTTTAAAGTTAAATTGAATTTTGATTTCGTTATATGATACTATAACATTGATATTGTCACTAGAATTCTGCATGTGCCAGACCTGGCAGTGAGCCTATTTTGGTTCACATCGCTCAGATCGGGCCTGGTCCTTACTTTTTTCGAGCCTGTGCCTTACTCTTTTCTGAAGGCTCACACCGAGCCTAGTCATTATTTATCCTGGGAGGAGCTTGAACTTTAAATTTTTCTGCAGGATCAATCTGTATTTTCTGATTCTGCTTTAATGTTTAACATTTATTCCGAAATTTGAGTCAGGTCTCTTAGCAAAAAATAACATAGAATCACCATAAAAAAATTATTGAAATTAAATGTTTTTTTTGCATATGGTAAAAAATATCGTATGGAAAACCATATAAGACTTAAGTGTATGGTAATTTTATGGTACTACAGGCTAATAATAATAATAATTTTGGTGGGGCCATCTACAAAGTTATAGGAGAATCTAATATTCCATGTCTACATGAAGTGAAGTGGTGCATAAGCCAAAAATTGATACCACTACTGCTTGACTCGTAGGTTTAGCATTGTGTTTTCCATACAATCGAAAGTATGAAAACGTGGAAAACTAGGTACAGGAAAACACAATGTTAAGCCTACGAGTCAACCACTAATGGTATTCATTTTTAACTTATATATCCCTTCGCTTCAGGCAGACAAAAATGATTAGATTCCTCTATCACTAGTCTTCCATAAAATAAAGGTTTTTTTCTTGTACTTGATAACATACGGTTTTGTGCAGTCGGTTCTTAGATTAATATTTTTCATCGACCTTATTGATATTTTAGAAATCTTTGATTTAAGCATAAAAATATTATTTTTTCTAATCTTTTTGGTTTGAATGAAGCACGCCTTTCAGATAATATATAATAGGCCATTCAAATATTACGTAAGCTTATTTTTAGTCATTTAGTACCCCTTCCTCCTTCTTTCTAAGGAAAAATAAGCAAATGCTAGAACCGCCTCTAACTCCTATTTTTGCTTGCGTAAGATTTTATACATTCGACATCAACACTGTTTGCTATAAAAAAAATCGCAGTTACCGATAAAATACTCTATTAAACCGTAAATAAATGGAGATATAGCAATTGTGGTTATCGAAGAAAAACAAAATTTGTTTAATATATTGTTACTTATTGCACTGAAGAATTCATGGAATAGTAAATAGTTTTTAATATATTCTTATTTATTGCACTGAACCTACCCCCCCCCCCCCAAAAAAAAGCTTAAAAAATACAAGCTTTAATTTATTTAAGCACATGATTAAAAAATGTAATAAGAATCGTAGGAATATTATGGATTTGACATTCACATTTCTAGTCTGATTAAGTACAATGCTCCATAAATAGGGAAACTATTACATCTACCCATAAGAAATTCATTAAAAAACAGAAAGCATAAAAAGTATGTGAATCAAATTTACTTTTGATTTTTTAAATCTTTTTTTTTCTTTATACAACTGCAACCTTATCTAGATCAGAAACATTTTCCTACTGAAAATAGGGCTACCATGACTTCATCTTGCGTGTGATGGATGAAATGTTTAGAATGATGCATAAAGGTGAAAACCAATTGTCCCAATCTACCCTATACTTTTGTCTGAAATTATCTTGTATAAATAAAATTTTATATTTGATTTATGCAAGAAGTAAAGTATCCTTATTCATTAATGTTATTTAAAAAATTTATATTCATTAATTTTCCTATCTTAAATTTTTAGAATTGCAACAGTCTTCCATTAGTATAATTTGGCAAATATTTTGGTGATTTGTGTAATTTCGCGAAATTGTTTGAATGCAGGACTATAATCTTGTAGGAAATATTTATATTTACTGTTACAATTATTTAAAAAACTTTATTTGCAGTCAGGTAAGACATTAGCAGTTAAGATGTGATCTCAATTACAGGACTCCGAAATAATTCCCCTTATCCCCCCAAATTCACTTTTTATGCATTTTGGTCCCCTTAGTTCCCCTTCAGTGACTAAAAAAATGCCAAAAAATAAAAAAAAACTCTAAATATTAGTAAAAGCTCAAAAATTGCAGAGGACAAAATTTATTTAAGTGGATTTAAGCATTGTAATAGCTAGAATTGTTTCACAAATCTTAAAAAATACAAATTTTAAGAAATCTCATTAAAATTCCTAAAAAACTTTTTGTCAAAAGACCCAAAAAAGAAAGTAAATTTTTCGAGACTGAAAAAAATCCGTTAATTTTATCAAGCGATCACAAAAGAGTACTAATTTAGTCAAAAGACGGGGGGGGGGGGATGAATTTCTTCAAAGGACCACTGAAAAAACAGGCAGGTTAGTGCAGGGAGGTGTATTACCCTCTGGTGTGACTTTTTTTCCTACCCATAATTATCCCTGGAATTCTCCTATTTTTATCAACTACAAAATAAAAAATAGAACAGGCTTCTCTTTTATTATGCACTTTCCATTTATCAAGGATAAATTTGTTTTAAATGAGGGCATCTAATTAGTTTTTTTATCACAGTTTTTATTTACCTTTTTTTATTTATACATGTGTTCCGATGTGTCCCAGGCATGTTCACAACTACTACCCTTCCAATGGGCCACATGTAAAAAAATTAGACAATATTTGTAATGATCATATATGTTAAAAGTTCTTGATAAGTGCATTTAGAAGTTTCACCTAAAGAACAAACGAAGTGTACACATTCATGTAAATCAATTTTTATTCCAATGTCTTAATAATTTTGAGAAATGGTTAAAATTAAACAAATTGTTCAGATGTGCCACCTCTCACCTACTAATTTTTATTATTTTATGTATTTCATACAGTTTATATATTAATTGTACTTGTGAAATTAAAACATATTTCTGTATTATAAAACTTAATGTTATATACACCTTAAAAAATATGTATATTTACATAATAATATACTACAGAAAAACTTTGATTTAAAAAAACATTTAGAAAATTAAAAATTATAAAAAAATATGTATGCAGAATCATTTATCCACCAATATTGTTAAATAATATTGCCAAAAAATCTTTGAAATGTTGTTGTTCAAAATGTTGTACTAAATTTATTATCTAAAATAAATAAATTTTTCTTTCTTTGACCACTGATGGTCCAAACATATTTTGATGTTTGCAAGGAAACTTTTGTAAAAAAGAATTAGAAATGTATATAAAATTCAGTGTCAATTTTAAAAAGTTAAAAAAAATTGTGAAAAAAGTCTATATATAACTTGAATGCTTGACAACATGAATGAGTATGAGAAGTAGAGGTGAAATTGAGTTGGGGCTGAATGTATGGACAGCAAAGAGGTAATAATCTTGTTTGGATATCTTTCGAGAACATGTCAAACAAGTAGGCGAAATTTCAAGAGGTGAAAAATTAAAATTACCAATCGTCAATGAAATAAATTTTTAGTTTTATCAGTCCAGATATGGCAGTGTCTACTGTATCGCATGCACACCCATGCATATATAGCTGCATCTATGAAAAAATTCTTGAGTTCAGTCATACCTAAGAATATATATTGTGATAATTTAATGCATTAATTTTGTACTGTTTAAGGAAATGAAAATTGGAAAACCAGCTTCTTAATTCTGAGATGAAATTTTGTGCAGTTTATTTAAAAATGTCTTGTTTATTATTTTTCTTTCTGTTTTCAGATTCAGTGGTAGGTAAAACTGTTTTTTTTCTGAAAATGAGTGAGTCATTTCCTTGGATGAAAATGGCAACAATCTCTTCTTGCTGATTATTTGAAGAATTCCTGTTTTCGTTTGAAATCAAGCTTAAATTCATTTGAGAAAATGTCATCGTTTACAGAAGAAAATTCCTCTTCCGGTGAACAGCAGTTTGTTCCTCGAAATGAGGATAAGGGAAAACATTCCTCCACAGATACAGTAGACAAAGTTTTTATTTGTGAAATATGTTTCAAAACATTTTCTAAGAACTCTGACCTAAAAAGACATCTCTTGACTCATACAGGTGAAAAACCTTTTGTTTGTGAAATATGTTCCAAAGGATTTTCTCAAAATAATAGTCTAAAAAGACATCTATTGACACATACAGGTGAAAAACTTTTTGTTTGTGAAATATGTCCCAAAAGATTTAATGATAAGAGTAATCTAAGAAAGCATCTCTTAAATCATACAGGTGGAAAACCTTTTGCTTGTGAAGTATGTTTTAAGGGATTTTCTGACAATAGTAGCCTAAGAAAGCACCGCTTGACTCATACAGGTGAAAAACGTATTGTTTGTGAAATATGTTTCAAAGGATTTAATGATAAGAGTAGTCTAAGACAACATTATTTGACTCATACAGGAGAAAAACCTTTTGTTTGTGAAATATGTTCTAAAGGATTTTCTCAGACTGGTGTCTTAAGAAGACATCTCTTGATACATACAGGAGAAAAACCATTTGTTTGTGAAATATGTTCCAAAGGATTTTCTGAGAATGGTAGTCTAAGAAGGCATCGCTTGACTCATACAGGTGAAAAGCCTTTTGTTTGTGAAATATGTTGCAAAGGGTTTTCTGATAATAGCAATCTAACAAGACATCTCTTGATACATACAGGAGAAAAAACATTTGTTTGTGAAATATGTTCCAAAGGATTTTCTCAGGACAGTGATCTAAGGAAGCATCTCTTGATTCATACAGGTGAAAAGCCTTTTGTTTGTTAAATGTGTTCCAAAGGGTTTTCTTGTAATCATCATCTAAGAAGGCATCCCTTGACACATATATGATAAAATCATAGTGTTTCTGAAATGTGCTTCAAAGAATTTTCGAGACATTGTCAACTAGAAAGACACTTCGTGGATACAGAAGAAAATGTTTTGTTTGTACTATTAGTTTTCCAAAAGATTAGCTGATAATCATTTATTAAAAACATTTTTTTCTCATACTAAATACACTGTTAAAAATCTGCTGCATTTTGCTGCAACGCCCTCCACCACTTGTATATAATATCTCTATTCCAACCAATGAGAAAGCGCCATTTCACGGCCAAGTAACCGTTTTCTATACAAGCAGGGGAGTGCGTTGCAGCAAAATGCAGCAGATTTTTAACAGTGTAGTTACCCCTTAAACATATTTTGCTTTTTTTTTTGTCGTTAAAACTGAGTATGAACTTTGTGTGTTCTGGGTCACATCTATTCTGTTTTAGCATTTAGTAATAAAATAAAAAACTGTAAAATTTTTCCATAATTGTCACAGTTGTCATTTTGATAAGAAGCAAAAAACTCCAGACCTGTTCATTAATTTTTAGTAAAACCTTTTGTTAGTTTTAATTTTTGTTATTTGTAAAGTAACTTTGTACTAAAATTAAAACATAATCCGAACTGAAAAGGATAAACTATACCTCAACATGTTACACGATAGGAATGGCTTTATTGAAGTAACACTTTTGAAAATAGAAGAGAAATATTTTAAAAATACTTTTTGTAAAAAAAACTTTATTTCTTAAGATTTCTTAAATTTTTTTTCAAATGATTTAGATGAAGCATGCCTTATTATCATGTATTATTTGAACCCAGCATGAGCTTGACATTTTTCTAAAAATAAACAAATAATTAATTAAATATTGATTCCTCAAAAAAACATTCCTCAACTGATACAGGAATGAAAACTTTTGTTTGTGCAGTATGTTGCAAGAGATTTTCTCAGAATGGGCATCTAAGCAGGCATCTCTTGACACATACTGGAGAGAAACCCCTTATTTGTGAAATATGTTCCAAAGGATTTTCTCGGAATGATCATTTAAGAACCCATTTCTTGATGCATACAGGTGAAAAACCTTTTGTTTGTGAAATATGTACTAAAGGATTTTCTCAGAATCGTACTCTAAAAAGGCATCTCTTGACGCATACTGGAGAGAAACCTTTTGTTTGTGAAATATGTTCTAAAGGATTTTCTCAAAATAATGATCTAAAAAGGCATCTCTTGACACATACTGGAGAGAAACCTTTTGTTTGTGAAATATGTTTTAAAGGATTTTCTCAGAATAATGATCTAAAAAGGCATCTCTTGAGGCATACATGTGAAAAACGTTTTATGTGTGAAATATGCTTCAAAGGATTTTGTGATAATAGTAATTTAAGACAACATCTCTTGGTGCATACAAGAGAAAAACCATTTGTTTGTGAGATATGTTCCAAAGGATTTTCTCGGAATGGCGACTTAAGAACCCATCTTTTGATACATACAGGAGAAAAACCTTTTGTTTGTGAAATATGTTTCAAAGGATTTTCTCAGAATGGTAATCTAAGAAAGCATCTCATGACACATACATGATAAAATTCTTGTGTTCTGAAATGTACTTCAAAGAATTTTCTAGACTTTGTCAACTAGAAAGACATCTTATGATGGATACTTGAGAAAACGTTTCGTTTGTCCAATGTGTTTTCCAAGGATTATCTGATAACCATTGTTTAAAAAAACATTTGACTCATACTAATTAGACACCTCTTGAAAATCTGTTGTATTTTTTGTTTGTTAAAATTGAGTATGAACCTTGTCGTTGCATTTACTGTTATTACATCTCTTCTGTTTTAGCTATTAGTAATAAAATAAATAACTGTAAAAACTTTTCATAATTGTCACAGTTGTCATTTTGATAAAAAGCAAATAACTCTTGGCCTGTTCATTAATTTTGAGTGAAACTTTTTGATGGTTTTAATATTTGTTATTCTACTGTAAAGTAACTTTCACCTAAAGTTAAAACTTAATCTGACCTGAAAAGGGTTAAATAGCACTTAATATGTTAAGCAGTAGGAAAGATTTTATTACAGTAAAACTTTTAAAAATAGATGTATGCTAAAAATGTTTTTTGTGGAAAAAAAAATCTTATTTGTAACATTTTATTCTTTAAAAAGTTTCAAAGGATTCAGATAAAGCATGTCTCATTATCATGCATTCTTTGCAACCTTCATGAGCTAAGGATTTTTCTAAAATTATATAAACAATTAATTAGATATTCATTTGGCATGCTTACTCAATTCATAAATAATAATTTTGTAATCTAATCAGACATGCATTTTGTTTCTAAGGTCTTGTTTCTTTTGCTTCTTGTTTGTGTCCTACATCATCAAATACAAAATATTTTTATGACGCAGCAATATTTAATCCTATCATCTCTATAATAATAGCCTAATCATGTGACTATCATCAATAGTTCCAGGTTGACCACTTTGCTTTTTTTTATACATCAAGCAACCATTTTGCTACTTTAGCAAATGCGGGGAATAAATCATCAAATACTGTTCCATCGCTATGATTTCATTTATATTATAATAGTCCAAATTATGTCACTGTCATATATATCTTCGATTTTCGTATGCAAAGCTTCTCTTTGATTAAAAAATCGAAATTATTTTTTTTAATAAAACTACAAAAAAGTTCCTAGGATAATAAAGAAATCTTGGTACTTTTATGTTAGACATGCATATGTCTTGGTAATAACATTTTTAAACTTATCAATCAATATTTTTTTTTTCGCAGAGTTAATTAAAACAATGTTTTGATATAAAATTAAGTGTAATGGTTTACAGCATACCGTAATTTTCGGAAGAAACGCCGCGACGTTTACGTGTTTTAAACTGAAATTTCAAGCGATGCGGCGTTTACGCACATTTTTTTTTCAAACAAGCTTGATATTTTTCTGAATTTTTCCGAAAAAAAAAATCGATCATAATTCCAAAATTTCGGACATGAAATGTATCGCGAATTCCGACAAATGGTCGCAAAAACAAATTAATTTCGATTTCGTTAAAATATCGCGAAAAATGGCAATTTTCATTAAAAGACCGCAAAAGGTTACGCAAATTTCGCATTAGATTACGAATAAACGAAAATTGCATTTTCGAATGAATTTCTCTTTTTTCTCTCCCTCCCCTTCTTTTATAACTTTCAGAAAATTTGTTCTGAAACCGATTTTTTTCCCCTGTTCCAAAGATTCAGACATCAAATTTTGAATCATGCGGATGAGCCGAAATTTTCAGATCCAACCAAACGAAATATATTAACCCTGCCTGAAATGTTAAAAGTTTGCCCCACCCAGCCAAGAAAACTCAATGTAATCAAGTCTGGTCCAAGTTGTTGAGATTCCCGATATTTTTTACATTATTTTTTTTTTTATTAATGACTGCCTTTTCACAATTTTCGGAACAGATTCACCTCTTTAATATATATTACCGTAAAATCCCGTTAATCCGCCCTTCCCGATCAAACGCCCCACTCGCGATCAAACCACTCTATAAAAAATTTGAAATTTTCAAAAATCCCGAGAAAGCGCCCTCCCTCCCCATTCTCAAAGGCGATTGAGAATGGGAAGAGTCCTGATGAAATTCATGAATCTTTGATGAAATGTGCTTTTTTTCGAGATTTTTTTAATTGATTTCATGTTTTTTTGGCTTTTTTTTCAAATTTCTTCTTTTTGTCTGCGTTTTTTCGACAGAATTTACGTTTTTTTTTTAAAAAAAACCCAATTTTTTTCAAGTATTGCTTCAATTATCAAAATTCATGGATCATTCAAAGATTCACGATTCATTCCTGCAAATTTTGGGAAACGATCGCGGAAAAATCCCATGTAAGCGCCCCCCTCTAATTATTTTACGATTTTTCATCACGTTTAGGAGGGTCGGATTAACGGTATTTTACGGTACTAAAGAAAAAAAAATCACCGTATCCGCTGCGCTGCACTAAGCATATTTTTACTTTTAAATTCGTATGCGTCGCGGTGCTTATTCCCGAAAATACGGTATTTAAATAATATTATTAATTTTGTATTTAATTTATTAATTTCTGATTAATAATTTCATTTTTATGATTTTTTAATACAGCTTATTAATGTGTTTCTGTTTAACAAATCAACCGCGATTACCGCGGAAATTTCACCTGCGGCGTTTGCGACGATGCGGCGTTTACGACCATTTTCTAAATTTTTTTGAGTGATTTTTCGCGATGCGGCGTTTCTTCCAGAAATTATGGTATTTTATTTTGTTTCTTTCAAGAAATAAGCAAAAGCCATGGATTTTAAAGAGTTTAGTTTTAAATGAAAGTCATACATTTAAAATAACAAATGAGTGAAAGGATTACGTTATAAGATTAATGTAATATAATAAAAATACGACAAGAATAATTCTCGTTCATTTATCCCCTGTGCCTGTCTAACATAAAAATACCGGGTTAACCCACCGACTAATTTTACCAAATTATATAAATCGCCTAACTACTCATCAGATTATACAAAATAATACATTTTTTATCTGCACAACTGCAGAAAAAATTGTACAAACAAAATATTAATAAAAATACAAATAAAACGTTGACATAAAATCACTTGAAAATGCAACAAACAAGTGAACGTGACATTTATGATCAGTCATTATTGGCATTTTATCTTATAGTTTGGCGATAGTTTTTGTTTTATCGACGATGCAATCTAGTAGTGCCAAATATTGATTTCTTGATTTCTCTGTCAGAATCTTCTGGTTTGGTCAAGGACTAAGTAAGTAAAATATAAATTAATTTAGGAATGAAAGTAGTGTGATGCAGTGCTTAGCATGCATTTAAATAAAACCAAACTGGTCGCCAAGGGAGGATATTTATATATCATAATATGGCCATATCTTGTGTGTTTGCAAGTTTTATCTCAAAAAACATCTGATAATGTCTGACTTAATTTTGTGTCATACCATTTTGAGGTACGAGAAGATCATTGGGATAGGTCACACAGTTGGGAAAATCTGATGATTTAGTCAGTTTGGTGTCAGTATGAGTCATTGTATTTTAGTGGAAAAAAAGATCGAAACAGATATTAAGTTATTGAAGTGTTGTCAGCAATCAAAATTTGAAAGCTGACAACATTTTACCAGATTTGGCATTTTAATTTATTTTCAGGGTTACAAATGCCAATAAGGTTTGACATCAAGTGAAACAATGTCACCAAATTTGGCACCAATATATAACTGTTAATCTTCAGAGAGTATATTGTTTTATAGAGTTTAGCTCAAAGCTAACTTTTGAATGAGCTATGCCCAGTCTTTCTCGCAGTTATGTTATAATACAAATAAATGTTTGTGAGTGTATGCAAATTTTATTCACAAAATATTTATAAAAGTTTTAGCTAAATTTCTAGATTGATTAAAAAGAAGTACCTTCTAATTGAATTAATTTTAAAATTCAATTTAATGGTGCTACCATCTATGTTTTAAAGAAAGAAATTAAGGATTTAATAATTATAAATCAATTTTTTGATTTATTAATCAACCCTTTACAGTCTGACAGTACTTTTATGTACCATTAAAGAAAATTCAATGCAAAGTTTATTTAATTCCTCTATACCCATAAAAGCAGATTACCCTTTTCATACAAAGTAATTTGCCAAATCCTATTTTAGAAAGCGCTGGTGAGCAGTCGAAGTCTCACTATTTTCCAATGCGGTTCTCTTCTTGAACCTTTACAAAGATGTCGCTTTTCTCCTTTCAAAAAATGTTATACGAAAAATTTGCAACTACAAAACAATTTTCTGTTACAGGGGGCATCACAATACATTTATTGACATTGTTTCGTTAAGAATTGCAAGATTCACATAACAGTATTTTTTGTTAATGAATCTCATTATTTTTGTATGTATTTTGCAAGAATACCTCTCATTACCGATATATTAAATGAGTTTTAATTAAAAAAAATTATTTAAAAATTAAAATTATTGTCATCTTTGTTGTTCTGAATATCTCGAACATTAACATAAATAATTATTTATGGGAACTATTTACTTATTTATTCAAAACGAAATCACTTATTACTTGGATTGTCAAGCAATTCATTTAAAAATCAGCAACTTATACAAAAAATAGATATATAAAGTAAAATAAATAAGTCTTGTGAAAATCCAGAAAGATATCAGCGATATGAGTGAGCTGAATTTCAGTTCTTTCTAGAAACAACTGGATGATAAGGGATTCTTCACAAATTAACAATGTTAATTTAATTTTTTTTTATTTAATTTTCACTTTTACTTTCTTTTATCTATGCAAGGAGAAAGCATTGAATTCGTTAAAATTTTCGAATTCCGGTTTTCGACGGATTGCCATATTTTAGGCGTCAGGGATTCCAAAAAATATCTTTTTACAAAACGTCTGTCTGTAAGTGACATAAATTTTGTGGGAGCTCTATCTCCAGAAGTAATGCACGGAATTTATGATAAAATTGTTAAGTTATCATTATGAAACAAATAACTCACTTGAGCAGATTTAAAATAAAGAAAAAATACTTTAATATACGAGCTGCATGTTGCCGCATCAAACCGGCAAAATTGACAACAACTGAAGTGGCTAACTGTTGCCACAAGAGTAAAAACAAACTTACCTGAAATATTTTGTTTTAACATATAATGAATGAATCATTAGTGAATGAATCTTAACACTTTCCCTTGTTAAAATAAAATATCATAAAAAAAATAAAAACAGTTAAAGTTCTAGGAATAGATAGTTCTTATAAAAGTCCTATTTTAGAACATAGAGTCAATAGCCTTGGTTTAAAAAGAGCCTTAGTCATCATATCGGCTATTTGATCTTCAGTAGAAACCTGTTGTACTACTAATTGTTTTTCTAGAACTTTTTCTCTAATGAAAAAATGTTTAATGCTGATATGCTTGGTGCGATGATGAAATTCTGGATTTTGCGCTAATCTAATTGCAGCTGTGTTATCAATTTGAAGCACTGGCATTCCATCTAATTTTGTAACACTGGTAAAAAGAGATTTCAACCAAATTACTTCTCTGGCGCATTCATTAGCAGCAATTATTTCTGCTTCTGTCGTAGAAGTTGCAACTACAGACTGTCTTTGGCTAAGCCATGATATAGCACCACCACTATACAAAATCACAACACCACTAGTGGACCTTCCAGATGTTTTACATCCACCAAAATCTGCATCACTGTAACATTCTAGTAATCCTGGTTTGTAATTATGCTTGTATATAATACCTTTATCATATGAACCAGCAATGTATCTAAATACACGTTTTACTTTCATCCAGTCTTCTCTAGTGGGATTTTCTAAATGACGAGAAAGAACACCGACAGAAAAGGCAATATCTGGCCTTGTGCCTATCATTAAATACATTAAAGTACCAACAGCTTCTCTATAAGGGAAGACTTCACTGCTATGTTCATCATTCTTCTCTGCATTTATGCTTTCTTTAAGAATAGGAGTGGATACTGGTTTAGAATTTTCCATATGAAACTTTTTAAGAATTCTTTTGGCATATGCTTGCTGATTAATTTTGATACTTCCATCCTCAAAATGATGAATTTCAAGACCAAGAAAAAAGGTTGCCTGTTTGGTTGTGATTTTGAATTCTGACTTCAAATCATTTATAAATTTTTCTGATTCTTTGAAATCGGTTGCTGCTACTAAACCATCATCAACATACAAACAAACAATCAGTTTTTGTTCATCTTTTTCTCTTATGTACAAGCATGGATCAGCTTCACTTATCTTAAATCCAAGTTTTGATAAAAATTCACCAAAGTACCTGTTCCAACAGCGAGAAGCTTGTTTTAGTCCATACAAACTGCGTTTCAACCTACATACTTGATTAGTACCATCACTATACCCCTCTGGCTGCTGCATGTATATAGCTTCATCAAGTTTCCCGTACAAAAATGCTGAACAAACATCAAACTGGGTAAGATGCATTTTTTCATTAGCTGCTATACTCAGAATTGAGCGAACAGTACCCAACCTTGTCACTGGGCTGTAGGTTTGCTCATAGTCTATTCCATAACGCTGAGTAAATCCTTTGGCAACTAACCTGGCTTTGTATTTGTCAACTGAACCATCAGGATTTTTCTTAATCTTGTAGACCCACTTGCATGGAATGACTTTAGAATTTCTTGGCAATTCTTCTAAGGTCCATGTTTCATTTTCAATTAATGAAGACATCTCTGAATCCATAGCTTCTTTCCAATTCTTGCTCTGTTGACATTTAATAGCTTCTTCAAAAGTTGAGGGTTCTTCAAAATCTGCAATAAAAGCTTCAGCTACCATGATATAGTCTTCGTAGCGCTTTGGCTTTCTTAAAACTTTTCTATCTCTGAGCTGTTTTGTCTCCGATTCATGGTTTGAGTCATCATTAATGTTATAATCTTCATCAGATTCATTTTCAATATCTTCATATGATTTTTCTTCTAACTTTCCCTGATCTTTAGACTTGGAAACCATTTCATTTTCATCTGTGAAGGGAAGATAAACAGTCTTTTCACAATTTAATATTTTCTCATTAAATTTTACATCTCTTGAACATATGATAGTATTTGATTCTTGAATCCAAAGACGATACCTTTCATCATCATCATACCCTATCAAAAAAGCTTTGGTAGCTTTATTATCCATTTTTCTCCTTTTCTGCCTTGGTATGTGGGCATAGCAAATTGATCCAATGATTCTTAAGTGTTTTATTCGCGGTTTCTTACCTGTCCATAATTCATAAGGACTTACACTTTTAACTGATGATTTTCCTGTTCTGTTGAGTATATATGCTGAAGTATTGATAAGTTCAGCCCATAATGCTGGAGGAAATTTTACTTCAGGATTAGAATTCTTAAGTGTTCTCGCCATTTCCACAAGAGTTCTGTTTTCTCTCTCGCTTCCCCCATTTTGCTCAGGAGTGTATGGAGCTGTCAGTCTTGGGATAATACCTTTCTTTTTTAGAATTACTTTCACTTCTTTATTATCGAATTCTCCTCCGTTATCACTAATCAATTCTTTTAAAGAATGGCCCATATTTTTGACATAAGCTAGGTATTCTTCAAGAGCATTAGTAACATCAGATTTCTGTTTAAGGAAGTAAACACAACGAAACTTGGTAAATTGGTCCTTAAAAAGAACAAAATACTGAAAACCCCTAAAAGATTTGTCGAAGGGACCACAAACATCCGTTGAAATTAATTCACCAGCTGAGGAACAATTATTCCTAGATCCAAAACTTAATCTGTGAGCTTTTCCGTAAATGCACGCTTCACATAAATTATCTTGAACATTAACCTGTATGTCAAGTTCAGAATTTAAGATAGATTTTATGTGACGTTTGTCTTGATGACCAAAACGTTCGTGATAGAGCTGAAGCACTGAATCATCTGACATAGCTAAATTTACTTCAACAGATTTTTTTGGAGTAACGACTTTCATATCTGCTTTGAAGAGTCCTCTTCCTTTACTTCTAGTGCCATGTAAGACACATATGTTGTTGATCTTCAGCCAGCATTCTGTTGCAGTAGATTCAAAAACACTGTTTACATATCTGTCATGGGTGGCCAACACAGAGAATAAATTTTTACTGATCTCAGGGACGTACCATACATCTTTCAGTTCTTTGAACTGTTTCTTGCCGTTAACTATGGTGACAATTTGAAGTGTACCTTTCCCAATTGCTGGAAGAACTTTTCCATTTGCTGTTGTAATTCCATGTGGTGACTCGAATTTTTCAAAATGAATAAAGTTCTTGTTATCCATGGTTATATGCTTGGAGGCACCATTGTCAATATACCAGCTATCTGAGTGGATTTCTGAAGCAAATACCTCTTCTTCGACAGATATTAGGCCTAAGGTAGTGGCTGTACAGGAAGTCCCAGCATTTCTTGAATCAGGCTTAGGTGGTCTACCATCTGCAATCCATTTTGGGCATGATTTGACCCAATGGCCTCTTTTGTTACAGTACTTACATTGACTGTTTTTTCTGTTGGAAAAAGAACTTTTATTTCTTTTCTCTTTTACTAAAAGAGCTTCTTGCTCAGGTGTGCTTTTTTCATGATTTTTGAATTCTCTTTCATAGGAGCACAACTGTGTTGTTAGTTCATCCACAGTTCTTTTCTCTTCACCTAGAAGCAACCAACTGGATCGAAAAGATACATATTCTTTTGGTAGGATATCCAAAACTTTGCAGCCCAGCAGCAACTCTGGCAATGCAGGCTCATTTCTATTTTGTAGACCCGAATTAAGCTCGTTCCACAAATTTTTCAATCCTGAAAGATGTGCCGCTACACTGTCGTTTTCGTTCCATTTGAATTGGAAAAATTTCATGCATATATTGTACAACTGGTTTTCCGATGATGCTTCAAATAATTTGTGCAGCTCAGTCCATATTTCTCGTGCTGTTTCAAACCGCATTACCTTTTGTAGCGTTTCTTCGGTCATTGAATTAGTTAAAACAACCATCGCACTAGTATTTGCTTTCTGATAATTTTTCATATCCTTTTCATACTTCGTACGATCTGCATCTGCAGCGTCTGTGGCAATATCAGCAGGCTTAACTAATGTCCCTTGAACTACTTCTAATGCACCTGTGTGGCAGTTCAAAATAAATTTTATTCTATACTTCCAGATTTGCCAGTCACTTTCACCAGCTAATGGTTTAATCTGGACTTTAGCTAGATCCATATTCTTGTTTTATGAACTGGCGAAACCAACGTGGTTGAACGTGCAAATTAGGCCTAATGCAGTATACTAACAGCTTGTTAAGAAAATTTGAACTTATGTGCGAAGGGAAGCGATATTGTTCCCATAACCTGATAAAATTGTTAAGTTATCATTATGAAACAAATAACTCACTTGAGCAGATTTAAAATAAAGAAAAAATACTTTAATATACGAGCTGCATGTTGCCGCATCAAACCGGCAAAATTGACAACAACTGAAGTGGCTAACTGTTGCCACAAGAGTAAAAACAAACTTACCTGAAATATTTTGTTTTAACATATAATGAATGAATCATTAGTGAATGAATCTTAACAATTTAATAAAAAATATATTTAGGTACTCCCTGATATAAATTGATGCTGATTATTTTTTGGTATAAATCGATTAACAAGTGGCTTTTCTCTGCTACTTTTTATGTCAACTTAAAATTCCGTTATTAATTGACATGAACGGATACCGTTTGCATTTTGGTGCAAATAACTTAGCAGGTAGCTCTGCTGTGCTGTATTTTTCACGATTTCTGCAACAGCTTATCTCAAGATTTAATGCATGGATTATCATCAAACTTCGGATTCCGTTAATCCTGGATATGAAGTGAAATTATTTACATTTTGGTATCAATCACCCAATAAAAGGCGCTGTTATACTCAACTTTTCCAGATTTCCGTAATAGCTCTATCTCAAGAGCTGATGCTTGAATTTTTATGAATCTTCAGATTCAGGTTTATCAGTTTTATTGCTTATTATATTTTAGTGCAAATCGCACAGCAAATGGCTCTTTTATTCTGCATTTTCCCGATATCCACAATGTTTTTAAATGATTTTTTATATTGGATAGCTGAGATTTATATAAATGCAAGCCGTTTTTTTACTTTTTCGATTTTGGTACGGAACCAAACTGGTTCCGAAAATGAAAGTGTCCTCATAAAATATATCTGTAAACAAAATCATAAAATGGCCTGCATACAAATCGATCTCAGCTGCCCAATGCAGAAAGAAACATCTAAAAATATTAAAATGTAACCGAGATATTTTTGTAAACTTCTTCCTTAGGTGAACGGGTCTTTTCATTTGAAGGAAGTGGCCTCTTAGACAGGATTCTTTTATAGACATGTTCTTTTTCAAATGTTTTTCTATATTTTAATTTAGCAAAATTTAATAAGCCAAGACATGTACTATTCTTTATAAGAAATAATGTTTAGTTGTAGAAGAATGATAATTTAAAGATGTATGCAATTTTTGTAAAAACAATTTTGCTAAGACTGGTTTTACTGACCTTTGAATGGACCAGGGCAAGCCAGCAGAATGATTTTCATGCAAGATGATCAAAACCGGGATTAAATTAAGACCTTTGAAGACTAGGAAAAATGATACCAGTCTCGGTTCGATACGGAAAATATAAGTTAGACACGGTTCGGTCCTTCAGAATAAAAGGCTCGACCCAGAAAGTATAACGAGGCCTGGCCTGAGACTTCAGGAAAAATAGTGTCCAGACCTGGTCCAAGGACGTCCATATGGGCAGAGGGATTGGTAAAGCCAAGCTTTTTTTCAATATGAATCATTTGT
Organism: Maratus speculifer; assembly: GCA_964019185.1. Taxonomy (NCBI): domain Eukaryota; kingdom Metazoa; phylum Arthropoda; class Arachnida; order Araneae; family Salticidae; genus Maratus; species Maratus speculifer. The sequence goes on from CAXHSM010001518.1 coordinate 1,048,926, forward strand.
GAGGTTTGAAATTTTTAATTTTATCATGTAAAAAACAAAGCATTGTAAAATATGCCCAGACAAGATCAGAAGGCGCTGCAAGAAATTTCCATTTTAGACGGGTTTACAGCTTAGCAGGTATAATTGTTGGGAATTCATTTTGTCATAATTATGATTTTTTTTCTTCTCAAGCTGAATTCTGTTTCATACATTTTCTGTTTTTACGAGGTTTTAATTAATTCTTTAGACAGGTTTTGTTTTTACAAAGAGGGTAAAATACGGGATCGGAAACAAGTTGAGTTTTAGATAGATTGTTATCTAAGCAAGTATATACGTGATTATAACATTTTACTGTATAAGGAAAGATTTTGTTATTAACAGGATCCGTATTGGTTGGTTGGTTGGTTGTATAGGGTTTAATGGCGCAAAATCCCTTTAGGGACATGCTGCGCCAAGGTGACGGAAGAAATTTCCATTTTTGACAAGTTTACAGCTTAGTAGGAGCAGTTGTTGGGAATACATTTTATCATAACCATGATTTTTTTTTCTATTCAAGCTGGAATCTGTTTCACACATTTTCTTTTTGTGCAAGGTTTTAATTTGTCTTTTAGACTACTTGTGTTTTTGCAAAGAGGGGAAAATACGGGATCAGAAACAAGTTGAGTTTGAGATAGATTGTTACCTTAGCAGGTATACTCGTGATTATATCATTTCATTGTATAAGGTAAGATTTCGTTATAAACAGGATCCATATTAACAGATTGGTATAGTAAAAATAATTTTGCATGAACAAAATGCTCAAATATTAGCGACAGATTTAACAATAAGATGAAATTCTCAGTTGAATACTTTATTTTCCCGAATCTAATAATGTTAAAAATCCTGAATGCATTGGGTTGTCCGCAGCCCAAAGTCTAAAATCGTACTTGAAGTCAACCCAAAAGGTCGTAGCCAGCAGGGGAATCACCAGCCCACAAATCTAGGTGTATCAAAAATGGCATAAAATGCACGCTATAAAATAAGTTTCAATACAAGCATCTTCATTTTATTATTTTGTTTCATCTCTTCGTCCTATTTCTGCATGTGTACTTTTAAGCGATCTAGTAGAGTAAATCGTTCTATTAAACGAAGAAAATGACATTAAAATTGCAGTAGTACCAACTTTTTGGACGACGAAGATCTCAAAAACTTTATCGTTTTTTTGCTATTCTCTTCCATGAGAAAGGAGACAGATATCAGTGTGCATCCTTGTAAATGAATAATAAACAATTTTTTCACAGCATGTTATAACAGAATGCATATTTGAGCAAATACATATCAATTTCATTCTATTTGAAAGGCTGTAACACAATTAAAATAAACTTGAAACATTTTTTCTCATTGGCCGTCATGTAATGGGAAACTTTTGACCGTCCGTGTCATTAAACTATACATCCGATTTTCATAAAATTTGAAAAGACTCGACAAAATTTTGTCAAAATTATATATTTAAAATTTTAAAGCATTCGGTTGGCAAGTTTTTGCTTTGTTATATGCGGACAGACAGATTGACGTCTATAGGCACTATGTATTTATATAATTGCGAACGCACCTACAAAGCCAGAAAATAACACTGTTTTCAACTTCAGTGTCAGTCATGTGGCCTGAGGGTACGGTCAAGCTTGGATCCGAAGGAAGGTGATGACATTGAGTAGCGTATCTAGACTCATCATTTACGAGGGGGCTGAGATTACAGTATAAATTTCTGAGAGGAAATCACAAAAAAAGTTAACATTTTCACTTTAAACAGGTTTTTATATTAGCAGGTAACGCATACATTATACAATCGAACCTATTAAGATGGAGTTGCATGTGGCTGGACTTTCATTTTAAGCAGGTTTTCGTCTTAACTAATGTAACTTTTACGGCGTGTAAAGAGAGCCCATGTATGTGGAAACTTGGCTGAAATGTCATTTTGTGGTATCTGTGAAATAACACTTTTTAAAATAAAAACCTGCCTAAAACAGAATGTTTTTCTAGTTCCTTTTAAATTCCACCTTAGCATATTTCATTGCATTTTGATAACCTTTCATAAATTAATTTAGAAATTTCGGAAGGAACTACAGCCACCCTCTGAATACTTCACTGGTTACATTGCATTATTCAGAATTGAGGGGGATCCCCTTCAAGGTGAACTGAAATTTCACGAAAACGGACTGTGTAGTTCCTTTTCCCTTTAATTAAATGTTTGAAAAATAGTTGTTCTCTTCGGTAAAGAACTGGGAAATCTGAAGCATAACTGAATCTTTTTACAGGTTGAACTAAGCAACTTTTTTGATTTTATTAGTATTCTTATTGGTCCGTGTTTAATGTCCAAAAATGAAATACTTCTGTTTTTTATTTTATTCCTTTTCTGATTGGTTCATGTTAAATGCCCAGAAAAGAAATTCTTCTGTTGCCACAATCGCGAAAAAGTATTAAGAAACTCCAAAAAAAAATTATAATTTAAAAATGAATTAAGATACAACTTTCAAACAAATTGCATTTAAAAGTGCATTTTTTTCTCTCTATACGACAGTGTAAAAATTGAAAATGTGTGATGCTTAGAAGTTTAAAAATTTGCAGTGCCAATAATTGCAACACTAATATTTCATTTAAAATTTTTGTATGATTGGTACAGGAATATTAAATTTTAATCCATGGCGTATGCAATATAAGAGTCTGTTGTCACGTAAACCACGATTTGTTCATTATAAAAATGGTGTTCATTATTATTTTTTTATATATATAGATTTTACTTATTAGTCTAAAATTATAGTCTTTGAAAATATACTTTTCCAAATAGTCGTTGTAATTTGTTAAATTACAATTTTTTATTACTTGGAAAATAGTTGTTGTCCTCGGTAAAGAACTAGGAAATCTGAAGTATATCTAATTCATTTTTTTAATTCTTTTTCTATGGCAGGCAAATTCACCTCGGAAATTCTGTCTAGGGATAATAAAATGACATACAATGCATAATACTCTATAATCCACAATGTTCCATAATCCGTACAAACTTTGGCCCCAACTTGTGCGGATTATAGAACTTTGACTGTATTGAGGCTTCGACTGTTCACCTCTACTTTCTAAAATAGGATTTAAAAGATTATTTTGCATGAAAAGAGTAATCTACTTTTACAAGTATAGAAGAATTAAATGAATTTTACATTGAATCTTCTTTAAATGGAACTTAAAAGTACCGTCAAAATATAAAGGGTTAATTAACAAATCCAAAAAATCAATTTATAATTATTAAAACCTCCATCTTTTTCATAAGACTACAGATGGCAGCATCATTAAATAAAATTTTAAAATCATTACAATTGGAAAATATTTTTTCCATTTACAAAGTTTAACGAATATGAGTTTTTTCTAAAAAAAAATTTGCATGCATGCACAAACATTTGCTCGCATTATAACATAACAGTACTGAAGACTAGACGTAACTCAATTAAAAATTAGTTTTGAATTTAACTCAATAAAAAAATACATTTTCGGCAGATTAACAATAATATATTGGTACCAAATTTGATGATGTAATTTCATTTGATGCCAAGCACTCTTGGCATTGGTAATCTTGAAAATCGATTTTCCTTCCAAATCTGGCCAAAAGTTGCCAGCTTTCCATTTTTGATGGCTGCCAACTCTTCAACAACTTAATAACTGTTTCAATCTTCATTTGCCATTTCCATTAAAATACAATGACCCACTCATAGAATTTTCCCAACTATGTAACCTATCCCAAAGATATTCTCGTACCTCAAAATGGTAGGACACAAAATTAAGTCAGAGATTACCCGAGATGGTTTTCAGATAAAATTTCCAAACACACACAATTTAGCGATATTATGATTTATGACTATCTTCCCTTGGCGACCAGTTTGATCTTCTTTAAATGCAAGCTAAGCACTGCATCATGCTACTTTTATTCCTAAATCAAATTGCACTTAACTTGTTCAATTCTTTGCCAAATCAAAAGATTTTGATAAGAGAAATTAAGAACTCATTATTTAATACATCTTGATTAACTCGTCGACCTAAAAACTATCGCCAAACTATTAGATTAAATGCCAATAACGGCTGACCGTAAATATCATATTCACTTCATGTTTTTGCATCATCAAATGATATTTTAAGTCAATTTTGTATTTTATTAATATTTTGTTAATATAATTTTTTTCTGCAGTTCAGATAATAAATGTGTCAATTTGTGTAATCTTGTGAGCAGTTTGACGATTTATATAATTTGGCGAAATTGGTCGATGTGATAACTGGATATTTTTATGTTAGACAGGCACAGGGGATAGATCACCAAGCCTTTTTCTTGTCGTACTTTTTCGTATTACATTATTTTTTTAACCTTTTGCGGCGCAGGGCAAATTCATTGTTTAAGTATTGAAATTAATGACTGACACCGTAATTTGAAAACAACTTTATTTGTAAATAAGAAAAAATTCAATAAACCGTAATTTTTTTAAAAATTCTGGTGCCAATGTGGCGTTTGAGAATTAAAATTAAGTGGTACATCTATGAAACCAGCGCACCGCAAGGGGTTAACGTAATCCTTTCACTCATTTTTTAAAATATAAGACTTACATTTAAAACTGGAATATTAAAAATTCGTGGCTTTCTTTTATTAGAAAATAAATAATTCTGTAAACCATGAGACTTAATTTCACATCAAAACGTTGCTTTAATTTCCCATGTAAAGAATAAAAAAAATAATAACTGATAAGTTAAAAAATGGCATTAGGAAGAATTATACTTGTATAATATAAAAGAACCAAGAATTCTTTATGACCATGGGAACTTTTATGCAGTTTTCTTCAAAAAAGAATTTCGATTTTTTAAACAAAAGAAAGCTTTGCATAGGAAAATCGAGGATATATATGACTGTCACATGTTTTGGAGTGTTATAATTTAAAAAAAAATGATAGCTATGGAAAAGTATTTGGCAATTTATACCCTGCGCTTCGCTATAATACAATACTATAATCCAACTGACATAAGAAAAAACGAAGAGCTCAGCCCAGAACAACATAATGACAGACACGTGATTACGCTATTATTATAGACATGACAAGAGGCAATATTGCGGTGTCTTTTTTTTTTTTTTTTTTTTTTTTTTTTTTTTTTTTTGTATTTGATGATGTAGGACACAAACAAGAAGCAAAAGGAACAAGACCTTAGAAATTAAGTTCATATTCTGATTAGTTTATAAAACTATTATTTATGAATTGACTAAACATGCCAAATAAATATTCAATTAATTATTTACATAATTTTAGAAAAATATTCAGCTCCAAAGAATACGTGAAAAATGAGGCATGCTTCATCTAAATCTTTTGAAAGTTTTTTAAGAAGAAAATTTAATAAATAATATTTACTTTGCACAAAAAATATTTTTAACATATTTCTTATCTATTTTAAAAAAGGGTATTTTAATAAAGCCGTTTCGTATTTCATAACATATGGTGCAAAGGTATTTTACAAAAGAATAACAAAAATTTAAATTAAAACAATCAAAAAGTTCCGAAAACGAAGGAGCAGGTCTCGACTTATTTGCTTTTTTACCAAAATGACAACTGTGACAAATACGGAAAAAATTTTACAATCTCTAAATTTTATTACTAAACACTAAAACAGAAGAGTTGCAATAACAATAAATGCAACGACACATACAGGGTTCATACTCAAATTTCACAAAAAATTAAAAAAGAGTTTTTAGAGGCATCTATTTAATATAAGACAAATGTTTTTTTAAATAATGGTTAACAAATAATCCTTTGTAAAACATGTTGCACAAACAACAAGTTTTTTTCCTGTATCAATCTCAAGATGTCTTTCTAATTGACAATGTCGATACAATTTCAAGCTTTGGAACACATTTCAGAAACACAAGGATTTTATCCTGTATGTGTCAAGAGATGCTGTCTTAGATCACTATTTTGAGAAAATCCTTTGGGACATATTTCACAAACAAAAGGTTTTTCACCTGCATGACTCAAGAGACGTTTTCTTAAATTACCGTTAAGAGAAAATTTCTTGGAACATACGTCACAAGCAAAGGGTTTTTCTCCTGTATGAGTCAAGATATGTTTTGTCAAAATACTTTTATTAGAAAATCCTTTAAAGCATACATTACAAACAAAAGGTTTTTCACCTGTATGTAGTAAAAGATGTCTTCTGAGATCACTATTCTGAGAAAATCCTTTGGAACATACTTCACAAGCAAAAGGTTTTTCTCCTGTATGAATGAAGATATGTTTTCTCAAAGTACTTTTATCAGAAAATCCTTTGAAGCATATTTCACAAACAAAAGGTTTCTCACCTGCATGAATCAAAAGATGCCTTCTTAGATCACTATTCTGAGAAAATCCTTTGGAACATATTTCACAAGCAAAAGGCTTTTCACCTGTATGCGTCAAGCGATGCCTGCATAGACTACTATTCAGAGAAAAACTCTTGGAACATACTTCACAAGCAAAATGTTTTTCTCCTGTATGAGTCAAGACATATTTTCTCAAAGTACTTTTATCAGAAAATCCTTTGAAGCATATTTCACAAATAAAAGGTTTCTCACCTGCATGAATCAAGATATGTCTACTTAGATCACTATTCTTTGAAAATGTTTTTGAATATATTTCACAAATAAAAACTTTTTCTCCTGTAACGATGGAGCAATGCATTTCTTTATCCCTATTTCGAGGAACAAATTGCTGTTGACTGGAGCAAGAATTTTCTTTTGCAATCGATGACATTTTTGCATGTGAAAAAGTTTTGTTTTGAATGATAACAGAAACTTCTTCAAAGAATCAATATTTATCGGATTGCTGTCATTTCATCCAAGGAAATGACTTATTGGACTTCAGCAAAAAAGTTTTACCTGCCTTTGAATCTGAAAACAGAAAGAAAAATATGATAAACAGAACATTTTAAAACAAACTACTAAATTTTAACTGTGAATTAAGTAGTCCATTTTACAAGCTTCAATTCCTTAAATAGCACAAAATTCATTCATTAAACTTTACCACCTTGTAGTCTTGGACATCTGACTTGACTCAAGTGTAGATACACATGTGTGTCTACATCTTTCTCCGAAGCCTATGAGATAGGGGGCTGTACATTAGGATGGAATGATTTTTTTTTTAAATTTCAATATGTAATAGCGATAAAAAGTTGTCTAATACCTTTGTTAAGACGGTATTAAAATATTTTTACAAACATAATATATTTAGAGCTGCCGCAAAAGACTTGAATATGTGTATTTTTAAGCTTATTTTACGTATTTTGATAAATTTGTTTTGGTAAATAAATAAATAAATAAATAAATAAATATCAAATGCCCTTTTTCAATTTTTAAATAATACACATAAACTACTTTACAAGAGATATTTTTAGTTTTATACTGCATGTCTTTATTATTTATGCTACTAAATGCTATTCCTGTAGTATCTCGCACCCGCATGTTACAAATGGGAAAAATCTATCATGATAAATAACGAAGTGTTTTAAGATCAAAAGGTAGAAAAGGCATAGAAAAATATGATTTAATAACAGCAAAGTCTTTAAATTAAAGCAAATGTCTTTTTGATGTATCAGCCTGTAAGAATTTTCTCTCTGTAAGTGCGAAAAAAGAAAAAAGTACCTAACTTGAACAAGATTTTTCAAGTTAGGTAAGAAATTTACCAAAGAACTGTGAGAAAATATGTATAAGTGAAGTCGATAAAGTTATTTCCAAGATTTTTAAGGAGATGAGAGGAAGCAAGAGCTAATACAGAAACAATTAAAGTACAAGTACAGTCAGACATTAGTAGTTAAGTTACTAGAAAATCTCAACATGATGCCCTACAATCAGATCCTGAGTAAACACTGAAAGGAAACTTAAGATACAATCCCAAAAATTATTCTACTTCTTTTTTGGATATAACTACAAGCGAGCAAATGCGAGTAGAACCTCAAACAGTAGCAAGTGCCTGTGACCGAACTGGGGTTTCAGACAGAGTGGCTGCAACTATCACAAGTGCTGTTCTCGAAGATGTTGGAATGATTACAGAAAAGAACAAAAGTAGGGTAATTGATAGAACGAAAATTCGAAGAGAGAGAGACAAGAATCGGACAAAAGAGATAGTAAGAAGCCTTAACCAAGTTGGAGAAAATATAAGTTTGCTTTTCGATGGAAAAAAAAAATAATAAAACAATTGTGCAAGATAAAAAAGGAAACAAATGTTACAAAAAGATGGTCATCAAAGAACATATTTCTTTAATAAAATGGCCCAATTCATCCTTTCTAAGGCATGTAGCCCCTGCTTTTGGAACATGCGAAGCTATTAAAAATCAGCATAATAGAATACTTTAATGGTAACAATCATTTGAACCTATCAACTATAACTGTTATTGGGTGTGATGGGACAGCACAAACACTAGTGTTAATAATGGTGTGAATGCTTCAATGGGACAAGATCTAAACAGACCACTGCAGTGGCTGATTTGTTTGTTCCACTTAAATGAATTGCCTTTGCGCCATCTGTTTCTTGAATTGGACGGAAAAACAAAGAGCGCTAATGAACATGGCAGGGTTTTAAGCAAAAATCTTGAAAGTTTTAACGAACTTCCAGTGGTTAAGTTCTTGCCTATACAACACAGCCTTCCTAATGTTAAAATGATTGAAGATTCAAGCACAGACCAAAAATATTTACTTAAAATATTTATTTACATCAATCTCAAGTGGTGCATGCCGTCCAGATCTATCCTTAAAAAATACCAGAAAAGTTGGTTCATTCTCGATGGCTTACATTAGCTAGCCAGATTCTTCGGTTATTTGTTGGAACAGAGAATCTTTCAGATAACCTTAAAGATCTAATAGAGTATGTTATGAAAGGGTATGCTCCCATCTGGTTCCATATTAAGCTTAAACCGTCATGTGTAAATGGTTCCAAACATTTTTGGAGTTTGATAAAAGTTTCACGTTACCTTTGTTAGCAACACCAAAAAATAATGAACCCAGTTATTCAGAGAAATAGTTATTACGCTCACCTAGGAAACGTACTTCTCTGTATGTTAAGTGATGAGAGAAAGCACATAAGAGAGTTGAGTCTTCTAGAAGCAAGATTCGAAGAAAAGAATGGCGTCAGAAAGTCTATGGTCCCCAAGCTCAATTTTCATTCTGAAGATTGCATAGCTATGATTAAATGAGAGGATTATCAATCACAGAACCTCCAATGACAAAATTCATAACTGATGAGGATTTAAAAATGTATATAAGTGAAGCAAGAGGACCAAGTTGCCAGTTGCCATCTATACATTTCCCTCATTTACCCTGTAATACACAAGCAATAGAAAGGTTTATAATGCTTGTGACAGAATCATCAATAAGTGTATGTGGTTCTGAAGCAAGAGAAGGCTTTATTAAAGCAAAAATTGCTTTGAAGAAGATGATGCCTTAATTTGAGTCAAAAAATGTTTAATCTAAAAATCTAATAATCAGTAAAATTTAAAAACCAAATAAATGTGAAACTAATAACTAATAAACTAATTTTTTTGTTTAAATAACACTGGTTATTAATTATGTCATGACATTTGTTTTATTTTCTACAATTATAATAAGTGACTTGTTATTGTTTATGTTGCATGTTTAAAACTTTTGAAGAAAGTCTTAAAAAGTAAAAGACCCAAAGAACTGGTAAGTTTATTTTTAATAATAATTAGCTATTTTAAAAAGTTTCACATATTATTAAAAAAACGGTATTTGAACAACTATTTCTAAGCAAAAAAGTATTTACAACAGTTAAATTCAAACTGATATTACAGCTTGATTTAAAAAAAAAAAAAAAACTCATTTTTCAATTTTTGCAAAAAATTAATGCATATATTCACCTCAATTGAACTTAATATTATTATTGTTATAGTAAAGAAGCATCTATATATTGCTATTAAAAACAATATTTGATTTTTAAAATGTAAAAATAAAACAGTGAAAAAAGTTATAATTTTATGTTAAATTTGGATTTTTTTTTTTAAATCCTTATTTTTAAGGCTGCGGCACCTCAAGATATAAATTTAGATTGAAAATACTTTGTAGTTTTATTATTAACATACAAACACAACTTTTAATTGCTATTACTAAATTATTTGCAGAAAAAAATATTTTCCCCTATACTTTCGTTCCACCCTAGTGTGCATATCCCTTGATGTACGTGACGAATCTCCAGGGTATATGTAAAAATAATGACTATAATGGCAAAAATACAAAAATGATTAGCAAAGTTACAAACGACAATGTAATTTGTAACGATGTAATTGTTGTAAGAAGATTACTAATGGACAAAAAAACATGTTTGTGTTATCCAGTTAAGTGGAAGGGAGTCTTGTTAATGAGAAATGGAATTACTCTAAAAGCAAAAGCCTAAGAAAAGAGTATGTGAAATAATAAAGATTGGGAAACGCTGTTATACAGAATGGAAAATTCATTATCATCTTTCAAAATGTGGAACCCATTCAAATTTACATGTGATTGTTCCTTGCTCTATTTTTCAACTACTAACAACAATAAATAATTTATTATTCAAATCTTCTCATCTTCAATTTATTGACTATTTTTAGCCTTAACCAATCTCTCTCTATCTAAAGAAAAAAAAAAGAATAATAAAGATAAAGAGAAAATGTGACGGTTTTTTCTTTGAATTATAAAAAAGTGCAATGATTCATGAACTAATGGATTTTTTCTTCAAATGGATAAATCAAATTTAAGGTTGGAGTTGCACAGGTCTTTGTGTTAGTAAAACTGGACTGCGCTTCTGCAGCTTTAAATCACCGTAAGTAAGGTCTCCATATGGCCATACTCCTAAAAATCTGATAAAATTACACAATGTTCTCATAAAAATATAACTTAAAAAAAAAAAAAAATCAGCAAAACCTCTGTAGCTTGTCCACAAAAAATAATGAAAATTTCGTTTTTTTTTTTTTTTTTTCAATTTATCATCAGTTGGTGATGAAAAGAAATTAAAAAAAAACCTTTTTATGTGAAATACATTTTAAAGGAAAAAAGTTTCATGTTCATCTTGTTTAAATAAATTAAATTTCTTTGGTTTTGTCAGTTTCAGTCTGTTTCAAGTATAATTTCATTATATCGATATTTATATGTATTTGTATTCGAATTTAACCATCAAAATTAGAGATTTAAAATGAAATTCAAATTTAAATTAATTAAAATGCTTCAACTTCAAAGTCCAGTTGAACACTGTCAATTCGATTTTGTTGCTATGGAATCGAGTGACATTTTTGTCTTTTCACGCCAAATTTTTGAAAGTAGTTTATTTTTTGACAGGTTTTCCACTGTAATTCCGGCGCTAATTTTGCAGATCCTTTATTATATACAGAGTAGTTTAATTAATATCTTTTTCAAGAAATTCTGAGTATGTCCAATATTAAACCTTCCTTGTTAGAAAAATTATTTTATCTAACTATTTAATATTTTCCGTCTGCTTAAGTAGCTAATTGTTAACCGTTTTAATCAGCTTCTTCAATAAAATTTGAATATTTGTAGGATTTTAAAAGAAAATTCAGTTATTCACAGCATTCTGCAACAATTGCACAATTTTTATGTTATAACAAACATATTTCCATTTTTTTTTTTTTTTTTTTTTTTTAAGTTGGAAATTGTACATCAAATGTGGTTAATGAGGTGTGTTCTATATACTACAATAAGTACTGTTATAAATATTCAAATCTTTGTGCAATAGCTGTTGCAATGCATGAATTGACAATTTATTACTATTGGTATATATAACAAATTCAGTAATATGGAAATAATATGACTTCCTTCTTAAATGGGATACAATCAACATGGCAACGTAAAATCGGTACCTATCATGGGATATCACTGACTTTGTTATGCATGATAGGATTTAATAGAATGAAGAAAACTTTTATTAAAATCCTTTTAAATTTTCATTCGATTTTTATAAAATTCAAAATGACAAAAAAAAAATTATGTTTAGATTATCTGTAATAAATTTCAAACTATTCTGTAGGGTAGATTTAATGCTGTTATGTGCAGATGGAACAATGACAACTTTAAGTGCTACATATTTATTTAATTATGAAATTTTCTCATAGAGCATAATGTAATGGAATATGTTTGAGGGTCTCTGTAATTAACTATGAACGTAACATACTTTATTTTCAAAACCAAACACGGCATAAATCTCAATAAAAATACATTAACTACAGACAATTTAACTACATCAATTTTAGTTAAAGATTGGATAACCAAACAAACAACCAAATCAAATTTATAAACACTTTCAACTATGTTGAAATGTGTTTAAAATGCATAATAGGCCCAAATTTGATTCGCAGCTATGCATACTAATAGACTGAAGCTTATTTGAATACTTTTGTACAGCAATGGATTTTAACTATTACTTTTTAAATACATGCCATTATTTAGCTGAAGCTTATTTGAATACTTTTGTATAGCCATGGATTTTAACTATTATTTTTAAATACATGCCTTTATTTAGCTGAAATTTATTTCAGACTGAAACACGCTGAAAACTACTGAAATCGCACTTCCAGAGATTACCATCCATATCCATTCATATATCCAATTCTATGTGTGGCTTTGTATGTTGTTTTATCTGTATTCAGCAAATATGTCATAGTATATTTAACACGGTGAATGAACTTTCCGTTTATTCTTCGTCAGTCACCGGTGACTGACAGTGCAATACATGATAAAAAACTAAAACATTTAATTGTTTTAAGTAATCATTAAGAAAACATAATCCTGTAATAAATAAAAGTTAGGTAAATTTTAAATAAGTTTTGAGTAATTACTTAAAACAATATATTCTGCTTAGTTTTATATCATATTTAAGACTGTCAATCACTGGTCACTGATGCAGTCTAAATGGATAGTTCAGTGTAAATCACTGGTGGCTGACATGGCACTAAACATGTTAATGTTGTTCAGTGTAAATTGTGTAACTCATTTCAATATCACATTTTAAGCTGTTTTCTTCCAAATGCAGTCTAAATGGATAGTTCAGTGTAAATCACTGGTGGCTGACATGGCACTAAACATGTTAATGTTGTTCAGCATAAATTGTGTAACTCATTTCAATATCACATTTTAAGCTGTTTTCTTCCAAATGCAGTCTAAATGGATAGTTCAGTGTAAATCACTGGTGGCTGACATGGCACTAAACATGTTAATGTTGTTCAGCGTAAATTGTGTAACTCATTTCAATATCACATTTTAAGCTGTTTTCTTCCAAACACAGTAATGTTTAAGAATTTTTTTCTGCATTCCTGTAAATGATTTGCAGCATTTATGCACACAATGTAATATGCAAAAAATTAGTTAAACTGAAAAACTAATATCACAACTAAAAGTACGCTTCTAGCAATCATCGGTAAAATATATGCAGTTATAGAATACAAAATCTTTCATATGACCTTGTAAATTCTTTGCATTTCCTATAACTTATGAAGTAACTTGTAGTAAACTGAGACTTGGACTGGCATGCTGGCACACATTGGCACGGCGAGTTAAATTTGGTTAAACATAAAAACTAATATCACAATTGAAAATGCAGTTCCAGCAATCATCGATAATACAGAGATACAGTTATAATATCCGAAATCTTTTATGTGTCCATATAAATCCTTTGCATTTTCTGGAAGTAACTTGTAGTGAACCCTGACTCATACTGGCCCAAGGGCCATTGCAACTCTATCCAGGGACAATTTTGCACCCTTAAAATTGCCTTAGCAGCTTTAATATTTTTTCACTCGTACACTTACTTTGTGATTAATGTACTAAATTTCAATTATTCATTTAGGGATAATCATCAATTATTTGCCAGATAGCACAGTAGAAGTTTTCTTTATTATCTCAAAGTATTTAAAAATATATCACAGCTTGTAGCCATTTCAGGATTGGAAACTAAATGGGACATTATATTTTGCTCTTTAATTACTCTGCTTATTTACCCTTTATTAATATTTTTTTAAAGTGTTGTTTTTTTAAGAATCTGCTATTTGTATACAGTAAAAGATTTATATAATGCAAACGTAAAAATTTTAAATTGTGCATTATATAGGATTTTGCATTATATGGATCACATTTCAGACATCATTAAATTTACCCCAAGAATATAGCCAAATATTTCTGAAACATTATCAAAATACATTAGAGTATCTTTATACAGCATTCCTTATCTGTAATATAAATTTTTGTATTATACAGATCATTAAACATAGTGTTAAATATACTTTTCAAAAATGGTCCAAATATATCTCGTACCAAATCAATCATTATATTGTTCATTTTCAAAAACACTTATTGTAATAGCAATGTTTTTCATTAAAAAGTTCTAAATTAAGGGTATAAAATTGAACTATAATACATTAAATTTAGTTTTCTAGACAGTAGCATTTGTTTACAATCTGGACATTCAGTTGCTTCTTCACTGCAAAATTCATTGTTTACATCTCAGAAATTGTGTGTTATATGGAGAATTGCATTATAAAGATCTTCTACTGTATAACAAAGTAATTGTTATTGATATAATAAACGGAAATACCCCTGAAAAAAATAGCATGGAAATTATGCTTTTTACGCTTTAAAAAAAGAATGAAAGAAAACTATCCCCCCTCCTTCTTCCGTTGAAATTTGTGATGTAAAATTTTCTTATACTGAACCTGACGAGCTAACATTGCCAATCTTTATTCATGTTCATACACCGCACTCTTTAAAGATACGACAATTTGCTTTGTTTTAAAATTATTTCAAAATATTGACTAACTAAAAGACCACTGCTGATATTCTTTAATCAGGTGTTTATTTAGTTCCCTTTTATTGAAAGATATTTCTGTTCTTAATCTTCATTGCACGATTTTTTCTATTTTTATGAAATTTTTTTTATGGAATCCATACATGGGTCTGATAATGAAAAATTGTAAAAAAGAAAAAAAAAAGCTAAAATTTATATTTTATGGCACATATCTCATAAACACAATAGGGTTTATTAGATATTGTATTGCTATAATTTGCTATTAAATGGGCTTAAATTAATTAATTTTATCTGCTTAGGATTCTTCAATATAACTTACATTAATATTTTTAAATATTCAGTAAAATGTATAAAAATAAATTTTACCTTAACAGCTTGATCGAAAATTGTTTTGTTTCCAAAGAACAAATTCTAATTTTTTGTCAAATTCTATTAGTTGACATGAACAAAATAAGGATTATTATATTCTTTAAACTTTTCTTGATCAGTTAAAGTAATCATATTGGCCGAATTCATGACAGATAATGAGAATTATAGTTTTTTTAGTTATGTGCCACATGTGACATAGGGTGCAATGAAAAGTTAAAGTTTAACCAGCTGCTGTTGTGGCATGCATATTTTTTAAATATGACATAATTTATGCTAAATTATTCTATATGTTTTTAATATTCACGCATTATCAAAATTTTTATTTGAAAGGAAATATTATTTGTAGTTTTAAATTTGGCAAAAATAGTTGAAAAATTGCTTTTCTTTCAATAAAAGTTATAAAGAAAATCTCTCATAAAACAATCAAATTTAAATGGCTATGCATATTTTCTGATATTATAAAATTTTTAAAAAGAAATATTTTGTATTACCAACATAAGTAGTGCTTAAAATAATTTCCCTAAAAACTGTTTTTTTCACTGCAATTATCAAAATTTTCTCTATAAAACTACAAATTTTCATATCTTTATATGCTATAATTTCCTTACTATAAGCCAAGAAATATCTTCATCCAATATAGTTGAAAAATTTTTTTTTTCTCAATAAACTTGAAACGAAAAAACCCTGAAAAATATTTAAATTTAAATGGCTATGTGTATTTTCTGATCTTATAAATTCTTTAAAAAGAAATTTTTTGTACTACCAACATAAATAGTGTTTAAAACAATTCCCCTAAAAACAATTTGTTTCAGTACAATTATCGAAGACTACAAATTTTCATATCTTTATATGCAATAATTTCCTTAATATAAGACAAGAAATATCTTCGTCCAATATAGTTGAAAAATGTTTTTTTTTTTTTTTTTTTTTAATAAACTTGAAATGAAATAAGCCTGAAAAATAGTTAAATTTAAATGGCTATGTGTATTTTCTGATCTTATAAATTCTTTAAAAAGAAATTTTTTGTACTACCAACGTAAATAGTGTTTAAAACAATTCCCCTAAAAACAATTTGTTTCAGTGCAATTATCGAAGACTACAAATTTTCATATCTTTATATGCAATAATTTCCTTAATATAAGACAAGAAATATCTTCATCCAAAATAAGTTCATTTACGTTAGCGACAACAGTGGTTATACTCCCTTTTTTAAGAAAACAGATCTGTTTTTCGAAATTCAGATATATCTATATAATATACACCCATGTATAATTAATTCATCTACCAATGTTCTATTTATACTGCAGAAATTTATTTAGTGGCTGTATCTTTCAAGTTGAAAGAATTGTTATGATATACAACTTATTTTAAACTAAATTTTTTTGTAAAAATTATGTTATACGAATTACGTGCAAACTTTTTGTATCAATATTCTGAAGCTTTTACTATTATTATTACTTTAAAGTAAGAAATTAATTTACAAAGAACTGTTCTTACAACAAAAATCAAATGAACAAACTGAATTTTACAAACGCACTAAAAGGTATTTCTAAAAAATATTTAACTAAAATTATATCAGGCCATCCCTGTAAAATGTTAAAGTTTCATTGAAATTATGAAATTTAATCACATAATAATTAGAAAAAGGAAAGCTGCACTATAAAAGCAAAAAATGCACCAAAAACGAAAACGAAAAAAGAGCTCTAAATATTGAAAATAACATTTTTCTGTGATAATCTTTTGACCATTCAGAAGATAATAGACCTGTCCAGTAGTAAGTTATGAATGACTGACAGTCAACATGACCTGAAAGGCATACTTTACAGTAAATTATATATTCAATGTATTTTAATTATATTTGATAAGAAATATTTATTTTTACTTGAAATGCAAGCGAAATTCCAATTCAATGAATTCTATGTTAAAATTACATGAAAAATGTAATAATGGTACTCCTTTTATATATTGAGGGATATTTTAAATTGCATAGCTTTAGCCTGTAAAAGATAATCTTGAATTATACAAAACATCTTGAATTTTCTTATTTTAAAAGTATACATCTAAAATATTATAATTTTAACTGAAAATTCCTTTATTTATATTAATTACAAAAAAGATGGTGCCAAACAATAATTTGACTCTAAAGTAATCGATAAATTAAACTTCGATTAATCGATAATTAAAATTAATGTACCAAGTCCCACAGAAGAAATTTATAAGACACAATACAACTGTTAAACTCTTGTTACAACAGCTAGAATATCATTTATTAATTATTTCTGCTCTAGATGCTATACTTCTAGTGTGGATGCTGCTGTAACGTATGATGATCTCAAAGGCGATTGGAATCAGAATACCTACGTGGACGTGATGCCCACGTTAACTTCCATCAAACAAGAGACAATCTAAGCAGAGTTCATCATGATGATAAAAAGAATCTAATGTTCATATCGCAGGCAGCTGCAGTGGTGAAGAGCAGATAATGTATTGTCGAAAGGTGATCTTTGAGCAGTTGATTTAGAGACATGCCAGGGCAGGAGGGGGGGGGGGAAGGACAAAACAGAACTATAATATATGTAATTTTTTTTCTATTTTAATTATTTTAAATCACAGTAGCATGAATTGTCAAATGAAATATTAAAATCAGCGACAAGTATAAGGGTAACACAAAGCAAATGATAGCAATAGAATACACAATGCAAACAGATAAACATAATGATACAAGCAATTTCAAATTAATTATAAAAATTTCTATGTATCTATGTACAAAATTAAAAGCAAAAAAAGGATAACAAAAATTTATCTCTCACATAATTTAATCATTTATTTAATTTCTAATTCCCAAGGTAACTAGAAACGAGTTAGGAAGGTAAATATTACCCGGTGCCAAAAGCGAGGCAGGAAGACGTCATTAGCTAAATTAGTGGGAGGATGCCACATAAAACAAAATGAAAATGAATTTTGGAATTTGGAAAGTCCACAATGATGCGTTTAAGGGGTTCACGCCTCCTTCTTTTCGATGGAGGTGCAAATCCGTCATCTCTACTAAGGATGACCAGCGGTCTTTTCTTTCCTTGACTGCCCTTGACACTGTAAGGTTGGATGGATTGCAACGCATCATTGGGTATAAGAATGCGATCTCTATGAAAATTTATAGCAAGTTTTTTGATAACTTGAGCAATGGGCTTGATATTGAGATCAGCATGTATGATGTCATTCTGAACAAACATAGTTGCCTTACAAATCCTATGCAAAATTGCATTTTGAGAGATTTGAATTTCCTGCACACAGATTGATCCCCAAACAACTGATTCGTAAGTCATGGTTGATCTGATAAAGGACTTATATAGTAATAATTTATTTGGAATTGACCGACGGCCGTGATAAGCCAATAGAGATTTGAGGGAACCCTGGACTTTGTTAGATTTGAGAAGTACATCCTGAATCTGTCTACCCCAGTTTAATTTGGAATTTAGGTGAATGCCTAGGCAGTGGCGTAGCTATGTTTTTTGGCGCCCGGGGCCAGCAAGAAATTTTGCGCCCCCACCCCAATATAGATATATAACAATTTCTCTCAATTTGGCGCCCCGAGGCCTCGGCGCCCAGGGCGGACACCCCCCTTGCCCCCCCTTAGCTACGCCACTGTGCCTAGGTATTTATAGTTGGTGACCCAGGGTATGCTGTCACCATTGAGAGAAAGATTAGTGTCTTGGGGAGATAGCTTTCTTTGAAAAAATCATGGCGGCACTTTTTGCTGCATTGACTTGAACACACCATTTCACGTACTCTGATACATCTAATGTTAACATTTGTTTCAAGAATCAAGGAAAAGGTCTCCTTCAATTGAAATAAACAAAACATTTATTTTAAAAAAAATGAATTGAATCATTACTAAAATTCATAAGTTAAGAATTTGAATTCGCCGACTGGGGAAAACTTTGACAACGTACGAATTGTCAAATTTTTCACCAGCCGACGAATTCAAATTCTTGACTTATGAAAGTAAGTCAAGAATTAGTAATGATTCAATTCATTTTTTTTAAATAAATGTTTTGTTTATTTCAATTGAAGCAGAACTTTTTCTTGATTCTTGAAACAAATTTTAACGTTAGATAGATGTTAAAAAGTCGAAAGTCAGTATTTGAACTTTCTACGCAGCAGAATTATTAATTTGATTCATTCTTTATGTAAATACAACTCTTGTGATTCATTCATGGCGTTGGCGTCTTTTTCCTTCTAAAAAACGTGGACGGCGTGAAACACAGTAGCTGGCTAAATTTTGAAATTTAGTCATAAAACGATATAATGAAAGAAGATATTTAAAATTTATTGGCATTTCCTCTTTTGTACAATTAGCGAATGGTAAGTTATATCTCTTTTGTTTACTCTTGTACTGAAGAGTCTATAAATTTTATTTTCTAAACAAAAATATAAACTGTTAATGCTTATTAAGTGGTGCAAACTATTATTTTAGTTCTAGCTTGTATAGGAACATCTAAGGAAAAAATCTATAAAGAAATGAAAGGATTAATTTTTTATAATTCTATTAATTATGAATTGTTTTCTGAGGTAGTGTATTAGGCTTAGCGAAGTGTTGTATGATAGACACATTTTCTATTTTTGTATTAACTTTTGTAAATGTCTAATGCTTAATATTTTGATATAAAATATCAATACAGTAGATTCCTTGAAATCTGCAACCCTAAAATCCACACATAATTTATGGATGTAAACAATGAAACATTCAGTTCAGATATAGGGACAAAATTTGACTATTTTCGTTTTATATCAATTCCATACATATTTTATGTTTTATTAATATTACTGAATTCATGTTTTTCCATGAAGGAAAAATAATTTTTTTTTTTTGAAAAATTTAAGATACTGCTGATATCACTGGTAATCACAATCATTTTGCCTAATGTATTTATGCATTAATAAAGCTTTATTATTATTATTATTATACAGTCTGGCTAAAGCTAAAATAAAACTTCTTTATTTTATGATTTTGATGTGAATCACCTTTAAGAAGCAAGTTTCATTGAATAATTTAGGAAAAATAAATTTCATCTTTATAATGAATATTTAACTGTGCATTATTGATTATTAACTTGACCTTTGCTTTTAATATATTAATCATTTTAAAAGTTATCTAAATTTGTATTATTTTAGTTTGCTCTTTATATTAATATTTTTTAGAAAGTAGTAATATAGAAAGTTTTTGCTACATTAGTTTTTACAGGGTTATCCGAAATATATTCATACTTTTTCAGTTTGTTGATGGTCCCCTATGAAAGTTTGCGAAAAAAAATCTTCATGGAAATGTAAGACCTGTACTAATTATATTTAAAGTTTCAGAATAATTCTTCATGTATTTTTCTAGATATTTAGCAAAATGTCTATAATCACAAATGGCCGGCCACCTTTGGCCATATAGTGTAGATATTCTTATGTGAAAAAGGAAAGGCGGTGTCTTGTATTAATTTTTAATAATGTATAATTTGTGGATGATCCCTACCTTTCATATAAAATTGCTTTAATACTGTATTGGTCACAGGTATGCTTAGGTGGTTTAAAACACAAATTTTGGATTTTAATGCCTCTGTGAGTTTTTCAGTTATTAAGATAGAATATTTTTGTATTTAATTCAGGAATAAACAATGAAAATTTTATCTTACAGAAGGCATATACATAAGTTTAGTTTTCATATCTTTTCCCTGCCTTGAGTTGCAACTTTTGTCTGCAAATTTTGCATCTTCTTTTAGGCAATCTCTCAGTGTGGATTTAGGGTCAATATTTAAGTAAGTTGGCTATTCTTTCGTTCTTTACAAATCACACCGTATAAGCTTGCCAATAAATTTGGCAAAATTGTAACTACAAACATGACATAATTTTAAATGTGAGATTTCTACAACATGGAAGTACCCTTTTTAAAAAAAACTTTCCTCTTATTTATTATCACATTTAACATTCTTTAATTCTGTTTGTATCAGTTGTAAGGAAATTTTATTTTTTTAAATAAAAGTGTGCTATAAAACAATTGTAAGACTTATAATCAGTGGCATAGCTAGAATGGGTGACACCCGGGGTGGATATAAATGTTGTCAGCCCCATTTACCAGAGTGTCACATCCCTCCTGCCCCATCCATCATATTCTTTCAATCATATTTCTACATTGGTGCAACAAATGACCATCCCTTATTTACCTTTTGTCCTCTTGTGTAAAAAAAACTATAGCAGCGACTTATCACTCAACCCATAATCCGCATAAGTCAGTGCAATGTCTGCATGTAGAAGTTAAGTCTTTCTTTTAAAGTTTACTTTCTCTACCCATTCATTGGATAGGTTCGTTTTTGTTCTCATTCATCATTTGTCAAAATTTCATATTCTCAAAAAAAAAAAAAAAAAAAAAAAAAAGAAAGAAAGAAAGAAAGAAAATTAACTCTGTTGCGAATTTTCATTTTATTTCAGAATTTCTTTTCAAAATCTTACAAGGCTGTATATATATATATATACATCTATATATGTATACATATGTATATAGATAGATAGATTTGCAAAATAAGATTGGGTGTCACCCCTCAAAGGGTGACACCCTGGGCCAGACCGCCTCCTCTGCCCCTTGTTTGCTACACCACTGCTTGTAATATCAATCTTTTTATGTTCTAATAATATTTTTTTACATACTCTACTCATCTTTTATTGGTTCTTTTATTCTCTTGTGCAAATAAGCTGTTACTTTATGAGCTAGGCATTGCAGTCCACATTTTCCCAAAAGACTTTCTAAATACTTAGGGTCCAATCTGCGATAATGATAGGTTTGGTGTTTAAGATTTCAAATTTTATTAGTGTTATTATTATTAAAATTCCAAACTCATATTACTTTGTATAAAAAAATTACAGCAATTCCAATTAAGGTGTATTAAAGAAAAATTTTAATATTCTATCTCTTTGTTATTCTGTTTGTTTAAAAATTTGTCTTCGTACAAACTATTCATTGCTGTGTGTTCTGTATGCACACAGTAAAAGAGGATTTTGACATACATCAGAATTAATAGATATGAACTAAATTTCTTGCTCTCTTTCTTTCTTTTTCTTTTATTTTTATTTTGCTAACTAGTTTAGCTAGTTACTTTTCAACCAAAAACATAAAATTTGAGAATGATCCATAAAGAGAATTAATACTCTGTGATGCGTCTAAATTTTTTTGAATGAAGATATTTAGAAGTTTCATTTTGTTACAATAAGCTCAAATCTGGTTATTATTTGCATTTCAAAACCTGTTATTCTAAATTACGCATGCCAGTTGCAAATTTCATTTCATTTTTTAAAAATTTTAATGTATTATAAATGTGTCATTTTAGGATAATTAATAATTAATTTTTCATATTGAGAATGTTAACAGATTTTTTATCTGTTAGTAATTTCAAAACTTGTAAAAGCTCAAGCCTAGCTTATTTTTTTCCCCACAAATTTCTTTTATTTTGTATTTACAAGAATTTAAATATATGCTGTCGTTAAAAAGAGGGGATACTGTCTTCTGTAGGACAAAAGAAAAAAAATTACAAGTAGACATTTTTAAAATAAGATTAACCTTCTCTTTCTAGCAATACAGCCAAAGTTCTATAATCCGCACACCCATAATCTACTGTTTTCTCATTTTTTATTATTGTTTTTAAAAAATCATTTTTGGATCGCTAATTTGCAAATTCTTTAACTGTTTATTTCATTGTTCACATTCGTAAAATAACGCGAATTATAGAAAACAGTGGATTATGGGTGTGCAGATTATAGAACTTTGACTGTACTTGATGTGGAATTTAAATGAAGCTTTTGGCGACAAAAAAAATTGGGTAAAAAAGATTTCCTCCTTCCATTTAGCTTGTATACAGCTAAATGGCCACTTGCTAGCTGTGTAAACAACTGACAGAATAAGCTGTAACAGTCAGCTCAAGAATTAATGTGTTTTACAAATTCACTTCTGAAATTATGTTGCTAGATTCTAGTTTCACATAATTTGTTTTACAAGGCATCTAATTACAGTATGTAAAGAATTTTAGAAATGTACATCTCTGATTGAAAAATTTTGTTTTAACAATCTGTTTCATCTTAAATGTTATAAGGTCAGGTGGGAAAAAATGGGTAATGGGGTAAAATGGGTAATCAAAAATATGGTTTAAAGGCTGATTATTTTTAATTATATTTTCAGTTTTTTAAGTTGGATGTTATAATTGGTTGTTCTGAGTTCTATTCTACAATTTATATTTTTTCAATAGATTCTTTATAAGTGAATGGCAACACCTTAAACTGAAGTGGACAAATTTAAGCCATGCATAATCTGTTTCATCTCCAGGTCCTGATTATTGAAGAATTTGTATTATTGTATCATAATATTTTTGGTTGTATATATTTTTGTTGCTGCTTCAACTTACAGGCAAGGAAAAAATATTTTTAAATTTTTTTTATCTTATTTTTTGAAAATTGGGTAAGATAGGTATGTGGTTTGGCTTAACATTTTAGGAACTTTTTTATAATATTCAGCATGATATTTTCTTTTGAATGACTACAATTCATTTGTGGTAAATTAAAAAAAGATAGAAACATAAAAATATGCAATGTAATAATTAATTACTCAAATAAAACATGCACTGATTTCTCTTAATTAATAGAATTGAAACACAGATATTATACTACTTTTTTTTTATTGTATCAAGTGTTTTGTTTAAGTTTTTGCAGGTGAAATCCTGTTCTTGTTCTTTCAGAGATGAAGGTTAAAACAAATTATACATGACTTAAATTTGTCCACTTCAGTTTAAGGTGTTGCCATTCACTTATAAAGAATCTATTAAAAAATATAAATTGTAGAATAGAACTCAGAACAGCCAATTATAACATCCAACTCAAAAAACTGAAAATATAATTAAAAATAATTAGCTTTTAAACCATGTATTTTGATTACCCATTTTTCCCCACCTGACCCTAGTTAATCTTTTGTCAAATTTACTGTATGTACTAATTTTTAAAATTAAATAATTAAAATTAGTTTTATGGCATACCATTCTATGTTATCACACTGTACTGTACCAATAATATGTATTTTTTCCATTTACTATTGTATTAAACTTACATACCCATTTTACCCCACAGTATACCCATTTTCACCTGCATGGGGTAAAATGAGAATACTAAACATATAGTTATAAACACTCCCTTCATGAATATATCTGTATCAAATTTTGAATGAAAATTATTTAATTTTACTCTCAACATATATAATCTACATATAAAAAAATAATAAAATAAAGTTTCAAAATATTTTGACAAAAATAGGGTAATATCCCCAGTAATTGACACTTTAAGAATTTGTCTTTTAACTTACTTCAATTTTCATTACAAAGAAATAAGATATTTACTTGGAAATATTTTTAAATCAAAGAATAATTATCTGTGCATCTATTTTGCCCACTAAAAGCAAAAAAATTTTAAAAAGTATTTTTATAAAAATATATTTATAAAAAGTTGCTGAAATCACCAGTAATTGGCTCCTAGAGCACCAATGTAAGACACCTTGTGATCCAGTAATTGGCACTAGTTTATATATATATATATATATATATATAAACTTTACATTTTGCATGGGTTTAATCGCTTTAAATGAATTTACTGTAGATGAAGATACCATATTTCAGGTTTTTGAGAGTGAGAAATCAGCATATTAGTCTGAAATGGGAACACTTTAAAACAATACAATATACTTATATTAATACCCAGTAATTTCATGCTGTCCCCAGTAATTGTCATATGAAGCTTTAATGGATTCCAGTTACTATTTCATATTTTCAAATAAAAACAAATGATAAACAAAATTAGTCTATAACTTTAAAAGTACTGTTAAAATAAGGGGTTTAATCTCAACTTCATTGCGAATTTCTTGCAATTGGAATAGGTGTCAATTACTTGGAACTATCAAAATTGAAGCACCATTAATTGGCATCGATCATTAATTCAGAAATCCAAATATTTGTGTCGAAAATACATTTACACAATTAAAGTAACCCTTTTTAACTAAAAAATCTGTTGTCAATTAAAATTTAAAATATATTATAAATCATATAATAATGAATAGAAAAGCATGCCTTCCTTAAACCAAAGAAGAGGCATTTGCAACAAAAAAAACTAATTTCATACAAGCCATAATTGTTTCTCTTTCCTAGGCACTATTGTCATCTAGTAGCATAAATCAAAGTTATAATCTTTAACGTAAATGAGCATATAACTGGCATATGGTCTTGCATTTTTAAAAGTCTGGATATAAATCTCATTTTAAGACATGTTTGTAGGATGGGCCAATCACTGGTGCATAGCAATTACTGGGGGTGTTACCCTATTTGAGTGAAAATTCAAAAGTTATTTTATACCCATTTTACCCCATCTGACCCTATTTTAAATTTATATTTATACAAAAAAAGTTTTATCTTAATGAAAATGAAAAGAAACATAGATATGTCAAATAAATACATTTGAATTTTACTTCTCACGATAACATTTTCTTTCACTTCTTGCATGATTTATAACCAATTAAATGTTAGTCTTCCTTGTTATGTTAGTTAAATGTTAGTTACCAACAATGTAATAAAATATTAAAATTAGTAATAAACTAAAATAATAAAAATTTAGATAATTTTTAAAATGCTCAAAATATTAAAAGCAAAGATCAAGTTAATATTCAGTAATATATGATTAAATATTCACTTTAAAAGTGAAATGTGTTTTTCCTAAATTATTCAATGAAATTTGCCTCATAAAGGTATCTAACTAATACACATCAAAATGATAAAGTAAGAAAGTTTTAATTCAGATTTAGTCTGACTTAATAGCAAAAAAAGCATGATTAATACATAATTACCCTATTTTCCTGCGTAAATCCGCAGATTATCAATTAAAAAACCTTGAAAATTTCAAGTGCGGATTATCTGTTGGTGCGAATAATATGATGATATTCTTTTCAAGCAGATTGATTTCCAATTTCTACTGGTAATTATAAAATGTAAACATATCAAACGTTTGTCTGTTTAGGAGACCATTCACAGAGCTGTTTGTGATTGAATCACATATGACGTGCACGTTCTAGTGGGAGTGGCTCTGATTTTTTAAGAATATTTCTCTAGACTTTTAGTAACATGCTAATATGAAAAATAGAGTAGACTCCCTCAAATCTGCACAGCTTGGGACCAGAGGCTGTGCGGATTTAAGATTTTTGCAGGTTTCTGATCATCGCTTTGTTTATATATTTTTTAAGTAATTTGAATGTAATTAATAATGAAATCAAATAATATAATGAATGCTTACAATATACTAAAACATTGAAATAAGTAATAAACTGAAGTAATAAAAATTTATTTAATTTTTAAAATGATTAAAATACTAAAAGCAAAGATCAAATTAATAATCAATAATGTACATTTAAATATTCATTATAAAGATGAAATGTGTTTTTCCTGTATTATTCAATGAAACTTGCCTCATAAAGATATACTACTAATTCTCATCAGGATCATAAAATAACGAAGCTTTTTTTCAGGTTTAGCCAGACTTAATTACTAAAAAAGCTTGATTAATACATAAATATATTTGTTAAGTTTGTGATTATTTATAATATCAGCAATATCTTGATTTTTTCAAAAATAAATTATTTTTTCTTCATGAAAAAACATGAATAAAATAAACTTAACAAAAATTGCAAAAAAAAAAAAAAAAAAAAATGTATGGAATTCATATAAAACTAAAGTCAACTTTTACACCTAAACTGAACTGAATCTGAACTGAATGTTTCATTGTTTACATCCATAAAACCATCCGAATTTTAGAGAGTTGTGGATTTTAGGAGTACGGATTTGAGGGAGTCTACTGTATATGTGAGGGAGTCTACTGTATATAATAAATACAATGCATTTCTTCATCCTATGAGCCAGAAATTAAAAAAATTTCAAATAAATATGTTGTCTGAAAGATTTCTGTTAAAACCTGGCACAAATAAAGGTACCTTCGATAAGTAAGATACGCCTTTTAACAAATGAAGAAAATATGAAAATATTAAGGGTTTTTATGAAAAGTTGCGTAGTATATTTAAAAAATATGTGTCTCTTAGTTATATTTTGTTGTGGAAATATTTTTACAGTACCTTTAAAAATACCCCAGATATATATTCAATGCCTCTGGAAATTTTTTTTTCATTCTCTCTCATATAAAGACATATGGCATTAAATTCCGTTTTATAATGCAATTGCAATTCAATCTGACCAATGTGATGAAGGGTAGCTCATTTCATATGAAACTGATCTAAAATGAAATCGTTCATATCTACTAAATCATTTTGAACAAGAGTCTTTCTTTCTTGATCTTCCGTATCAGAAATTAAATTTTGAAAGTCAGATTCATATGCATCAATTTATATTTGAAAATTCCTATCACTGATACATCCTGAGGTTGTAATGTATGTATGCAGAAGGGAGGATTTGTAATAACATATGTCCATATTTTTTCACATTTTTAATTGACATTCTTTTTTATATTTAAAAAAATACATAAAACTGATAGTAAATTATCTGCATCCATAACTCTTTAACTTCCTAATTTTAAATGCTGAATGATGCCCCATCACATGGAAGTTAGCATTACAATTATTTACTGAAATCGGCTTAAGAATGTGATTAAAATAAAGCTTATAAAGTAAAGCTAACATTTTTAATAGAGTAATAAATAGTTGATTAATAATAGATTAAAATTAACAAACAGCTTACAAAAATATTTTCTTAAATTTAGATTCAAGAAGGGGAAAAACACATACTTTGCTCAGACAGTATTTTGCATAAAAATAGTGTAGCTTTGTATATTTATTGCATTGAAGCAGTAGCAATGTGCTACTATCTACATTAAAAAATATAATTTATTTCTAGAAAAACATTTAAAAAGTTCAAAGGTGCCTGCAGTTCAGATGTGACCCTCTTCCTCTCCTCTACTGATAGAGGAAATAATATCTATGAGAAATTATATTTAAAAACAATTTGTGTTTATTCATGTTTTTTGTCAAATACCTTTCCTGATAATAGTGAAATTTAAATAGTGTAATTAAAGTTTTTAAATCATTAATTTAATGTTATTAACTAATAGTGTTTCCATGTACACATTTTTTCTTAAAATATAATGTTAAAGTACACTTTTCTTTTATAAAACAGCTATGTTATACCTGTTACAATAAGGTTTTTTATAGATTGGTTACATTAAACTGCGTTAATTTATTTTTAAAGTTCTATTATTTTCAGGATAAATGAACTTGTGTTTTTATGATTCGTACTAAAATTTCCTTTAGTGTACGTTTTTTTTCCGAAATGCGTTTTATTTAAATAATCCCTATATATTGTAGTAGTAGTATTGTGAAAAAAATCATTTTTTTTTTTTTTTTTTTGAGACTGACTTGAAAATTTTAATCTTGGAAATTTGAGACCAACCTGTTCAGGTAATGTTTTAAAATAGCTATAATACATTTGTTATTCCAAATCTTTTTCTGCACTTTCCTAGTAAGTCTGCCTATAGTATCGTAATATTAATAAATGTTGCTTTGTTAATTTTTAATTAACATACAAGCTTTATTGATCCCTGTCTTTTTTTAAATATTACTATTTGTGTAATTTTCCTCCTTCATCTGATGTTCTAGTCAGTGTAGCGATTATATTTCCTACAAACTGTATTATAAGACATAATTTAGTAATTATTCTAATGACACTCTTAACACATTTCATCAGTTTTTGTATAGACAGGTCAAAGAATGTTTGTAGTTGTATTCCTAAATTACACATGAAATTTTTATTTTTATACCTATATTAATTTAACATGCCATTTAATTTAACATGGCAAAAATGCTTATAACTAATTAATATATTGTATGGTACTAAAAAATACTACTATACTATTTAAAGTGTAATTTTTTTTAAATAATGCAGAAGGCTTTCTTTAAAATTGGATTAAAACAATCAGAAATCTGTAGAATTTCTTAATGAACAAATCTGCATATTAGATCCATTATCACAAAAATTATTTCTGTCCATTGCATCTGAAATACATAATTGTTTTTTGTAAATGATATGAAACTATAGATTTTTTTCTATGTATTTTTTATTTATAAAAAGTTATTTATTTAATATTTTTTAGGTTTAATTTATAGAATATTAATCTATGCTCCAAGGAAAAACATCTTACACACCTTCAGATCTGCTAATATCAGGTAAATGGAAGTCTACTGTAGAGATATGCAAATTGAAAATTCTCCCAGAAATGTTTTAAGCATGCATCTATTAAATCATAGTAATGAGAAACCTTTTGTATGTGAGATATGCCACAAAACTTTCTGTCAAAAAGGTGCCTTAAACAAGCATGTGTTAATTCATACTAATGAGAAACCTTTTGTATGCGAGACATGCAACAAGAAATTCTCTAGTAAGCATGGTTTAAGCAAGCATGTGTTATATCATACTGGTGATAAACCTTTTGTGTGTGAGATATGCAACAAAAAATTCTCTCAAAACAGTGCATTAAGACAGCATCTTTTAATTCATGCGGGTGAGAACCCATTTGTGTGTGAGATATGCCAGAAGAAATTCTCTAAAAATCGCAATTTAAGAATCCATCTGTTAATTCATACTGGTGAGAAATCTTTTGTTTGTGAAGTATGCAACAAGAAATTCACTAGAAATGGTCATTTAAGAAGCCATATGGTCATTCATACTGGTGAGAAACCTTTTATGTGTGAGGTATGCAACAAGAAATTCTCTAGAATGAGTGATTTAAGAACTCATTTGTTAGTTCACACTGGTGAAAAACCTTTTGTATGCGAGATATATAACAAAACATTCTCACAAAAGCATACCCTAAGTGAACATTTGTTAATTCATACTGGTGAGAAACCTTTTGCGTGTGAATTGTGCAACAAAAAATTCTCGCAAAAGAGTAACTTAAGCATACATCTATTAAATCATAATAATGAGAAACCTTTTGAATGTGAGATATGCCACAAAAGTTTCTGTCAAAAAGGTGCCTTAAACAAGCATGTGTTAATTCATACTAATGAGAAACCGTTTGTATGTGAGACATGCAACAAGAAATTCTCTAGTAAGCATGGTTTAAGCAACCATCTGTTAGTTCATAATGGTGATAAACCTTTTGTGTGTGAGATATGCAACAAAAAATTCTCTCAAAACAGTGCGTTAAGACAGCATCTTTTAATTCATACGGGTGAGAAACCATTTGTATGTGAGATATGCAAGAAGAAATTCTCAAGTAAGAGCAATTTAAGAAAACATCTGGTAATTCATACTGGTGAAAAACCTTATGTGTGTGAGGTATGCAACAAGAAGTTCTCTAAAAAGGGCCAATTAAGCAGCCATATGTTAATTCATACTGGATGCAAACCTTTTATGTGTGAGGTATGCAACAAGAAATTTTCTCACAAGGGTGGATTAAACAAGCATCTGTTAGTTCACACTGGCGAAAAACCTTTTGTATGCGAGATATGTCACAAAACATTTTCACTAGAGAGTAACCTAAGTCAGCATTTGTTAGTTCATACAGGCGAGAAACCTTTTATGTGTGAAATATGCAACAAAAAATTCTCTCATAAGAAAAGTTTAAGTAGGCATATGTTATTTCATACTGGTGAGAAGCCTTTTGTGTGCGAGATATGCAATAAGAAATTCTCTGAAAACTACATTTTAAACAACCATCTCTTAATTCATAAAGGCTAGAAGAATTTTGTGTGTAAGGTATGAAGCAATAAATTCCCACATAAGAGCCACTTAAGCAGCCATCTATTAATTCATACTGATAATAAATCTTTTGTATGTGAGTTATGCTATAAGAAATTATATCATAAAAGTAGTTTATGCATGCATCTGTTAATTCATATTGATGAGAAAAACCTTTTGCATGTAATAAGAAGTTTTCTTAAAAGGGTAGTTTAAGGAGGCATCTGTTTATTTATACTGGTGAGAAGCCTTTTACTTATGAGTAATGCTGCAAAAAATTCGCATGTAAGAGCATTTTACGTGCACACATATTAATTCATACTCGTCAGCAGCTTTTTGCTTTTGAGATGTGCTGTAAGAAATTCTCATGTAAGAGCCTGTTATGTGAACATGTGCATATTCAGTGATAAGAAATCTTCTGTATGTGATGTATGCAACAAGAAATTCTTGCTAGAGTTACACAAGAAAGCCTCTGTTAAATCATACTGGTAAGAAAACTGTTGTGTATGAAACATGCTACAAAAACTTTTCTCAAAACACCAATTTAAGCATACATTTGTTAATTTATATTAGTGAGAAATCTTTTGCATGTGAAATATGCAAGAAGAAATTTTCTCAAAAGAGTAATTTAAACAAGTATCTGCTAATTCATTCTGGTGACAAATCTTTTGTGTTATAAAGGAGATAAAAATCAGAATTGTAATCTAAGTTTTAATTTGTTATTTGGTGTTGATTAATTTTTTTAATAAAAGCCAAGTATACTTTCCAGTATTGTTGTTGTGGCATTCCATATCAAGTATTACAATCACTTAAATGAAACAGTGACAAAGGAAAATATTTGAAATTTAAAATAATGTATCTGCGGATTAGAAGTGTTAACATCAGCAATGGCAGACACAATTATCTTTTGATCTTGCTTTGTGTTTTTTCAAAAATCTTGCAGTTCTTTCTCTCTTGTTTTTGCATAATGTTTTAAATTTTTTAAATATTCTTTCGTCGTTGAAGATATTTCAATTAAAAGTCTCGTGTTAAACAGGATTTCACACAAGGAAATATTTTACTGTAAAAATGACTTTTCTACAAACTAAAAAATATATTTTTAAAAAGTTTTTTTTTTACCCTTGAATCCTCTTAATATTGAGAAAAAATTATAATTATCTGTAAAAAACTGCTTATGTCTTCATACACATAATGTTCATAAAAAATAAAAATTCAATAAGTTTTTAAAATGTTAATAAATATTGTTAAAATTTGTTTGAAAAATTTGTTTTATCATCCAATTCTGTCTCTTCTTTTAAACTGTCAGATATACTTGAAAATTATATTTTAAATGAATTGTCTACCATATACAGTAAAACCTCCATAACGGACACTCCCGAATAGCGGACACCTCTATTTAACGGACAGTTTTCGGATTTCCACTCCCAAAACCTAATTTTTTGTATGTTCAACCTTTGAATAACGGACGTTCCGAATAGCGGACACTATTTTCGGCGATAAAGGATGAAAAAATATATTTTAACAAGCAAAAAAATAAAATAAAAAAGCCTCTAAATTTGTTAGGGCAATCTGTCACAATTTTTTTGATCACAGATAAATGTAGAGGATGGGCTGAGGAAAATCCCCCCCCCGCACACATACACACGTTCAGTATTGAATTCAGGGGGT
Source organism: Maratus speculifer (assembly GCA_964019185.1). Taxonomy (NCBI): domain Eukaryota; kingdom Metazoa; phylum Arthropoda; class Arachnida; order Araneae; family Salticidae; genus Maratus; species Maratus speculifer. Next base: position 1,081,561 of record CAXHSM010001518.1, read on the forward strand.
ATCCTGGAAGAGACATCTCCCAGAGCATTGAAATGTCCTCACTGAAATGAATGAAAAAATATTGAAAATAATTATGAGATTTCATACTGTTAATGGTCAAAAAGTGCAACCCCCCCCCCATCCATCCGAAACTCTATAATGTCCAATAACGTCACACTGAAAAACAAATTACATGTAATCGCCAGCAAACTTTTGTAAAAGATTTTTTTTCATAAGAATGAGATAAACAGTGGATAAAAGTGTGCACAATTTTATTTTAGTTTCTTTGCCTAAATATAATTTTAATTTCTGATTAATCATATAACAAAGATTTTAGGAAATATAAAATTCAATTGATGAAACATTAAGCCTTTTTTAATGATTTTCGAATCTCTGATGTTTTTCCCAATAGCAGACACCTCCGAATAGCGGACGATTTCTACGTTCCCGAGGTGTCCGTTATTTAGAGGTTTTACTGTATGTGTGCTCTAACTCGCGTGAATAAATTTGTCTTCTTAGTGGACTGGGATGAGGAATTTTCAAGAAATCTTACCAGCCAAGGATTTATTTTACCAGCCAGCAAAATGCAACATACAGTTGAAAATCGTTAAGACAAAATTTAAACAACTGCAAAATCAGTTAACTTTTATTGCCACAATGAATTTTCATATTTTTATTCTTTAAAAGTAAGAAATATATACGAGCGAAAATATTAGTACTATAGGATAGAAATTAGTACCATGTTTATATTACAGAAATTTGAAATGTTGCAAAACATAAGGAACTAGTAAAACAAATAAAGATTTTGGCATCTTTACAATTTAAAATTTTGAAAGAAAACTTAAAACTTTACTCGCCATGACCGAAAAGTCACTCGGCAGTGGCGAGTAAAATGATGTAGTTCTTCAGCCCAGTTAATGGATATTATGTAATTTAGTACTTCACATTCATAATTGAAAATCAATTGTCCTGTGTTTATAATATGTTTAGAAGGACATTCAAGATAAATATATTCAATTACAGTCTTGTGTCAATTTTATTTCTCGTGTATTTTACATTCTTTTAAGAATTTATTGAATAAAAATAGTGTGAAATTTTTACTAAAATATACTTTTTGTGCAATTACTACTATTTATTATTCATTTATAACTAAATTTCAAGCTCCAAAATTCAATCATTTATCCATGTTTATGAAAATGCATTATCCACATAAAAGATATTCAAAACCTTCCCTGTTGTATTGTATATTTTTATGGTGAAACAAGAATTGCCCTGTTATTTAGTCTTAATATGTTTAAATATCCTAATTTTCAGTCACTTTCTTAAATTTTCTTTATGATTGGAATTCTATTTAGAATGCAGTTCTGTATATATTTTTAAATGAAACATAGGTACTACTCTATTATCTCTTCGACCGATTTCGCCAAATTATACAAATCACCAAACTAATAGCCAACTTATACATATTGACGTAATTTTTATTTTAAATAATAAAAAAAAATAATTAGTAGAATATTAATAAAAATACAAATAAAAAGTGGAAATAAAAATCACTTAATGACGATCACGTTTTAAACACATGTATCGTATTTAATGTCATTGAATTGACACTCACGATCATCCATTATTGGCAATTAATCTTTTAATTTGGTAATAATATTTTGGTCAACGGGAAAACAGAGTAGTACCGAAACATATTTTAAATTTCATTTCATTTTCATTCTGTACTTTTACTTTCGAAAATCATAATAACAATTTTGCGATTTTTTTTAATTTCTATTAAACTTCTATTGTAACATGCTTCAGAGCCATTCTGATTGGATCTCTATATTCAGATGTGGAAAAGATTAGAAAAGTGATCACCGTTTGTTTTCAGCTAATTCTTTTTTCATGCTACATAAGTTTAATTTGAATAAATTATTTTTTCATTTTTAGATAATAAAACTGATATTAACTACTTGAAAGAATTCCATAAGTGTCTGTTTAATAAGCCTGCATCATTTGCATACAAAAACTGTTCTTTTTTTCCAAGTTTTTCATGCGAACACTGTTTCGTAATTTAAAATTTTATTTAAAGTAGAAATATTTAATCAAATTTCATTATTTATATCTAAAACATATTCACATATATCATACACACATTAAATTATTCAGTGAAACTTGCTTCATAAATGTGCACTACTGATTGAAATTAAAATCTTAAATTAAGGAAGTTTTATTTCATGTTTAACCAGACTTAATGACCAAAAATGCTTGATTAATACATAAATATATTTGATAAAAAGATTGTGATTACCAATAATATCAACAATATCTTGATTTTTTTAACATTTTTCTTTTGGAAAAAGATGCATTCAGTTATATTAATAAAAATTACAAATTAAAATATAAATGGAATTAATATAAATCTAAAAAAGTAAAATTTTGTCCCTATACCTTAACTGAATGCTTTATTATTTACATTTGTAAATTATGTGCGTATTTGAGGGAGTCTACTGTATTTCATCAAATTGCGTCTAAATGTCACTGTTCTTAACGTAACAAATATGTCTTTTGGACCATAAAACAAGCATACAGTGAACATAAAAATTAACATAATTTGAACGCACAAAATATGTCCGTATTGCGTACAAAATTTATCCTTATTGTGTTTAAAATTTGTCCATAATATGTACAAAACGTATTTATATTACATACCAAATACCAACATCTGGACAAAATATAGATGCCTTTTAGTGGTAATATGAAAATATTTGTAAATTTTAAATATGTATTTAAAAATGCTTTTAAAAACAATTAATTTAATGTTCTTTAAATAATTTAAATTATTATTTGACAAAACAAAACTAATTTCTGCCATCTTATTGAATTAAAAAATATTTTATTTATCTAGAATTGATGGATGTGAAAAAAAGTATACATAGCTATTGTCAAGAAATTTTTTTTTTAACATTTTAGTTAACTATTTTTTTTTCGTAATATGATTTCATGATAAAAATGGTGATTTTTTTCTTAGTTATTTTAATTAATTAAGATGAATGACTTAGTTTATTTTTTATTTGTTTTTTAATACGATATCATCTTTCTTCATAACAAGATAACATAGATCTAGTATGTTATCTTCACGAAATCGTATTAGAAAAAAATCGTTAATGAAAATTTATATCTTGCCAATACTTATGTATATTTTTTTACATATGTCAATTCTAGAGAAATAAAAGAATTTTTTAATTCAATAAAAAAACAGAAATTATTTTTTTCTTTTCTTTTTTATCAAACGATAACTTAAATTATTTTTAAAAAATAGTAAATTTTCTGTGCTTTTAAAAGGATTTACATTTTAAAATGTTGCTAATAAAAGGTATTTGCAGATTGTTTACTTTCAATTCTATAAGATCTTTAATCGAACTACTTTAGTTAGTGTCCTTCATCTTGACACAAAATAGTTTATTAATTTTAGAATATTTATTTTAGTAAAAAATAATATTACATTGTAATGTTTACAAGCTCATTTATTTAAATTTCAGAAACTTGGTAGTAATAATATACGAAGTGAAAAATTTAAGGTCCATATCAGCATATTGACTTTTATGTTTTGTGTATTTCTAGATTCAATGAATATACGTATTTCTGCAGTACTTACAAACATGTGTTACAAATTATGCGTGGTGATTTTATCCCTTAATCAAATACTTTTCAAATAATATTGTTTTATGTAATATTAAATGTAAAATTTAAATATTCTGAATGTCCTAATGCAATTTAGCATTTTGAAAAAATGATAAATACTGTGAAACCTTATATGTTATTGGAATTTGTGTTTTCCTGCATGTAAATTTTCTCACAATTTAAGATTTTCCACAATTTGCATTTTATATTTTTGTCCCTGACGTAAAAACAAAGTTTTACTGAAATAAAAAATCTCCATATTTATTTTTTCTGTAAAAGCTCTTTTAATTTGAGAATACCCATAATTTTTAAAATTTGCCGTATCCAGAAAATCATGAACTTCATCAGTCAGTCGCAGAAAATCGCGAAACTTATCCATTGGAGAAATCGCTCGTGAATGCCGTTAAAAAAATCACAAAATTCGTCAGTCGATCGTGCAACAAAATCACAAAATTTTTGAATCTTGAAAAATCTTGAAAAATTATTGTTAGGAAAATCGACACTGACGGAATAAGTGAATTGTGATCTTGATTTCGGATACGTAAATTGTTTCGTTTGATGGGGTGTTTAATATTACAATTTAAAGATTTGAATACTCTGTATACAAAATCATTTTTTTTTAAAAAATCTGGTTAATTTGTTGAGTAAATAAGGCAAATAAATAACAAAACAGGACTACACTAATCTTTGAAAAGCTTTATTCTTCTGGAGCACAGTCCAAGATTTCTTCACAAACGCATCAGTTTCACACAAATCTGAATCTTTAGTCATTATCTAAAAACAAACTAAATGAAAAAAATGTGAAAATGCTTTTCTTTATACAAAATCAACAAAACGGATTAGTTTTATGAATTAAATTTACATTTTCTCTTAAAATGTCATCATTTTGATCGTCAAAATGAGTCTGCCCATCGAAGTCCAAGTTTTTCAGATTGGATAGGAAAGTTGTAATCAGCAGATAATTTTTCCGTCACCAATGCATCCAAATGCAATCCTTTAAATTACTAAGCACAAGTGCTCTCTAACAGTTTTTTGACATCCAAGTGTTTCTTTATGACATCTTTTAAAAATATCCCATAAATTAAGAAATGAGGATATTGGTGAAAGATTTTCAAAAGTAGTCTTTTTTTCTTCCCTCGCCTCCCTCCTTTCTCCCTAACAAAGAAATTTTTAATCATTTCAATGCTGGCTTGCTGAGCATCCAATAAATATGAAAACTGGCCCTTGTTTGTATCCTCTGCCAAATTTAAAATACAACCTTTCAAACCTTTTAAATATTTCTTTCTCAAAGTAGTGTTTTCTGATATAGTGGATACTGGTAATTTCCATGCGAATTTGTCATGTCTGTCACACAGCTAAAAATCGCAGTGCTTGTTGGTCACCGTTATTTTCGAAAAAGTTCCTTCGCCCTTTTCAACTGATAAGACATCTTCGATAAAATAAGTCACATTTTTTCCGTTCTAAAATACTGGTAACCAAAAAATCATTGCATGTGACAGACATGACAAGTTTTCATGGAATTAGCCTACTGTGAAAATATATTTTATTATCAAAGTCCACGGCTTTGCTCGTGGATAGTTGAAATATCCCAAATTATGTTTGTATAATTGATTTTTGTTAGAAGTAATAATATATTAAGGAATAATTCAAAAACTTCCATTTTAGCCACAGTTTGACTACATTTCATTGTAATATAAATTATTCTGAAATACTACTTAAAATAATAAGACTTAAAGATTATTCTAAATAATCGATAATATAGAAAATATTTTGAAATTTGTATGCTCAATTCGTACGATCCCTTTGGTATTCACCAGAAGTATTTAATTTTTTAGAACAATCTTCGTATGCATTTACTTTTAAATTAATCGTCATTTCGAAATCGAAGCTTATTTTTTAAGGGTCTACCATCTCTCGATAGGTAGTACACTACTTAAAAAAGGGACTGCTACCATTAATTTGCAAACTTTAAGTTTCGAAATCAGTTTTATATTTTCTAATATTCCATAAAAACGTAATTTAAAAAATTTGAAGGCTTTTTTAGAACATTTGTTGTTTCTGCTTACCCCAGATGTTGGTGGCACCGACATAAAACATATACTGGGTAGTATCAGGGTATGTCACCGTTGATTCGAAACCATTACTTTTATAATCAATTTATTACTTCCTGAGCATACATAGAAAGCATAATTTAATAATTTTTAAAACGCTTTTCTGTCCGCCGATTCGCTTCACAATTTTTAAATTTCAAATTTACTTCCGACTGTTCTTATATTTTATAAATAACTACCATGCCTTATTTAAATTTGACACATTACTGCAATAAAAATCATCGTTTTGAATACTTTTTGCTCCTGCAACACTGTTGATAGAGTCACACCGACATAAAATTAAGTTTGATACGTTTTAACAGCTTCTATCACCACCACTTTTTGATACGCCACGGTTTGATAGTTCTCATTTTGCTTAGAATCCGTCATTTAACACGTTTTAACATTGTTAAAAATTTGCAGCATTAATTGCATCGTCACTCTACCTCATTTATATACTATCTTTATTCTGACCATTGGAAATGCTCCGCTTTTTATCAAAGCGGTGGAGTGATGATGCAGCAAATCCTGGAGATTTTTTAAAAGTGAAGGATGATTTTTTGTTCATTTTCACCCCTTTTAAATTTCGAATTTTCAAGAAAATGTTGTTAGAGTTCATTTATATTTTATAAGCAACTACCATGCTAAATTTCATGTTTATATACTCTTCAGTAACCTAAAAATCACATTTTTAGAGCGTTTTTTACTCATGCATTACGTTTGGGTTAATGGCATCGACATAAAATATAGCGTATGTTAGAGCAAGGAATGTTACCAAATTTTTGACATCATTATTTTTTATTCGGTTTGTTATTCCCGAAATTGATTAAAAAACAGTATTTACAACATTTTAGAACGTTTTTCGCTTACTTTCACACTTCTTACATTTCGTATTTTTTTTGGCAAATGTTCTTAGAGATCATTTACGTCTTATAAGTAATTAACTGGCCAAATTTCATTTTTCTAGGCCCCTCAGTAACATGAAAATCGCATTTTTAGAACGTCTTCTTCTCCTGCATCCTTATTAGTAGCATTGATATAAAATATATCCTATGTTTGATTAGGGGCAAACATCATCATTTTTGTACAATTACATATGAAATCGGTTCGGTAGTTCCGGAGATTAGTTCCTAAAAACGAACAAAAAACATTTTTTCTTAATATTATAGGTATGGATATGTAATCGCTAAATTTCATGTTTATAATCCCTTCAGTAACACAAAAATCGCATTTTTAGAACGTTTTTGCTTCTGCACCCTCTTTTAATCAGTGTCATTGACATAAGATATAGCCTATGTTTGATTCGGGGCGAGCATCATCATTTTGATACCGTTACTTTTGAAATCGGATAGGTAGTTCTGGTGATTAGACACTACAAATAAACACACTCTACATCTTTAATATATGCATATATATATAAGGGTGATTCTCAAAATAGGGGACGATTTCAAAAGTGAAATCTTAAAAAAATTACTGTTAGCAAAATTTCTGAAAAAATAGGTGTTGTTAATATAGTATTAGGTATACTTTACATGTAGTCAGCAGAGCTAAATATTTAAAAATTAACTTTAAAAAAATAATTAGTATTGTTTGAGCCATGCTAATGACAAAACAAATTGCATGGAATAAAGATATTAAGAAATTTTTATTTTCTTCCAGTTTAAATAATTTTTTCTATATTTATTAGCCTTTCTTTTTCAGCAAATGGTTTCCATTTTTACATATATACATATAAGGAGAATAAAAACATTACCAAAGATCAAACTTTGTTTACATGAGCAACATTCTGACACTAACAATGTAAGAAGCTGTCTTAGTGATTTTCTGACAGATTTAATGCATATTTTAGGGATAATAAATGTAATACCTAAATTTATATGTAAAATTAAACTTTATAAAGGATAAAATATAAGCACTGGCTACATTTATGCGCATAGGAGTCTTTAGCATGGACAGAAAGACCATGCAAATGACACTGATATTTGTCCATGCTAATGACAAATTTTAATTTAAATAAGATTATGAGCCATAATATAATCACAATGCAATAGTTCTTTCTGAGGCTTTTTAAAACACAAAAGTTCTATGCAAATAAGTAAAATAAAAATTTTAACTATAAAATAAATATGAAAATTATTATCCATTCTAATGACATACAATTGATGTACTCCCCTAATATTCAACTTATATTCTTAAATACAATACATGCTTCTATTTTCAGACTGGGATAAAATGGCTACTTGTTGCCATGGAGAAACTTTATATTTTCAAACTATTGTCATATGTGAAAATGAAATTTTGATTAATAACCAGCTGTAATAGTATGATCTTGTTTTGAAAATAGATTATGGAGGACAAACTTTAATTCTTTTTTATATACTATAATTTTATTTTTAAAAAGAAATTTATTGGATAAATCCTCTCCTTGATTAATTTAAAGAAAGAATAACATTTGTTTTATTTTATAAACATGATATTAACTCTTGAAAAATGCTACACAAGGCACAGCTGCTGTGGACATCCATGCTAATGACATTTTGAACATTCATTCTGTTATTTTAATGTGCTTTTAACTAAAAAATGAGTAATTCTTGAGTGCAAATAATGAATAATATTAAGACAAACATATCTAAATATAAAAACATGACAGAAAACCTCTCAATTTTTTTTGTATGCCGAAAGACATAAATTGTCCCCTATTTTGAGAATCACCCATATAAGTAAAAGCAATGATTTAGAAATGAAATACTATAAATCTGCAACGATACTGAGAAATGGAGCCCCTTTGCAATCCCATTTGTAATAGTGACATCGACATAAAATATATCCTGTGTTTGATTGGGGACGAACGCCAACATTTTAGTACCATTACTTAAGAAATCGGTTCAGCAGTTCTAGAGATTAGTCCCTACAAATAAACAAACTTTACCTCTTTATTAGAAAAAGGGAAAATTCTTAAAAGTTAGACAAATTTAATAAATAATTGGATATAACAAATGAGTAGTGAAAATACAATATATATATATATATATATATATATATATATATATATATATATATCCTCTTAGTTTCCCTAAAAATGTTAATTGGCAAGTAACATTAACAAAAAAATATACAAAACAATACAGAAAAACTATTAAATATATATATATATATGTATGTATATATATATATATATATATATATATATATATATAAGATTAAGATATAGGAACAATTGTAAATAAGGTGAAGTTATTAAATAAGATAATATCATCTTCATGATAATTTGAAAAATAAAATTCCAAAATACTTATGAGTTGAAAAGTTTCCAGAGATATTTTTGGATCTGAGGGCAATTTTACGATAATACTGATATGAAAAAGCAGATTAAAAGCCATAAAGTCTTGGTTCTAAGTTTGTTTTAGTTACATCTAATATGGATAATGAAATTTCAGAACCTGCCAGAACTTGTTTTAGTAATAACATAGGATATTGGCATCAATAGGATATTCGTATTAAAAACAGTAAATACAAACCAAAATATTTTGCACTATTTTAAATAAAGTGACATTTTTTATTGTTTACTTTATTTTACAGTTAAATAATTAAATTTAAAATAGTTTTTTTTAGTGAATAAACAATAAATAAATACTTTGAAAATGCTACACTACAGTAACGGAGTAGATATTGGATCACTGTACTCCAACCGTGGAGGCCCACTATACCCCACGTTGAAGTTCAACACATGTTGATAATAATGCTGTTTTAAAGCATATTTTTTTAAATTAATTAAAAACAAGTAGGTACTATATATATGTAACGTTTTCAGATGTGTCAGTCGTGGCATAATAATCCCTTAATTATATTATAACGACTTCTTGGGCGTCACAAATCGTGGCATAACAACTAAACTCGGAACCCGCTTGTTGGATCGAACTCTTTTTATTTGATCGCTCATCTTACATCTGGATCCGTGAGACCGGTCGGAGGTCACCCGAACCGTTTACGTGGATTATGGATAGTTACATGGCCATAGTTTCAGCAGGCATCTCAAAACTGCAAAATCTCCCATTTTTCGCGCGTGTTTTTGCTAAAATGTTGGGGTTTGTAATATTTTCCAGCAGAGGGCACAGTTGTCAATTTAGGAGTAATATTTAATTTAATTTGTTCATTAGATTTTGATTGATATGTGGTCAAAGCCCTCACAATTCCCGGGTCAGTGACGCACCAGGCCCTAACCACAAATGGATGCATAAAGTTCTTAGATAATCAATTTTAATATTAAGAAGCATCCAAAAATGATCTCTGAAAGTAATAAAGTGTATTTCTGGAAAATAAAATTATCAGGGGCAAACTGCTTTTAAGCATCAGAATTAAAGTTAAAAATATTAATTTGGACTTTAAACTTTTGAATTTTAAATTTAAGTTTTAAAAAGGGGTTAGACTTTATCTTTTCATAGCCCCCTCCATGTTGAGGTCCACTAGATTTGCCTGCAAATCTGAAATTAAGAATTTAAATATGCAATGCTACAGTTTAAGGTTAATGTTAAAGTTAAATCTAAAAGCAAATTTAAATTAGATGTAACATTGAATTTTTGTTTGCTCAGACATAAACGCTGAATTTTACTGATGGAAAACGTATCTAAATTTTAAATTTAAAGCATAACTTTAAGATTTTAATTTTTTGTGCTAAAAAATCTAAGTTTGGGATATGGCTCTCGAGACAACCTGACCGAACCTTACATGTGAATCTTAAGCATATTATATGACAGAAAATATAAGCATAATAAAAGCTGAAAAGAAATAATTATATTGGAAATATTTGGGAAAACACAATTATAGCATTATACAATTTAAAGTCGTGACCATATTTCTTACTTGGAAGTCTTTTGGTCAGTAATTTGTCCTTTTATAATTAAAGTCTTTAAGCACATATAAGCACATATCAAAATATAAATTTATGCAAAAGTATGATATTGAAAATACACAAAAACATAAGAAAATTAAAAAAATTCTTTTCAATAATATTTGAAAATATTATTATAAAAGACAATAATACAGGTAATATAAAAAAGGGGATAAATATGAAAGTATACTGATGTATGATTACTGGAAAAAAATATGGTGTAAATTATTCAAATTATAGAAATATTGGAAAACGTGAAAAAAAATTGAAACATTTCTTCTCTCATTTTGAAAATGTGAAAATGCAAAAAAATATGTTTACATATAAAACTGATAAAAGCAAAAGATGATGTAAATATTAAATACACTGGTGTCCAAAAGTTAAGCATAATTGGTAATTAAGTAAGTAATGAAAGAAATATGAATCGAAATGTGGTGAAACTCCAGGTGTGTAAACAAAATAGTACGCGTCATATATTTTCGCGAAGAATTTTCCCCGAAATCGAACAGGGGACCGTCAACAATTTGGAAAAGAACGAAGATCTTTTGGATAACCCTCTAAAAACTAATGTAACAAAAGCGTTCAAACTGCACATTATGATTAATTGGCTTATTGTAATGTACTGTGTTTATTTTTACAAGGATAGCATGTATACTCGTAGAGAAATTAAGGTTTTTATAAAAACAGTCCTAAGTTTTTTGCTTATAATTTGCAGAGTTCTTAATATAAAATAATGTTCTTTTCTGAAAATATGACAAACATCGTTGTACACAATACTCTGTCATCAGAATTAAAAAATAATAAAAATTGTATGACAAATGAGCAGGTTTATTAAATAATTTTTTGCTGCGCATGCGTGAACGCTATTAAAATTTCATTTGCATATTATGTTAGTTAAATGTATAGAGCAACTTTTGTGAGAGTCTCAAAAACATAGCTTAAAAATTCTGAAAATTATCGTTGATAGAATGAGATCAAAATCCTTTATTCCCTAAATGAAGCAAAAAAGATGAGGGGTTGTATTCATATTCCATTGTTTAGTGCCTATACAATATTGTACGTGTACAACTAATATTTAGGTAAAACCCCTGATTATTTTGCTTCCTTTCAGGAATAACGGATTTGAGTTGATTCTATAGACGATCATTTTCAGAATTTTCAAGCTATGTTTTTGAACTTTTACAGAAGTTGCTCTATACATTTAGCTAACACAATATGCAAATGAAGTTTTGATATCGTTGACGCATGCGCAATGAAAAATTATTTAATAAACCTACTCATTTTTCATACAATTTTTATTATTTTTAAATTTTGATGATAGGGTATTGTGTAAATGATGTTTGTCATATTTTCAGAAAAGAACATTATTTTATATTAAGAACTCTGCAAATTATAAGCAAAAACTTGGGACTGTTTTTATAAAAACCTTAATTTCTCTACGAGTATACATGCCATCTTTATAAAAATAAACACAGTACATTACAATAAGCCAATTAATCATAATGTGCAGTTTCAACGCTTTTGCTACATTAGTTTTGACAGGGTTATCCAAAAGATCTTCGTTCTTTTTCTATTTGTTGACGGTCCCCTGTTCGATTTCGGGGAAAACTCTTCGTGAAAATATATGACGCGTACTATTTTGTTTACACACCTGGAGTTTCACCACATTTCGATTTATATTTCTTTCATTACTTACTTAATTACCAATTATGCTTAACTTTTGGACACGAGTGTATAATAAAAATATCGAAATACGTATGAAAATAAAGAGACATAATACATTAAAGTCTATTTGCATGTAAGACTACTTGCAAGATAAGTAGAATGCATCCTAAATCGTTGAAGGTTTTAGGGAATCTTAAACCTCAGTGAGGTTTTAGCGAAAATTAAAATAAAAGAAAAATGAGCTTGGGTGTAATTTTTTGAGTGAAGATGCAAATGTAGTTTATCTATAAGTAAAGATATTTACTATTTTGCAGAGTGAGATATATTTTTCTCAGTGTCATTAATGAATCCAAGTCATAATTTTAAAAACCACATCAACATCTTACTGTTAAGCTCATTAAAATTTCCTACTCTATACGAATAAAAAATTAAAAGCCATTTTTCCTACTAATTTTTCTGCAAGTAGCAAAATTCTTTAAATTTTTAGGGGTTTTACTATTGGCAAAGGAAAATAAAAATAATTAACTAAAAATAATTAAGTAAAGCAAAAAAAATAATAATAGACCCTGATTCAAAACAAATAGACCAATGACCAAATATTTAAAGCACATGGGCAACCTATTGACATTTTTTGTAGTTATTAATGGATCCTTATATTTTCATTGAGTGCCCGAGTATGTTTTATCATCAGTTGCCACATTTGCTGAGATGGTAAGTCATTGAATCCTTTTTGTCTGTAAAGGGTGTATTCTGGTTGAATTTAATAAATAAATAAATAAATAAAAGATTTAAAGATTTAATGGAATGGAACCATGATCATCCTTAAAAACTTAATAGGTGGTATTAGACATTAGTGTACTTACCACGGTTAAAGTGGGGTTACCATGGTCATGTCTAAACCAAAGGCTGAACTGTTGGAAAACATTTTTAATATGGTGGGGCCGTGATTTTCACCTGTTATCTAAAATTGACAGGGGTGAAATACTTGTTCAAATATATTTTTAATGAAATGGGAATTGTTAAAAATGGAATAATTCAAAATGGTTGGGGTGACCAACTACTAGGTAAGGTAATATGATGAAATTTAGTATAATTTCAGAAAATACTGAATAAGTAAATTAATAATTCAAATTGTAAAATATATTGAAATGTAAAATATAAATTCAAATATTAAAATATAACAAGGGGTAAAATATACTAATCAACTATACACAAAAATCTAAAATGAGTAAAAAAGTGTATAAAATTCCAGATGAAAAGAAATGCTTGAAAAATTGGGTTGGGCTTTTTTCAATTTATCTAAATAAAACACTTATCAACACAAATATGATTAAAATATGGATTAACATAACACATACACTAACACAAGTATCTATTTACAAAAATGTAGAACTTTAAATGGGCTTATCTGCATTTATAAAAGAGGAATTAATAAAATAGGACTCTAAATAATGTAAAATAGGACACTAAATTTTGGACACCATCAAAATGCGCGTGTATTATTGATAATATTTAGTTTAAAAACATGTAGCCTGTTTAAGCAATTTATTAAAAATATGTCAAAAACATAAAAAAAACAAGTGACTTTATTTTTTGGTGATCGCACGTATTCTCCACCGGATAAATATAAAAAAATAATAACTGCTACTTTAATTTTTACCAGTTTTAACGCGCATGGAAAATATCAATCACAAAATTTTCTAAAATGTTAATAATAAATTTTAAATCCCACAAGAAATAAAAACATAAAGCTAATAAAAATTTTAAATATTAATTTTGTTAAAATCTTTAAAATCCCTTTAATACAGTAACAGTATTTTAAATAAACTACTTTAAAACTCCATGAACGCTGTCAAAATTTTAAAATTTTCACTCTAATAAGAGTGTTTTTTTTTGTTGTCTTCCTCCTTATTAAATACTTTTCATTCACACAAACATTTCCATCCCTTGGTACTTTCGGCAATAACACATTCATAGTCAACATAAAATAAAAAATAAAAACAGTGTTTAATGTAAAATAAAATATATTTTTCTTTTTTTAATGAGAATATTTAAAAAAAAAAAAAATGATGGAAATGGAGAATCTGCATTTTTATTATTGTTAATAAAAAAAAGGTTAAAATAAAAATAAACACATAACCAGCACAATAAAACTGTTTTTTTTCAAAATTATCTGTATTTTTAAGCTGAAAAAACACCACTCTCAACTAAAAATAAATAAAAAGAAACATACCTGTAAATAAAATTATCCAAGTCCTTTTTTTAAGAAAGAAAAATTTAATTATAAAACAAACATAGTATTATTTTTCTTTTCAATTAAATTTTGAATGATAAAAAAAAAACTAAAACAACACTTTTGGTACTCGCTTATCAAATATTCGTCTGCTGAAAAATAGAAATAAATCAATTTTCTACAAAGTTTAACAATGTGTCAATCAATGGCAAGGAACGAAACACAGACTCGAAACTCTTTGTCCCGACCTTTGGCCTTGAAAAGACTCTCGTTCTGTTCTTTATTCAGTTAGTTCTCAGCTGATTAGAGAAAAAAGAAAAAGATCGCAAATAAAGAATTTTGAGTTGAAGTCCTAACGTAACATCACAAACGCAAACTGTTCTACGATCTTCTTGAAGAGTTTAATAAAATAAAAGTTTAAAGTCATTTCTTTTCTTTTATCAGGGAGTGTACTAGTAAAAATAAATATCGGAGTGAATATAATTTTTTCTTCTTTCTTTTTGTTTTCTCGATCGTTTGAGGATCATTTTCCAGTGATACGAACATGAAGTCTTTCAAGGAAGGCTATATTGGAATAATCCCATAAATTAGCAGAAATATGGAGTAAGGTTTCCGTCCTAGATTAATTTATGACACAATTTTTCAATCAGTAAATTAATACGAGAAGTAAATTTTCGATGTGGGTGAAGAAAGTCCGGGCCAGGATTCGAACCAGGGATGTATTGGCTGAATAACTTTTATCGCGTCTCTAGTGTAAATGCTACATACGTACATGTTCCACATTCTGAGAAAACTGTAACTGATCCCAAATCACACACCTTTATTTCAAAAAATAAATTAATAAAAAAATAAAAAAAAAAATGTTTTCTTCTCCCAAGCAGTAAATTTACTGCTGCAGTTTACACTTTTTCTTTCGAACAACAATGGACCTTTTGCACGCAACCTGAGGTCAAGGCTAAAATTCGGCTGCTGGCGGTATTTACTGGAGGTATTTAGCGTAGCAATGTATGGAGTGTGAGTAATTAATGCTTGTTTGTTAAAAATACCGGAAAAGAATTCTTTCTTGTAGCAGCATATATTTGAAATGTTGTAATATAAAATCAAAGTTGTTGTTCTGCTTGCAAAAAAAGTATTTAAATTTGTAAATATTCCTTTAAAATGTATCCATTCAACATGGATCAGGGCTGAAGTCTAGCTAGTCTCTTCTAGCGATGTTTGTGCCTGCGCATACTGGCATTCTGGCGGTGCAGTGGATGGAATAACAGATAAGCATATCGCCAGCTCTGGCGTCTGACGTCATGGGCATAAAGTGCATTTTGAGTGCTGTTTCTTAATTGGAGGGGGACAATTTCTCAAGGTGTTAAAGGGAATAACCATATACACCTCCTACACGTGACGTTGCATGCTTCATCTGGTGCCCAAACATAAGGCAACTGTGGTGATTTCACATTTGTAAACATAGTGATTTGTGCTTCATTTTTTTAAGCACTTGGAAAAATAATACAAAATAATAAAAATCAAAATTAAACAGATAGACCACACGTGCTTTAAACGGTAAGCGGGGAATTATGATGTTTTGTTTGGGCTCCAGATGTGTACCAGATTACAGTATTAGTCATTGCTGTGACGTGATTGCAAGGGGTCTATACTCGGAGACCTCTGAACAGGCCCCTACCTACCCGGGATTCTGCCCAGTTTAGAGGGTTTGGTTGTAAGGGGTCTATACTCGGAGACCTTTGAACAGGCCCCTACCTACCCGGGATTCTGCCCAGTTTAGAGGGTTTGGTTGTAAGGGGTCTATACTCATGTGTATGCTGGAGAATTTTAGACGAAATTTGGGAGTTGAAAATGGAGTTTATACACGAGTTAGTAAAAACAGAATATATTTTTGTCCAATTATTGGTGAATAGGCTTTTAAATAAAGTATGCGTTTTGTTCGGAGAGAAAAATAAAAGTAGACAATAGTTGAGATTTCCTGCGATTGACAAAAAGAAAAAAATATCTACAATACACCCTGTAATATTTCTGCACCCATTTTCTTGATATAGAATTCGTTGTACTGCAACGTTATTAACTTAACATTTATATCCCTTAAAAAAAGTTTAACTTGAGAACGTTTCTCGTTTCCACTCCTGAAAATCCTACAATGCAAAGATGTACTACTTTATTTTAGCAAGTTGTTATCCTCGTAAATAAGACTAGGATAATTTTTTGAATTTTATTTTTATTTTTCAACCCCTTGGAGGGCGGTGGGATAAAACATATCTCACTTATTTGCAAAATGCCTCATTGACACCAGAATTTTGAAATGAAGATTTTAATTTTACCATGTTCCTAAAAAAAGCTTTTATCTATTTTGAAATAAATTTGTTTTTAAATTTTGGTATCGATCAATCATTTCAGCATTTTCAAAACAGAAATGCTTTGACCCTCAAAGGGTTAAGTATCATTAAATTTCCCGAATATATTTTTTATTAACTTGATTATTAATTAGTTTTCCACATACGACCAGAAATGGGGATTGATTTATTCACGAAAATTCTTTTTTTTTAATTTTGCTTAAGAATTTAGGAGTTTGATATTTACAAGTATATACGATAATAAAGTTTTATCTACTGGACCAGTAAATTCTCATCCTAATTGTCCTTAAGACCTATCACTTATTTTATAAATTGCAACGCTGCATTCTCAACATGTGACCGAAACAAAGTCATTGATCAATATCATAAAAATGTGAGACAGGGGAGTGCGAAGAGAAAATTGCGCCCGGGATGAATTTTCAATTTTGTCCCCCCATCTTATTTTTTTAGTGACAGACCAAAAATAACGTTTTTAGTATAAATTTGGCTCCTTTTAAATAATCGCCACCCCCTTTTCACACAGTGTTGATGTGAGATGTTCGTAGAACACATTAAAGATTGTCATTATTTTATATTAATTTTTAACACGATTTTTCAATCGGTAAATCAATTATAACAGATGTAAATTTTCCATGTGGGTGAAAAAAGTCTGTTTTCTGCAGTTCCATTTATTGACCTTCAATTTATTCTGTTGAGCTGATCCATAGTATCAGACCAGATTGTGTTATTATTTGGGTGAAATAGTCCTCCAGTGTTCGTGCACGGGATGGCTCAGTTGGAAGAGCTTTATCGGCTTCAGCCAATGCATCCCTGGTTCGAATCCTGGCCTGGCCTTTCTTCACCCACATGGAAAATTTACATCTGACATAATTGCCATTATTGTTTATTCATATGTATATATATTTTTTTCATCTTTCTAGAATAAAAAAAGCTTTAAATTTAGGAAAATTTTCAAAATTCAGTTTTCCCAATAAATTTCTGATTTCTAATCAGCAAAAAAAAGAAAAAAAAAATTGTTAAAACTACCTAATTATTGTCTCAGACAAAAAAAAAATACATAGAATCCTGTTCTGATTATCTATATTACGCTACTCAGACAAATCTCTATTACACTTTTTACGGATATAGCACGTTCTTGCCTTGTTTTTTTTTTTTTTTTGCTATTTCCGTTTTCCTTGAAGCGACAAATATGCCATCTCCTGATAGGTTGAATTTTCTTTTCATTTGGTGTTGTGGAAGAAGGAAAATGGTTTCCTACAAATCTCATGGCGCTGGCTGATTTTTGATAGCAGACAATTTCTTTTTTGCTTCTATTATTATTCTCTGCTTTCCTTTCAATTAATTTCAGTCTGAAATTTAAGTTTTTAAGTCTACCTCCCATTTTCTTGTAGAGTATGAATGAAGTCCAGACAATTATATCCCATCAAAAGCATAAATGTGAAAGAATGTCATGTTCGTTTACGGTTTCACCAATAAAAGATGTGAAATCTAACAGGCAACCAGAATATTTCGAAGCTCCTATCATGCATAATGTTCTTCAATTTATTTAAACGATTTGTTATGTTATTTGCTACTTAATAAAGCAACTTTGCGAGTTTTCTCTTATTCAAATTTCTGTACTTGGTAGATCTGACCTTAAAGTGAATTAAGTTGTTAACTTACACATAACTCATACATTTCTCATACGCATAAGTTCATAAGTTACACTTTTTTAACTTACACATAAGTTAGTTAACTTCGACATACTTTATATTAAAACATACAAATAACGCCTGCATTCAAATCATAAAGTTATATACGAATATTTTACAGGCATACATACGGTAAATACATGGGCGGATGCAAGGACTCTATTTGGGAAGGGGGGCAATACTAAATGACATATTTTCTGTTGTTTATGTCATTTCTTGCAGTTAATTATTAAATGTTTATGAAATACTGCGAATGAAAATACTATAGACTCTCTATTATCTGACACCCAGTTAACCAACATGTTTGGTTAAGAAATCCTTTTTATTATATAAACCCCCTTTTCTCCAGTTTATAGTTTATTGTTTGTGACGAAAAATTAAAAATGCTACAATATGTCTGTCTGTTCAACAAAAATCGCCGTTAGAAACATCGGATTAGATTGATATTTGGTAGTGGATCTCGGATCTAGCTATAATTTTTGGTTTACTTTGGTTGAAATATTCGAAAATACAGAACACTTCTTTTTGATGATACAGAACTGCAGAACACTTCTTTCGTGACAATGCATTCTCATGCCAATTAAGACAATTTTCAAATTGTCTATTTGTTAACAATATAAGTACTACACACTTTATTTTCATTATCAAAACGTGTTATGGTAAGCGAATCTAATGAAACTGGAACCTATCAAAACTTGCTACGGTAAGCCTCGTTGCATGACAATACGAGAATATTTTTGCTTGTTAGAGCAAGGAAAGACATAAAAACTGAATTTATAAATTATTTTAAACTACGTCGGAACGTATTAAAAACGCTTTATTTTTATTTCAGTATAACAAAGAGGCAATACCAAAGCCAAAAAGTATTCATAAAATACAATATCTAAAAACTTCGAGCGTGATTTGAAAAGTTCGCGAAATGAATCACAAATATCAGCATCAGTTGGAGTAAAATATACGTAACTGATAGTTCAACTATCTTGCACACAAAATTATTTAAGTCAAAGAATACAAAGTTTGAAGATATTCCAATTATTAATTGTTGTGAGGGTACGACCAGAGAATTTGTGTCACATACACATATAGACAATTAGAAATTTTGCATTGTTACCTTATTACGTTTTATACTTATGCAGCTTATGCTAAAACTGCACACATATCAAGCGTTTCAAAACAATGATGAAATTTGTAGTAAATTAACATAGCTGCTCCAGCTGGTGGCAGGGGTGATAACGAATGCGCGGGTTTTTAGTGTGACATCATATATGCGTAGATGTCTATTATCTCCTCATCTCTTGCGCATATTTTCTGAAATTTTACTCAATCATGCCAGAATAATCAAATCTACCAGATTTATTGCAAAATATTTTTCTTACAGTTTGTTTTGACACAATCTTGTACATTACCAAAAAATTGTCACAATATCATTTTAATAGCGGGAGAAAAAGTACTAATGCTACGAAAAATATTGACTTTTACTTTTATTTAAAATGACAATGCGACTTTTTTTAAAATACACATATTTTTAATAAAAAAATATCTGTAACAAATATTTTGCAATAAATCTGGCTGACTTGATTAATATATCATGACTGAGAGAATAGCTTGAAATTTATGATTGAATTTTCAATATGAATTCTCGAAATAGCTTTGACTGTTAAAAAAAAAAAAAAAAAAAAAAAAAAAAAAAAAAAAAAAAAAAAAGAGTGAGAGAGAATCTAATCTATTATTTTATGAAAATTATTGTCTAGAATTGCAAAATATTTAAATAAATAAATGAACAATATTTCTTTGTTTAACAAAACAACATTTAATACATGCATTTAAAATTAAAGTTATTCCGAATATACGTATAATGAGATAGGTTTTTAATTAAAAGAATGAGATGTTTGCAAGTTAAATAATAAAAGTCGATACGACAAAGAAAACATTGGATTTTTATCGTCTGCAATCGGTAAATTAAAAAAAGGAGATAAAGTTGAATATTTTATTTAGTATTAAATTCTATACATATTCTAAACATTGATAAACATCATATTCTCATAGGAAATACAACGGTGTATACATTTTGTATAACTTAACACATCAAGAATTTAGTAATATATGATCCTACTCGAAAATTCTGCCTTTACATATTAACTACTTACTAAATTTAATGAGTCATCTTTCATTACATTAAAAACATAATTAAAATCGAACATATTTAAATCAGCGATATTTGTATCGCATAATTAAATGATATTTCATTTTAGTATATTTTATGTTAATATTTTGTCCTACTACACTTATTTAATCTATTTTTATTTATAAAATTTCAAATCTAAAATTTATTCTACGCAATATTTTAAACTAACATTTCATAGAAACAGAAAAGTTCTGTTGCCATTCACACAAAACAAATTTCAATCTACTTGAATAATAATCCTCTTGATCACCCCTATTTCTAAAAGGCGTAGACCTTGACTCCGCCATTAATCTTGCAGACACCTCTTTTATAGGTCTTGGTACTCTTGACTAGAATACTGCTTTAGCTAATACTGTTTATTGGTATTGACAGATTTTCGCTAGATAATGGAAGAAACCAAAAACTTTTCGAGCTTAAATTTCCAGACATCAATCTTTGCAGCAAAATTCTACATTTTTTGCAATAGAAATCATTAATGAAGCATTTTTTTAATAGTGGTGTTAAAATTTTTGGTTGCATTTCTTCTGCAACAAACGTTCAAGTAAAAAATTCGAGAATCGCTGAACGAATCCCGAATACACTTTAATGAAAGAGAACATTGTTGAACTAACATGATGCAATTGTTGAATTTAGATATTTTTCCCCAGAAGATGGGTATTTTAACACTCAATGCATCACTGTGACGCATTGTAACATCTAACAATATCATACTGTTGCAATTTCTCAACAAAGCAAATCGATCTTTTCAACTTCTTAATCATTTAATTGTTGTCGTTTGCTTTAATAATTCCAACAAATTTTTGGCTTACTAATATCTATCCACAATTTTTATCTCAATTTCGTAAAATACAATTAATAATCTTACTGTCCATAGAATATAATTCGAAATGAGAAAGGAGAATTACTGCTCAGCCGTAGTCTTTTGCTCAACTTTGTTACTAACCTGCATTTACGCTGCTAATTTATTATCTCATCACATGGTTCATTTTCGAGGAAGTAAGCATTCCTACATTGAAATATAACTAAGTTCTACAGACCCCTTGCATTGACGTCACAGTAACGACTGATGCTGTAATCTGGTGCACATCTGGAGTCCACATAGAACGTCATAATTCAATTTTTGCCGTTTAAAGCACATGTGGTATTTCTGTTTAGTTTTGATTTCTTATATTCTTGAATATTTTTCTAAGTATTTAAAAAATGAAGCACAAATTACGATGTTTGCAAATGGGAAAACATGACATTTGCCTTAAATTTAGGCGCCAGATGAAGCATGTGACGTCACGTGCAAGGGGTTTATAATGGAAAACGTGTAATAGTCTAACATTAAAAATGTGCTATTTTTTGTAAAATATTACAGTTATTGAAATGAAACAGGATAATGTTAGAAGCTTTACCTTTTTGTTGACACACATTTATTTGATTAAAATAAAGTAGAATAATGATGCACATAATATTTGAAAAGCTTCACAACATAAAAGAACAGATGAACAGTCTTCACACTATTTACACAAAAACTAAAAATAAATAAAAATAACTTTGAAACATATATTAGCTTCAGTTTGAAGCAGTTCTTGATGAATAGCTATTAATCGTTTGAAAAAATAACGGATAATAATGGATTTTTAATCCTTGTCAAAAGTTTGTCCCCTTCTGCTACCTGAGTCATTCCTTAACTGACTGTTTTAAAAGTCTGTTTCAGAAAAACTAATAGAATTGTCTAGTGCTGCCATCTGGTGGCAGGTTCTGGTACAAAAAGCAATTGTCTAACATCTCCCGTTTTGTGATAGAATCTGACATCCTTATCCATATGATGGATAAGGTTTCTGCAAAACTCAAATTTGGCCTTTGGCAATAGCTTTGTCATTCTGTCTGCTATCATTTCATTATTTAATAGATATTTGACATCTATAACATTTTTCGTTTTCAAATCTCGTATGTAATGATACTTTGTATCAATGTGTTTAGTTCGCGATTTAAACTTTTCACTTTCAACCAATTTAATTGTTGATTGATTATCTTCAAAAATTTTAATTTGAAAATGTTGTTGTAATTTGAGATTTTTACATAGTTTTAAAATCCACACTTCTAGAGTTCCTTGTGACAGTGCCACATATTCAGCGTCGGGTGACGATAATGTCGCACATGTTTGCTTTCTCGATAACTAAGAAATGCAACTATTGCCTAAGAAAATCACATTTCCTGAGGTTGATTTTCTATCTGTAAGATCTTGACCCCAGTCATCATCTGAGTATGCAACTATATTAGGGTAATCTTCTGAAGAAATATAGAGAGAAAGATCTTTTGTGGTTTTTAAGTATCTTATCACTCTCTTAACAGCATTCCAGTCTTGGATTATTGCATCTTCGACTTAGTATATGCGTAGGGGCAGTTATGTCAGGTCTTGTACATCAAGAAATATATAAAAGACTTCCTATAGCTTGTCTGTAGTTATCATTTGATGATAAAAGATTTTCTTCTTTATTTAAACTATAACAGTTTGTTTTCATTGGGGTAAAAGTTGGTTTGGCTTCTTCAAGCTGACAATCTTTAACTAATTGATTTATTTTATTTCTTTGTGACAGCAGATAACTTCCATCTTCTTTTCTGTCACTTTCTATACCTAAGAAATATTATGCTTCTCCTAATGATGTTATGGGATAAGAGTTCTTTATATAGTTTATTACTTCACTTTCCTCTTCTGAGCTTATCAACATATCATCCACATATAGTATGAGATGAATTGTCTTCTTTGATTTTTCTTTCATAAACAAACATGGATCTGCTTCACTTTGCTTAAATCCACATGCCTTTATAGTATTTTCTATTTCTTCATTCCAGCATTTGGTGGCTTGCTTGAGATGAGCTTATATGGCCTTTTTCATTTTATAGACTTTGTCTTTATTTACTTCATCTTGAAAGCCTTCTGGTTGAAGCATGTATAATTCTCCATTATCTAATTTGCCATGTAGAAAGGCTGTTTTAACATCTACTTGGAATACTTTGGCTTTACGATAAGTTGCACAGGTCAGAAAAACTCCAATAGTTATATGTTTGACGACAGAATAGAAGGTTTCATCATAATCAGTGCCTAGTTTTTGAGTGAAACCTTTGACAACTAATCGTGCTTTGCATTTTATTTATTCTCCATTTTTATCACATTTTGTTTTATCCATTTATAGCCAATTGCGCGCGTACCTTTTAGTAAAGTAACAAGCTCAAATACTTCATTTTCTTTTAAAGAGTTAAATTCTTCTTTCATAGCTTGAAACCATTTCTGTTGATCTTTTACTGGTAATTTTAAAACATCTTTAAAAGTTTCCGGATCATGAGTTTTGGAATAACTGTATTCAGTTTTGTAAGAAAATCTTTTTGGTAGAATTCCTTTTGTCTCTCTGTTAGAAATTCTTCTCTGTGAATTATTTTCACTTTCTTCTGTTATTGGGATATCTACTGATTTTCCATCAATTTCTATTTCTTCTGCAGTATTTTCTATTGGAATAGATTCACAATCATTTTCATGTTTTTTTTCTGAAAAATTGAAATGTATTAAATCAGAAGTTCGCTCTTTAAGATTTTCTGGGAAAAAAATTTTCCCCGTTATATTTTCAAAAAACTTTACTGTTCTGCTTATCACATTTTTTCTTCCGCCAGTGTAAATTCGATATCCCTTGCTTCTTAACTCGTAACCAACAAAAACTCCTTCCGTGGCTTTTTCATCAAATTTTTGCCTCTTCTGTTTATGAACAACCACATATGTTTTGCATTCAACTTTAAGGTGACTCAAATTTGACTTATGTCCATTCCACAGTTCATATGGTGTCTTTTCAGTTGATTTTGTGGGTAATTGATTTTGTAAGTAGGCTGCTGTAGCTACGGCTTCTGCCCAGAATATTTTTGGTAATTCAGCATTTATAAGCATAGCTTTACACATTTCAATTAGCGAGCGATTCTTTCTTTCTGCGACTCCATTTTGAGATGACGAATATGGCGTTGTTTTTTCATGGTGTATTCCTAAGTTTTTTAGGTAGTTACTAACATATTCGTTGCAATATTCTGCTCCATTGTCAATACTCAAAGATTTAATCTTCAATCTAAATTTGTTTTTTGCTGATGAAACATACTCTTTTAATTTATCAAATACTTCATCTTTAGAGGAAATAAAATATGCTTGTGTATAACGAGAATAATCATCAATAAATGTAACGAAATATCTTCTTGATCCCATACTATTTGTTTCAATAGGACGACAGACGTCGCTGTATATCAGATCAAGGGGTTTTCTACATCTGTATTGCGTTTCTTTTGGAAATGAGTTTTCTGTTAGCTTAGCTTTTATACAACTTGAACATTCAGTATTATGAGAACAATTATTGACAGTAATACCTAAAGCTAAATCATCCTTTTGAATTTTCTTGATGTATTCCAAATTTCTATGACCCAGCCTTTGGTGCCATTTTAGTATGCAATTGACATTAGAACAAACAGGTAATATTTTTTTAAGCGCTATATACTTTTTTCATTTGTGGGTATTATTTTTAATTCTGTATAACCCCTCATCAGCTTTTGCATTTGCAACTAATATGTTACCCATTTTAATTAAACACATATCATCTTTAAATGTTACAACAAAACCTTTCTCAGTGTAAGACTTTACAGACAGTAAATTACTGTCTAACTCGGGAACATAGAGCACATGATCTAGTGTAATTTTATTTGTTTGACCATTAAGTGTTTCACTATTAAAAGAAAATTTACCCTTTCCTTTTGCAGTTAACTTAGTTCCATTAGCAATTGTAATTGTATCTTTACTTGAATTTTTTAATTCTGAGAACAGTTCTAAAAAATTAGTTAAATGAAAAGACGCACCTGAATCAATAACAAAAGTTAATTTTTTGTTTGGATTTCCATTTTGTTGAAATTTCATAATAAAACTTGAAGAATTTGATTCTTTCATTGATTCATAATAGTTTTGAGAATTTGATAGATTTTCATTTTGACTAGCAATAGAAGCAGATAAATTGTTTTGTTTTTTATACTGTTGACGTGATCTATCTAGGGTAAAATTTGGCTTTGTTTTCCTATTGTTGTTATTCTTTGAGTGAAAACTATCTTCACGGTTGTGATTTTTTTAAAAATTTGTTTAGTCTCGATTCTTCTAAGATATTCATCAATCAATTTGGTTTGAACATATTTTAATGATAAATCTGTTTCATATTTGCTTTCAATAGCAGTTAAAAAGATACTATAAGAATTTGTTAAAGAGCAGAGCAAAATAATTATTAAATTATCTTGTATTACTTCACCTATACTTCTTAATTTTTCTGCCAATTATAAGACAGAATTTATATGTTTCTGCATTTTAACACTTTCATTATATTTAATGAAATACAACTTCCTAAGAAGATAAAGTTTATTTGTTAAATTTTCCCTTTCATGTACAGATTTCAATTGATCATAAGTTTCTTTAGCAGTATTAGCATGTCTAACATGATCAATGTAAAAATCTGAGATATTTAAACAAATTAATGCTCTAGCATTTTTATCATTTTTCACCCAATTGTCATCATTTTCTTTTTTAGGTTCAAACACATCATATAGACCATTTTTGATTAAAAATTGTTCTATTTTGAGCTTCCATACTGAATAGTTATCATGAGTTAAGTTATCAATATAATGAGATTCTTTAAGACTAGACATTATTATATAATAATATTTGCTTATTTCACAGTAAATAAAAGTGTTTATCTTATTAAATTACAACAACAAAAAAATTATAAACTCAAATATAATGCTAATGATGAAATAAGAACATAATAGAATTCTTCAGAACAATTTTTTAATGTTACTTCTGGTTTCCGAAAAAAACTTCTTAAATATTAAAAATTCTTTGTATTTGTATTTTCAAATTTCTTTTCACATAAAAAAATATTACTTTTGGTTTCAAAACAAAAACAATTCTTTGAATTTACTTATATATCATTCACTTGTAAAAAATACAATTTTCAGAAAAAAATTATTTCTTTTGAGTTTAAGTATTATATTTTCTGTTTTGATATTATTATATTTAAATTTTGAGAACTCAGTCTCACAATGAAAAATGTTGGAATGCTATTCTATAAGGCATGAGTAAGTAGGTTCCTCAATAATAAAAAAATTAATGTCAAAAGCTTTACCTTTTTGTTGACACACATTTATTTGATGAAAATAAAGTAGAATGATGGTGCACAAAATATTTGAAAAGCTTCACAACATAAAAGAACAGATGCACAGTCTTCACACTATTTACACAAAAACTAAAAATAAAGAAAAATAACTTTGAAACATATATTAGCTTCTGTTTGAAACAGTTCTTGATGAATAGTTATTAATCCTTTGGAATAATAATGGATAATAATGGATTTTTAATTCTTGTCAAAGGTTTTCAGTCTTTTGCTACTTGTCATTCCTTGACTGATTGTCCTAAAAGTCTGTTTCAAAAAAGCAAATAGAATTGTCTGGTGCTGCCATTTAGTGGCAGGTTCTGGTACAAAAAACAATTGTCTAACAGAAACTCGTGCTATTCAAAATTTGGGATACATTCAAACTTATTTTAGTGATAATTTCTTGAACTCGTGCAAATCAATTCTTCCAATATTAATAATAAATTGACTTTTTTTGTCTGATATTTTTGATTGCGAAATTCAAATATTTCATGATATCAACCAGGAAAGGACATTTTTAGAAACGTCTACGTTAACAAAAATTGGTAATAAATTTTTACTTTATCAACCATTGCGAGTATCGTCATGGCGACGTAGACAAATCGTATCGCAGAGTTGTTAATCGTAGACCAATCAGATATTTAAAGACTTATTAGTGTATTGATCAGGATTATTTGTGGTCTTTTGTGAAACGGAGAGTATAATGAAAGGTCAAGTGACGTCATGTGGATAAAATCGAGGCAAAAAAGACAGGCTATCGTAGTACATTCCAAGTATCTTTTTTATAGGCCGCTGAAGTCACATGATATTCATATGCACCAATGAAAGTGTACAAAAAAAGCGTAATATCACTCAAGCGGTCTGTAAAAAAAGACACGTAAGGTGCACCGCGGTAGCCTGCCTTTTCCATTAGCCTTGGTAAAATTACTATGGAACCACAGTAATTTCCCGTCTTTATAACTCCTTATATACAGAATAATTCAGGCGTTCTGATTAATCCACAACTAACAGCTCAGTAATATAATTGATCATTGATCAATGTGGCCATGATGATTCTTGCAATAATTACTAAAACAAAAATGTACTAGATAGACTAGTTAGCGGAAGTGTTTGCTTGTGAACATGCCTTTTCTTATAAAGACTAAGAATTTGCTAGTTTTAGTTTTTCGAGCCGTGACGTAAACCGTCCTTTTCTTATATGTGTTGGTTTTGGCTTACTGACTGACATCAAATGCTTTTACTGTGGTAGTTTTCATATATAGATTCTAAGTTTTTGTACTTAAATCGGGATTCAAATTTTCATTACATCTTTCAACACCTTCGGTAATAAGTATATGTCGTATAAATTAAAATTTTATTATTTTAACACAATCTTTCTCATTAACAGAGAAATCAAAAAAGTTCTTTTTTTTTAACTATTTAGAAAAATTGATCTGGTTAAAAGTCGAATCGTGAATTCTAGTTTAATATACCAATGCTCGGACAACTGAGACAGTAACGGACCGACGCAATTAACTCAGAGAACCTTTTGTCAATAATATGTCATCTGCCATATTAAATAAGCGAAAAGAATTAACCACAGGTAAAGGAATCCTACTAAATGATGGATACGTAATATAGCATAGGCAATTTAATTTAGAGGTCAAGGATTCGACTCCTGATGTAGATACGTTACCCTTCAGAAGGAAGGTCTCCTGCATTCTCCAAAAAATCTGAAAAAAATTAGTGAATGTTCTTCGCATAGGGATATATATGTTTATAAAATAAAGAATACTGCCCAGTTAAACTGATGGCATTGAGCTCACAGGCTACAAATACTAATTGTACATTAAAGCCTTATATTTTCAAGGGTTAATTCCGTTCGAAAAAATATTAAGAAGGGGAAACAGCTCTCCCCTTTCCTCTTTTTTATACTTAATCATTGAACCTCCTATGCTATCAAAGACATGCTTTATCATATAAAAAATCTATATCCAAAATTCAGAGCAAATGAGATAATTCTTAATAAAAACCCATTTAGTATTTATATAATTTAAAAGAAGTTATCCCCCTCTTTTATACTTAACCATTAAACTTCCAAAACTATTCAGAGATTTGAACGAAATCTGAAACTTCTGCTTGAAAAACCCATTTATATAAATTAAGGGGGTGGGGACATTAGAACCCCTGTTCCCCCTATTTATACTTATTCAATGAACACCTAATAACAGTCAAGGAATCGCCTCATCAGAGTGATCCTAATCTAAATTTTGAACGAAAACTTAATTCTGCATGAAAATCCCATTTATATCAACTAAGGGGAGGGGCATGAGCCCCTCCCCTTAGTACACTCGTAGAGAAATTAAGGTTACTCCCATGTACCCCCATGTACACTCGTAGAGAAATTAAGGTTTTTATGAAAACAGGCCTGAATTTTTCCAAGTTTTTTGCTTATAATCTGCAGAGTTCTTATTATAAAATAATGTTCTTTACTGAAAATATGACAAACATCATTGTACACAATACCCTGTCATCAGAATTTAAAAATAATAAAAATTGTATGAAAAATGAGTATGTTTAGTAAATAATTTTTCATTGCGCATGCGTTAACGATATCAAAATGTCATTTGCATATTGTGTTAGCTAAATGTATAGAGCAACTTCTGTAAAAGTTTCAAAAACATAGCTTGAAAATTCTGAAAATGGTCGCCTATAGAATCAACTAAAAATCCGTTATTCCTAAAGGAAGCAAAAAAATCAGGGGTTTTACCTAAATAGAGTTGTACGTGCAATATTGTGTAGGCACTAAACAATGGAATATGGATACACCCCCTCAACTTTTTGCTTTATTTAGGGAATAAAGGATTTTGATCTCATTCTATCAACGATAATTTTCAGAATTTTTAAGCTATGTTTTTGAGACTTTCACAAAAGTTCTCTATACATTTAACTTACATAATATGCAAATGAAATTTTAATAGCGTTCACGCATGCGCAGTAAAAAATTATTTAGTAAACCTGCTCATTTGTCATACAATTTTTATTATTTTTTTAATTCTGATGACAGGGTATTATGTACAATGATGTTTGTCATTTTTTCAAAAAAGAAAATTATTTTATATTAAGAACTCTGCAAATTATAAGCAAAAAACTTAGGACTGTTTTTATAAAAACCTTAATTTCTCTACGAGTATACATGCTATTCTTGTAAAAGTTAACACAGTACATTACAATAAGCCAATTAATCATAATGTGCCGTTTGAACGCTTTTGCTACATTAGTTTTGACAGGGTTATCCAAAAGATCTTCGTTATTTTTCAATTTGTTGACGGTCCCCTGTTCGATTTCGGGGAATACTCTTCGCGAAAATAGATGACGCGTACTATTTTGTTTACACACCTGGAGTTTCAGCACATTCTGATTCATATTTCTTTCATTACTTAAAAATAATTACTTAATTACCAATTATGCTTAACTTTTGGACACCAGTGTAGATATATGTGTATAATACATTAAATCTCACATTGTTTATATTTAAATTCATTAAGTACTATTTACACGTATTCTAAAAACCCAAAAATTTTTAGCTACATTAAAATCGGATGCTTTTGGCGAAGAAAAGTGCTGCTTGCCAAATCGCGTGACGCATTTGTCTTTTCACACCAAATAATCGAAAATATTTTATTTTTTACACTCTTTCTACTGTAATTCTGCCGCTAATTTTGACTGACCAATTATTCCATATAAGTGTTTTAATTTTTTTCTCAAAAATTCTGAGTATGTCCAGTATGGAGACCTTCCTTGTCAGTTAGAAAAATAAATTATAACTCGTATATATCAAAAAATACATTTGCATTACTTAAACTAATTAAAACATTCTTAATATTGAACACATCTTTTTAAACTAGGGGAGATAAATACAGACAAGACTGAAACAAAGCAGCACTATTATCCAGGAGCTCGACGACCAAGAAACCACCATTTCCAGGAACACCACCCCACGCATAAAGATCGCCATAATTTCGTCAAGCAGTTGCAACGTAGTTCGGATATTGCGACCAGAATAAATAACAAGGCTTACGGAAGAAGATCGGAACTAACACTCTTAAGAAACGGCTACATATGGAATAAAATCAGATCGAAACCTCGTTTAGTACTCAAAAGAAACAACTTCAAATTACACAATTCTAAAAAGCAAGTACAAGGGAAATCTGGCTCAGGATTCACAAGAACTGTTTTCGATCACGAAAGCGCCAAAAAGCAAGTCAGGTCGAAACCCAGTTTAGAGTCTAGAAGACACAACTTCAATTTCTACAGCGATAAAAAGCAAGTCAGATCTACACGTGATGCGTCCATTCCGCCCACGATTTCGGACTTGGAGAATGTAAAAGAAACAAAATCGAGTTTTAAAGAGTCAACAAATATATGTTTTTCCAAAACTCCCACCTTGATGATCATTGTTGGCGCATCCCTCTTTGTGATTGCATTGGTGGTCATCTTTGCAGTGACTTGTTCGTGGATCATAGCGACACGTTTCTTGAAAAACAGGAAGTCAGAGAACAACAATTTTGCAGCAGACAAATGGTGGTCGAATCCGAGCAGTTCTGGACTGTTGGGTTTCTTTAAAAAGAGGCAAGAAATCGATAATGAATCGTCGATAGGTGAAGAAACTAGTACGACACAGAAAAGTAGATGCACTTCGGCAAGTTTGTAAAGGAGATTCACAAATGTATGAACAAAAATCAATTTATAGGAAAAAAACACTCAAATAAACGACATTCTTAAACTGACTGAAGATTTTGTTTTGTTTGTGTGTGTGTGTCTAATTTAATTTCTATTGCAAATGTCAAATCAAAATAACTAAGATCAAAGCTAAAACGATGATTTTTCCTCCAACTTGAACAATCATTCATTTTGTTACCTTTCTACCCTTCTGTCCTATATCAACTGATAAAGAGCAGCTTTCAATTCAATACTTTAATCCAATTTTATTATTATGTATTTATTTCAAAAAATTGATTTATGTTTTGTGTCACGTTATTCGAAATTTAAGTAAAATTTACATGAATGATTTCATTGCATTAAATTATCCATTTCCATATATTTCAGCTAGTCGTTGGATACAATGGCACAAAGGAACAACTTACACAAATTTTATTTACAATTTTGAACAACGTGACACAAAAATAGATGAATTCACATGTAATACACGTCTTTAGTATATGCTGTCATTCATCGGTGAAAATCAAAATTTTCAATCTTGGTTAATTCACGGTAAGATATGTACATTGTAAATTTCGGAAAGTAAAAATGTTAGTATTATAAATGTTGTCAATAGCTTTAATATTCTTATTTTGTAAAATATAGCTGTAAACTGAATCTTATATTTTATGAATATCTCCTCTAAAATATTTAATCAATCACTGCATTATGTTTTTTTTAATTTGCAGTAAAACAGCTATTTTTTTTAAGTTTAAAAACCGAGTAATTAACTGCAGCAAAATCATATGTTGGAATATATTTACAAATATAAAAATACTTTATCAATATAAATTAAAAATATTTTAATAATAAACCCATTTTTAGTGATTATTTGACAAATTTTGGCAAACTTTTTCAGCATGTATAATAATTAGCTGGTATTTTTAGTTTCTTCAGATTTTATGGAAAACTTTTTTATTCTGAAAAACATAGCAGATATAAAAAATATGATTTGCTTTTTGTTTTACAAAATATCTATCTAGTCTACACAAAAAACAAATTCAAATTGAATTGATAATAACAATCAACTATTCTTTATTAACTGACATAAAAAAGTCAAAAGAAACATCTGAAAGTAAACATAAAATCACCAGAGAGGATAAAACCTTGGTAGTTATGTTCAATAACTCAAGCTTTAAAACACAGCGCCAAGTTCAATCGCAGACATTTTCCCACAAAAGTAGAATGATGAAAAGTGGAGTATGAGAATGAATACAGAAATGGGAATTTCATCACAAGATGAGAAGGGATTGGCGAAAAAAATATAGTCACATTTTTCACGCAGATTATATGGAAAATTAAAGTTTCACTAGAAACAGGCAACTCTTACTTGCTTTATCTAATACAGATTAATATTGTATAATAATTTGAAAAAATACCATTTCACAGAAAAAATATGCAAATTCACACCATGCAATTTAATTGTTCACATAACATAATGTTTGAGTCTGAGTTTTCCTGTTATTGTGACCATGCCGAGTGTTGGCATTTTTCTAATAAAACTTTTAAGTTCAAGGTTTAAGTTTGATAAAATCCCAATAAGTTTTCCCCCTCTCTTTCACTCATTCCTACAATGTTTCATAAATTATTTGAAAGTTTATTTGTTATATTTAAAGTTTATTAATGTTTGAAGAAAGGATTTAGAAGTTATGACATGGCTGGCTGGGAATTGAAAAAAGTAAACAAACTTTTACTCATATATTTTGCAAAGTTTAAATGTTAATTATTCATATATGTACATATACTACCTTTCTTAAATACAAACGACTTTTTATTTTATAATTAATGCAGAATAATTTAATAGATGGTTTATTTGTGAATGAAGAAACTTCACATTCCTAGCTTGCAAACTTAATGCCATGTTAACAGTTTTGAGTTATGGTAGGTTGGTTGGTAGCCAAATACTAGAGTTAATATTTTCTTGTTAAACTTCTTTATTAAACTATTGTTTTATTTAATTGTGACCATAACCTTTTCTTAAACTATGCTAATGTTTTTTATTAACTGTGATTGTAATGTTTTCGCCTGTATAAATAGTGATGCAGCAGTTTTAGTAGTGTGTACTTGCCTGGCCAGCAGTAACTCCACTGTTTATGTTTTGGAGTAGTTAAATATTCAAGCCATTTAGACTAAGTAAATTGAAGACATCTATAACTCTTTAGTTATGTTTTTAAGTGATTATGTTTTTATTATGAGTTCTTTAAATAAATGAGTTTAGTTTACTTTACTAGTTTTTCTTGAGACTTTAAACATCTACATCCTTTATTGAACTACAGCTGGCAAATGATACATTTATTTCTCCTCCCGCAACACTGGTAGCAGAGCGTGGTTTGTTACCATGTCTCTGCTTCCCAGCTGTTTGGATATTTTCAAGGACTTTTCCATTTTGTTCTGAAGGTGTATAAAGTTGAAGATGGCTGCATGTAATGAAAATATTTTTTCTTTTGGCAAGTTAAATCATGAAAATTATAAAGAATGGAAGTACAGTATTGACCTCTACCTAATAAGTCAGGACTTGCAGAATTATACATCTGATAAGATTGTTGATGAAGAAAAGGCACTTGACACATCAGCTGATATAGTAAGGAAAAATTAAAGGAGGGAAAGGCTCTAGCTCTTATATGCTTAAGCATTAGAGAAGATTTGAAGAGCATAGTTTATGAAGCCAAAACACCCCCGGAAGGATGGAAATTACTGAAGGCTGTGTTTGAACCAGTTTCAAGAGCAAGAGTTGCCAGATTAAGAAGAAATTTCATGAACACAAAATATGACCCAAATGAATCTATGAGTAATTATCTGAATAGAATAACTCAAGCTTCTAAAGAACTTGAACAAGCAGGGAAGAAAGTTGAAGATGACAAAGTAGCTTTCCAGATATTAGAAAACCTGCCTGACTCTTATGAAAATACAGTGTCACAGTTATACAGATTACCCGATGCTGAATTTACTGTGAAAGGAATCCGAAGTCAATTGTTAGCAGAATATGATCGTCAGAAAAATAGAAGTTTACAAATGGGTGATATCCTTCCTGCAAACCAAGCTTTGATCTCAACTGAAGACTCCCGACACAAGGAATATTCTAATAAAGATGACGGAAGAAGACGATGTTACAGATGTGGTTTGAAATGTCACCTAATTAAGAACTGCTGTGTCAAGCGAAAAGGTAGAAAACAATACCATCAACCATCCAAAGGGAGACAAGCCCATTTTGCAGCAGCCATGATGAGTGAGCATACAAGTCCAGAGTTTGTTTTGGGCTCTGCTGTCACCGATCATTTCTCCAATAAGAAAGACGTGTTCCTGAATTTCAGAAACCTTAAAGCGAAAGCTGCCATTGCTAGTGGGAGTACAGATATCCTTGGAATTGGTGACATACAGTTGGTGTTTAATACAGGTACTATAGTTAAAACTTTATTTTTAAAGGACGTTTTCTATGCTCCAAAGATGACAAGAAACTTGATCTCAGTGAGGTGCTTAGGTAGAAATGACTTTAAAATAACTTTTGATTGTAATAATGCTTATATTAGTAAAAATAGTAATGATGGATTTTTATGTGCTCCATTATGTAACAAATTTTATAATCTTTCAGCTAGTTGTAAAAGAATTAGTGTTCCTGAAGCTCAAAATACAAAATCATCTAATATGATGATGTGGCATGCACGTTATGCTCATTTAAATTGTAAAAATTTATTAAGCTTTTCAAAATCTATAAATGTTTATGGTCTAGAAAAGCTAGAGGGTATAATTGAATCTTGTGAGGCCTGCCATTTTTCTAAAAGCAAAAGGGAAAGTTTTAGTAAATTAGAAAATGTTCAAACACTGGTATATTGGAATTGTTACACATGGGTCTTTGGGGACCGTCACCTGAACCTGTTATGGGGATAGCAAGATTTTTTTCTTAGTATAATCGATGACTTTTCTAGGTTTGCTTTTGTATATATTTTAAAACATAACGATCAGGCTTTTGAATTTTTTAAGAACTTCAAGCAAATGACTGAAAGACAGACTGGTAAAAAGATTAAGAGGATTAGGACGGATAATGATCAGGAGTTTTGTGCTGGGTATTTTGAAAATTATCTATTACTTGAGGGAATTAAGCCTCATGAAAAGTCAAATGTGTACAGCCCTGAAATGTG
The DNA here is from genome assembly GCA_964019185.1 of Maratus speculifer. NCBI lineage: Eukaryota > Metazoa > Arthropoda > Arachnida > Araneae > Salticidae > Maratus > Maratus speculifer. Next base: position 1,117,400 of record CAXHSM010001518.1, read on the forward strand.
CGGAATCGCAGAGAGGTACAATCGGACTTTAATGGAGGGTGTTAGATCCTTATTAGCTCAGGCAAACTTACCAAAAAGTCTGTGGGCCGAGTTAGTTTATGCTGTCAATTATTTAAGACGCAGATTTCCTCATAAAAAGTTAAAAGGTAGATCTCCTTTAAATGTTTGGCGTGGAAAACGTTTTTCAGTTCGTCACCTTAAAGTAATTGGTTATGATGCATATGTCCATATTCTCAATAGATATAGGTCAAAACTCGACAAAAGATCAAGGAAAGGAATACTTATTGTCTATGCCATTAATACAGTCGGATACAGGATCTGGTATCCTGGTACAAAAACAGTTGTAGAAACTATCACGTTAAAATAATTGAAAAAGACTGTAATTTAAAAAAGATAGAAGAAAGGGGGCAAAATTTTAGCGATGAATATGTAAATTTTAGATTGGTTTATGAAAATTCAGAATTAAATGAAAGTAAACCAGTTCAGGAATCTGTCCCTATGCCTAAAGAATGGAAAAGAGTTGAAACTGTTAGAAAGTCAGGGAAAACCGCTGGGAAAGTAGATGTATATTATTATCCTGAAAAAGATGTTAGACTGAGAAGTAAAAATGTCATAGAAAAATATTGTCAGGAAAAGGGAATAAATTATAACCCAGAAGATTTCAGTTTTACCGCCACTTCTCTTACAGTCCCTAGATTAGATAATACAGATTTAAATATGAGTGGGGATGATGGGGGGATGAACAAGAAGTACACTGTGTAGAAGTAAAAATTCCATGCACTTTTAAGGAATTACCTGAAAAAAGGGAATAGAATAAAGCAATGGAAATTGAGCTTGAGACACTTAAAGAGAGAAAAGTTTATGAATTAGTACCTAGGCCAGAGAGAACGAAAATTATGGGTACTAGGTGGATATTTACATTAAAAAAGGATATGTCTGGAAAAGTTAAAAGGTTTAAAGCTTGCTTGGTTGCTAAAGGTTTCAGACTAATGGAGGGAGTTAACTATTTTGATACCTTTTCACCTGTAATTTCTTTTTATCTAGTTAGATTGTTTTACACTATATTGGTTGTACTTAAAGGTTGAGTAAGTCAACATCTTGATATTAAAAGTGCTTACCTTTATGCAAAGCTAAATGAATTAATTTTTGTAGAACAACCAGAAGGTTTTGTGGAAAAAACAAAACAGGGTTTTGTTTGGAGGCTGGACAAGGCTTTGTATGGCTTCTGCAGGGCTGACCGGGAGTGGTTTTTAGAGTTAGATAATACTTTTACTGAATTGGGCTTTGATAAAATTAAGGAATCAAATTGTATTTATACGTTTAAATCTGAAGTCATTATATTGGTCTATGTAGACGATTTTGTAGTTTTTTCTAAAAATTATAAAAGATTGAATGAAGTAATAGACTTAATTAAATTAAAATTTGAGATAAAGGTATTGGGGAAAATAAGGCATTTTCTAGGTGTTGATTTTGAAGAGAGAAATGGGAAATTTTTATGCATCAACAAAGTTACATAGAAAAGCTTGCTAAAAAATTTAATATCCCAAAAATAAAAAGTAAATTCCCAGTAACCCCAGGGAGAGTTTTACATGCAGCAGTAGAGGGAGAGCAAGCCACAGATATTCCATATCGTGAATTGATTGGTTGCCTTCTTTTCCTAACATCTCATACTAGACCAGACCTACAATTTCCTGTTATAGCCCTTGCATAATTTTCGAATTGCCCATCTTTAAAACATTGGAAATATCTATGTCAAATGCTCCAATATGTTGTAAATACCAAAGAACAAGCAATTAACTTGTCTAGAATTTCAAACTGTTCATTAAATATTTACACAGACGCCAGTTGGGCATCTGACTTAGTTGATAGAAAATCCATAAGTGGTTTTATAATTTTTATAGATAATGTACCAGTAATCTGGAACTCTTGCAAACAAAAATGTATGGCATTATGGACAATGGTCCATTATGTAAGCTGAATATGTGTCATTATCAAATTCCATAACGGAACTATGTTGGTTACTGAGAATTAGGGATAATTTTTCTGTTCTTTTAAATTTGGAAATGGCTAAGCCAAATGTTTTTTGTGATTACCAGAGCACTATTCATTTTTCTAGAAATAGTATTGAAAATAATAGAACAAAGTACATAGATACAAGAATATATTTTGTTAAAGATAATTTAAATAAATTTAACTTAAAGTTTGTGTCAGGTTCAGTTAATGTTGCTGATTTATTTACTAAGGTTTTGCCTAGTCAAAAGATTTTGTATTAATGTAAGTGGATATTTGGTTGAGAGAAAGAGCTGGGGAAAAGGGGGCATTATGCTGGCATTTTTCTAATAAATCTTTTAATTTCAAAGTTCAGTTAAATCCCAATAAGTTTTTTCCCTCTCTTTCACTCATGCTCATAATGTTTCATGAATTATTTAAAAGTTCATTTTCTATATTTAAAGTTTATTAATGTTTAAAGAAATGATTTAAAAATTATGACATGGTTGGCTAGGAATTGAAAAAATGTAAACAAACTTTTACTAATATATTTTGCAAAATTAAATATTAATTATTCATACATATATATGTTACTTTTCTTAAATATAAAGGACTTTTTATTTTATAATTAATGCAAAAATATTTACTAGATGGTTTATTTGTGAATGAAGTAACTTCGCACTTCTAGCTTGCAATTAAATGCCATGTCAACAGTTTTGAGTTATGGTAGATTGGTTGATAGCCAAATACCAGAGTTAATGTTTTCTTGTTAAATTTATTTATTAAACTGTTGTTTTACTTATTTGTGGCCATAACCTTTTCTTAAACTATCCTAATGCTTTGTATTAACTGTGATTGTAATGCTTTTGCCTGTATAAATAGTGATGCAGCAGATTTAGTTGGTGTGTACTTGCCTGGCCAGCAGTATCTCCACTGTTTTTGTTTTGGAGTAAAATGTTCAAGCCATTTAGGCTAAGTAAATTGAAGACATCTATAACTCTTTAGTTATGTTTTTAACTGATTATGTTTTTATTATGAGTTCTTTAAATAAATGAATTTACTTTACTTTACTAGTTTTCCTTGAGATTTTTCACATCTATATCCTTAACTACAGCTGGCAAATGATAATTTATTTTCTCCCCTCACAACATTTTTTAATATTACACTTTATATATTTTTATGAAATGCAACTATTTATATATACATTGCATATAAATTTTGTAAATATGAGAGCAAATAAGTAAACAAAGAAGTAAATTCACTATCTAAAATATTGTATTTTGGAAATTTTTTGGAAAAGTCCAAAATGAAAGAATTTGATTTTCTGGAAAAGTGTACCTGTATAATTATAAGATTTTTTTTTTGTATCAAGAAAAAACATTTTCTCTTTTAATTTATTTTCTAAAAAGTATTTTCTTTTATAGTATAAATTTGGTAGATGCCTAAACAATTGTTAAGGCACAACAGTGAGATTCTGATAACATTTTAAATTACCATATAGGTTTTTTGTAGTCAGCATTGGGCTAAATGTGATCTACGACAACTACAAATGGCAGGAAAAGGCGAGCTTCTGGTTAGTTTTTATTTATAGTGGCATAATAATTAATGCCAGTTTAGTGCTGTCGAAAACTTTTGATGAAACGTTAACGGCTCATTTGTGGGCAAGCTCTTGTATTTACTGCTAATTGTCTTGTATCCGGGGTGACACTTTTTTGACGTCATCGTTATAGCTAGGACCCATCGAACATATTCAGTCAAGGTTAACGAAACCATCAGTAGCCCGCAAGGTCTCTGTCTGTTTGGTAGTTTTTACTACCTATTATACAAAAAACTTATTTTAGCATACCTCAGAAACTCACACTAATATCTATATTAATGAAATAACAAATCGCTCTGTCTGTCTGTGTGAGTGTGTGTGTCTCCGATGGCTAGCGAAAACAGCGGCACGTACGAGGCTCATTTTTTGTGAAGATTATTTAAGGCCTTTCCTAATGTATCTGACTCTCCGAATTTTAAAATTCTAATAATTAGTTGAGAAATTAATTAAAATGTCTAAATTAGAAGTAAGGACAAGTATTCATAATTTAATAAGAGCATAGATTTTTATCAAACCGCAAAATATTTCTTCGTAAACTCAAAGAAAAGAAAAAGGGTTAATGTAAATAGAGGGTTGCCATAGCAATGAATGTATTAGTATTTTTTTATATATATAAAGGGCTGTATTTTAAATTCTACTGGGCCTAAAAGTTCAAAAATTAGACAGTTACATGCAAAAAGAAAAAAGTAACCTTTCAGAAATTCTAAAAAATATTTTCACACTCCTGTAAATAATTGAAAAATCCGTAAAAATCCATTTATAAATCTCATTTTATTTCAATTCAAAGAAACAGATTTTCGAGAAATCTTTTTGCCGGAAAGCAGGTGTTTTGCAACGCAGACAGGTGAGCGTCACCGAGTAATGGCATTTTTAGACGACCTGTAAATATTTTAAAATATCAAATTTAGAAAATTAATTTTTATAAATTTATATGAAGAATTTTTCGCTGATTTCAAATATGTAAGTTTTTTCACAGTCGCTCAATTACAATCTTAGATATTAATTATTAATTTATTACTTGAAAGACTTGCGCTATTTAAAAGCAAGTTTTTCTAAACCACAAATTATTTTTATATTAGGATTCTTTTGTACACTGTCAGTTTAAAGAAAAAAAGCACCATCTAGAGAATTTCAGGTCCATTTAAGAATATTATTAAGGGCCCGGGCAAAGCCTTTTTTCCGTGTGTGCGCAGCACTTCTGCTAAACGGTACCCGAAGCCATCGGGGATTCGATTCCAGATTGGGTCTTGAGATTTTGCAGTACAAATTGCAGATTTATTTAAGAAAAATATTACGGGCCTGGACAACGCCGGGCGGCTCCGCTAGTTAGTAAATAAATTCGTGAAATAGCGCAAAATAATTACACACGGTTTTTAAACACAGACTATATTAGAATATAATTATTTTGAGTGTCCTTCTGAATAACTATAAACACGCAACACAATGATTTTCGGCGATGATATTAAACGGCGGTGACATATGCCAATTACATGGAAGTCCAAATAATTCACGTGAGTTCGTGCACAGTCATACGAGAGGCAATTCGAAATCTTAAATTTTTGAGGTATGTCAAAAAGTTTCATAAGTGTAACTGGGTGACGAAACAAATTTTTCAAACACATTTTAATAAAATTTATTAATATTTTCAAATCATATATTATCTTATATCTTTATTAAAATATTATCTATGTATCATTAAAAAGCAGTTTTTGTTACAGCTAATTATATTTTATTTTTGGCACTACAAAGGAATCGAGGATGGCAGTACTTTAAATAAACTTTTTTTTAATTGTATACAAAGAAGTAGATTTTACAGGCAAAGAATTCATTATGAAATCCTATTTAACGTGAGTTTTTTAAGCAGAATATACTCAAACATAAGAAAATATTATAAGTCGTCATAATCGGTTTTCTTATTACAACTTTTCATAGGCCCGTGTGCAATTTTATGATTAGGTATCGTGAGTGGTCTCATTTTTTCATTATGTATTGTAGACTAAGAAAAACGATGGTTGAGAAAGGGTCGAAAGGGGCAAGAAAAAAATTTCAATTTCATAATGAAAAAGAAAAACTATGTGTAAATATTAATGTTTAAAACTTTTATAGAATGAGAGAAACATTTGTGGACATCCGGAACCTGCGACAAGGGAGGGTAAGGGGAGAGGAGGGGAGGGGAAAGAGTTGAAAGCGGCAAGAAAAAAATTATATTTCACAATAAAAAAGGAAAAATAATATGTATGAATATTAATGTTTTAAAATTTTATAGAATGAGATAAACATTTTTGGACATCCGGGAACAGCGACTAGGGAAGGAGACTTGGAGGACTGGGAAAAGGTTCAAAGGGCAAGAAAAAAGTTCCATTTCACAATATAAAAGAAAAAAATAAGTATAAATATTAATGTTTAAAACTTTTATAGATTGAGAAAAACATTTGTGGACATGCGGGATCCACCACTGGGGAAAGGGTGGGGAATTTAGGGAAAAGGAATAAATAGGGCAAGGAAAAGAGTTAAAAAGTTTCTATTTAATATATATATATATATATATATATATATATATATACAGAAATATTAATGTTTAAAGCTTTTATAGAATGAGAAAAGCATTGGTGGATGTCTGGGACTCACGACTGGGGAATAGAAGGGGAGGGGAAAGGGTTGTTAGGGGCAAAAATATTTTTTAAAAAAATCTTTATATATAAATATTAATATTTAAAACGTTTATTGAATGATTAAAGCAATGATGGACATCCGAAACTCACGAATTGAGAAAAGGAGGGGAAGGGTAAGAACAAAAATCCATTTTGCATTAACAAAGAAAAACTAATGTATAAATTTTAATGTTTAAGAGACGAGGGTGAAAGGGACAAGGGAAAAATTTTTCCATTTCAAAAAAATAAACATACATACATAAATATTACTGTTTAAAACTTTTATAGAATGAGAAAAGCATCAGTGGACATTCGAGAATCGCGATTGGGGAGTGGAAGGGGAGGGGAAAGCTTTGAAAGCGGCATGAAGAAAACCCGTTTAAAAAAATTTGTATATGTAAATATTAGTGTTTAAAATTTTAATAGAATGAGAAAAGAAATAAATGGTTCACACTCGAACCCGCGAATGTGGGAAGGGGGGGGGGGGTTGAAAAGGGCCAGAAAAAAACTTCCTTTGAAAAAAAATATTTACATAAATATTAATGTTTGAAAATGCTATACATTGGTTTACAAGAATACTACAAATTTGTTAATGAACGTATTGTTAATAGAACAAAGAATTTATGGGAATCATTTTTAACAAAGGAAATTAAAATTGTGTAAAACAATGGTAAAGTTGCAAAGTAAAAGTTGCAAATGCAGAAAGTGTTATAGAAATAAAGGATAATGAAAAGTTGTTTAAACGTCTTGTCGTTTTTTGTCGTTCGTGTCCTGATAAAATTTCAAAGAATGTATCGGAAAATACGAGTTAACAGCATTTCCACGATCATTATGCGCAAGCCAAGAAAATGTGCAAAACCCATGTCAAAAGTAAGCTAATAATGCATCATTTATAAGAACTTTGCACAGAAGAACTGGCAACAGACATTCTCAATTGTTCTTTATGGATTAGCAGAGGTGCACTCCAAATAAAACCCTCTGGCTCTGCTGTTGCAATCATAGATGTTATGACAGAACAACATGCATTGATACCTTCAAAAGGCAATAAAACTGTTGCTGTATGTCAAAATTTGCTTAAAAAATAAATTCATTTAGAAAAAATTGTTATTGTTTCATACCGAAGCGAAGTCAAATCAAATACACCAGTGGTAGAAATAACAGCACTTCAGAAGAAAAAGCTGACACTTAGTTAATCCTGCACGCAGTACTTGCAACCCAAAAAGGAGCTCAAAAATTAACACTTTTTTCACCAGATATCGATGTTCTAATATTCACGATCAATAAATATCCTTTTAAAGCGCCCCCTCTCGCTTGTCGCGGGTCCCGGATGTCCACCATTGCTTTTTTCATTCTTTAAAAATCTTAAACATTGATATTTATTTATATGTATGTATATTTTTAAACGGAATTTTGCTTTTTTATACCTGTTTTAAATCGTTCCTTTTCCCAACCCCTCCCCATCGACGGGTCCAAGATGTCTACCAATGCTTTTCTCATTCTATAAAGTTTTAAACATTAATATTTATGTATATATTGAAATAGAAATTTATTTTTCTTGCCTCTTTAAACCCTTTCCTCTCCTTTTCTACATTCGTGAGTACCGAATGTCCATCATTTATTTTCTCATTCAATAAAAGTTTGTGAAATATATTTTTTTTCTTGCCTCTTTCAACTCTTTCCCCTCCCCTCCCCACCCCAATCGCGAGTCCCGGGTGTCCACAAATGTTTCTCTCATTTATTAAAAATTTTAAATATTAATATTTATACATATTTTTCCTTTTTTATTATGAAATTGAATTTTTTTCTTGCCCCTTTCCCCTCCCCAGTCGCGGGTCCCGGATGTCCACCATCGCTTTTCTTAGTCTAGAATACATAAGAAAAAAATGAGACAACTCACGATACTCAATCATAAAATTGCACACGGGATGTAATTAGAAAACACCCACTATTAAAGTAAGTTATGTTTGTTTTTATCCGTCCGCAGACACCCTCCACCCCCCCCCCCCAAAAAAAAAAATTCAGCAGTGAAGGTATAATAGGTGACTGTCATTCAAAATTAGTGGGCTAGATGCCCCGTTTTTTAGGTTTTTAGTGTTAGCTAGTCGGGCTTGGCTACCCTTTGCTATACTGTTCCTGTGCTCGTTAGAACCATACTACATTTACATTTTTCGTTATTTGCCTACGCCAGTTACTGAAATAACACTGAAGAATAGGGCAACCAAATTTTGTTTAGATGCTCTATGCGCCCTGTTTTTAGATGTTATATTGAAATTCGCGCTTCCAACTCTGGAATGACGCTAGGGTCTCCACCAGAGTTTCCAAATGTTACCCTTTTGACTGTATTTTCTTTCAAAATTCATGTTTATGTTCCATTTTACAATTTAGTTGGAGGTTATGCATTCACGGTACGTTGGCACTCGTTAAGTACCGCGACGTTATATCATGTTTTTTTTTATCCGATTATAGCGATTAAATAACACAAAAATAGTCTTTTCTTTAAAGTATACTGCTCCAAAGTTTAAAGTAGTGTTTTTGGAAATCACTAAGGAGGAATTTATCAGTGTCCAATCAAAACCGAAACTCTGGGAAAAACTAATTAGAGTCTATTGAAATTTTGAGCTATTTATATATACATATGTATAAAAATATCATTAATTATTCATAAACACGCATACCTATCAACAGACACTGCTACTAGTTATGATACAAGTAGTCATTTTTCCAACTGAGTAAACACTAAAAGAAATAATAAAGCTATAAAAGTCCTGAGTAAATACTGTGTTGGCTGGATGTTGTGTCCAGAGAGCTCAATTGAAAGCATTACACTGGAATTTTAAGCCAAAAGTTTTGGTTTTGAGCTCATATTCACTCAAACGAAAGAATTGTTACCCACACCATTTATTCAGATGTCTGTTGATTTTGTTATAAATAATTCAAGAATTACTATCTATGGACGTGCATATCATACTTAGCATTGTAAAATAAACAAATAAAATAAAATAAACATACTTTATATCTGAAAACTTATTTAAAGAATTTTTTTCTATAGGGTAATATTTTAAAATCAATCATTAAATTTTGCTTTTTTTAGCGGGTGTAAAGTTCATTTAACGTACAGCATGATGGGTTTTTTTGTTTTGTTTTGTAATGAAAACAAACAATGTCATTCATTCATTGATTAACCAAATATGTCAGAGATGTATTCTTTATTAAAATTAGTTTAATAAAAAGATTTACACAAAATATTTCAGAATATTTTTAATGGTCAAAAATCGATTACTGTTTGGTCATATCTGCAACCAAGCAAATCTCTAAACAGAAAATATTAGGAATCTTCAAATGAAAAGGTATGAAACGTCACAAAAACAAAACTGGTTGAAATTTAAATATACCGCTTTGAGATTACGTAGTCAGACATCAAGGGAGCGACTAAAATATCCGGTGCGGTTGTGAGCACGCGTAGGCGCTCATGCATGAAGATGAAAGAGAACAAGGCAGTTATGTGTTCCATTCAGCAGTGCGTTGTGCATCATGGTTTTTCAATTGTAAAATTCGATGATTAAGAAACAGTGAGGTTTCTCATTAAAGCTGATGCAGTGTGAAATCTGATAACATTCGGTGCTACATTTAGTTTTTTATCAGTTGGATACAATTACGGTAAACTAAAACAGTCCCCTCCCATCTTGCTTACTTCAACTAATATTTTTTATCAGAAATCTTGTTAATCACAGCCAAAAGTTGTATTTAAAAAATATTTTCTGGATTTTTGTTTGATTTCATTGATTGATCAATATTAGAGAAATGGCAATTGAAAAATATTTATTTATAATTTTGTTGCTATTCACATTTAGTATATTTATTTTTGTTGATTAGGGCATTCATAAGGGTTGTAGCAATCATATTATTTTACTTCTAAAAGTTAAATGGCTGAAAATATATCAAAAAACTCATAGCACTGACTTTACAGGACAGAGTAAAAGAAACTACTTCAAACTGGACTCAAAACATTTATGGATGCATTACGACGCACGGTTATGAAAAAAAAGTACTTCATAAATTCGTAGAAATGACTAGAAAGCTGCATAATTGTTTTACTAAGGGACTATTTCACTCATGTTGAAAGACCCTCTGGAAATGATAATACTATGGGAGAAATAAAAAAGTCTTAATTGTATTTTCATATTTTTTATTTCTTTTTGCAATAGATGACTGCTGTCAATCTCTACAGACGCCGCATTTTTTTCTTTTTCAACTTCGTTTGCAGATTTTTAAAATGAATATTGATATTTGAAAATCCGGTTCTGAATGTGAATGCATACTAGCATAAAAACTATTTGAATCTATTGAATAGTGTTTCCCATTTTTTAATATGTTACTTATCGAATCATAAGTGATTCTTGTCACTTGATGACAAGTCTTTTTTCTCACGGTACCGCGTGGAGATTTCAATTGACAATTAGCACTTTTGACAGTATTTTCAGATAGATCGTCTGTTTTTACCTCAAAATGAAAAATGCTATTCGATGACAGAATCTGCTCATTTCATGAATTTTCAAACAAAAACAAAGTCAGATACGGTTCAGAAAACAGCTTCTTTGAATTTGAGAACAGCCTTCAATGAAAAACCTGCTCTTAGTTTACGAGAAATTTCTTCTACAAAAGTGATAACACTTTTTTCGAAACCATTTGAATGTCCAGTCGGCAGATTTCACCAAACTACACAAAAGAAAGAATGTTGCCATTCTAAAATTTTAAGATAAAAAATTTTTATTTACATATATAATACCATTCACTTTTATAAATTTTTAACATTACAAAAAATGTTGCTAAAAATGTATAATACATTATGCACAGAAATAATTAGAAACACACAAAACATTACATTTGGAGAGGATAAAAAATGAATAAGCTACAATTTCTACCAGCAAATTCTAATTTCAGTTCATGAAAGTATAAAATCAAACACCATTTCTCTCCCTCCCTCTTTTTGTCACATTACACTAATGGTTGATCATTACAATTATGTAATAAGCAATTTTAAAAATTGTTCCACAATTCAACAACTTAATAACTATTTGAATCTCTTTTTCCATTGTCCTTCAGTGAAGCCTAAATAATCTAATCTATTCATAAAATTTGATCAGACATTTGAATCTTCTCATGTTTCAAAAAGGTAGGATACAAAATTTAACCAACATTATTGGAGTCACTTTTTAGATAAAACTCCCTCTCCCCTCACACACAAACATCGGCTACGGGGTGAAATAGCGCAACCTTTAGATATAGTAACCTTGGGTTAAAATAAGCCCTGCGTTCAACTCAATAAAATAATGTATTCCCGGTGAATGACAATGATATATCTGTGACAAATATGGTGAAATTGTTTCATTTTATGTCAAACACACACACTGGCATTGGAAATCATGAAAATCTATTGTCCTGCCAAATCTGTAAAAATGTTCTCAGTTTTGGTACTTCATTTGATGCCAATTCTTCAACAACATATCTGTTTGAATTTTCATTCAAATTAAAATACAATGACCCATAAAAACAAAATGTTCCCACTCAAGTGATCTTCTGGTACCTCAAAATGCAAGAATACAAAATTTAGCCTTTTAGATGAAATTTTTGTGTGTTAGATAAAATTTCCAAGCACACAAAATTTGCTCATAATATAATACAGGATGATAGGAGACAATATTGGTGGGCTGTAAACATTTCTAAATTCAATGATATAATACACAAAAAAGAATCAAAATAGGAAAAAGTCTGAGAAAAGAACGTGGCTCATTAACATATACAACCGTAAATAATGAATCAAATAAAGATGTTGAATTAATATTGAAATTATTACTTATAAGTGTGTTAAAAAATACTTTGTTCATGATGGGTGCAAAGAATACATGTTAATAAGCAGGGATGGGTAATAAAAAAAATCTCAGCTGCCCAGAATTTATGCCAACTGGGATTTAGCAGCCAACAAAATGCAACGAACCGTAGGTTTCGTGGACTACCTAAAGATTCACTTACCATTGGCGAGTAAAATGATGTCGCTCAGCATGTCTGATAATAAAACATGTTACATTTCAATCATTGGGAAATTTTTAGGAGGAAAATCTTTAACAAATGAGTAAGTTTTTTAAGCAAATACATTACAGCATTCTTTTCATATTTTTTTTTATACAACTATTATATTCAATAGACCCTTTCCTACTACTTAAGGAATTCCTATCATTAAGGTAAAATTTATTCTTTCGGGTCAGATTATTTTTCTTTACTTTAGAAGAAAAGTACTTTACATTGAAAAAAAAAAAATAAAGGCAATTATCAAAAAGTTTTACAAGAAGGTTTACTAAAATCTAATGAATATGTCAACAATTATTTTCGTATTATCAAAATAACACTAAGTCGTGGAAGAAGTGTAAGTTTTTTTTAATTTATTACTAAATGCTGAAAAATAGAAAGTGATAATATTAAATGACATATACAAGAGTATACTTAATTTTGAAAATAAAAATATCTGAGACTTTCAGGCATAGTCTATTTGATATGTCACATATATTTATTAAAAATAATGGTTAGGAGGTGTTTCTTTCGAACATGTTTTACAAATAAAAGGATTTTATTTCTCAAAGCTAAATCAAACGATGGGCTCTCAGATTAACATTCTGAGAAAACACTTTGGAACATATTTCACAAACAAAGGGTTTTTTGCATGCATGTGTCAACAGATGTTTTTTTGGATTGCCCTTATAAACAAATGCTTTGGAAAATAATTACAAACACAAGGTTTTTCACCTGTATGAATGAAGAGAAGTGATTTTGGAATACTATTCCTAGACAATGTCTTGAGGCATACTTAATAAAGAAAAGCTTTTTCTACTGTATGCAGTAAGAGATGACTTTTTTGAGCTCTTTTATCGAAAATCCAATGAAACATATTTCACAAACAATTTCTATCTTGTATGGTTTAAAAGATGTTTTCTTAGTGTCCTTTTATCTTTAAATGCTTTGGAACACTTTTCACAAACAAAGGGTTTTACTCCAGTATGAGTCATAAGATGCCTTCTTAGTGTTTTCTTTTCTATAAATCCTTTGAAACATATTTCACAAGCAAAAGGTTTTTCGCCTGTATGAGTCAAGAAATGTGTTTTTAGACTACACTTATGAGAAAATCCTTTGGAACATATTCCACAAACAAAGCGTTTTTCTGCAGTATGAGTCAAAATGTGTGTTCTTAAATTACTATTCCGAGAAAATCCTTTGGAACATACTTCACAAAAAAGGGTTTTTCTCCAGTATGTGTAATGAGATGTCTTCTTAGATGATGTTTATGAGAAAATGCTTTGGAACATGTTTCACAAACAAAAGGTTTTTCACTTGTATGTGTAATGAGATGTCTTGTTAGATGATAACTATGAGGAAATGTTTTGGAACATCTTTCACAAATAAATGGTTTTTCTTTTGGGTCATTGGAAGTATGTTTTTCTTTAGCACCATATTGATCAACAAAGTGTTCTCTAGAGGACAAATTTTCGTCTGTAAGTGATGACATTTTATGCGAAAAAGTTTTATTTCAGACGACAACAGAAATGTCTTTAAAGCATAAGTATGATGAGATTTTCGCCACTTTCATCCAAGGAAATATTTTATTGAACTTCAATCAAAAAGTTTTGTGTATCTTTTGAATCTAAAAACTGAAGAAAAAATAATTAAACATGTTTTTTTATAAATTGCACTAACTTTATCCTTAAATTAACTATCATACCTGACAAATTACATTTCCTTCGACAGTAAAAAAATATATACTTTAAACTTTCAAACATATAGTGTATGTTTATTAAGTAATCAAACTGATTAAAAAACTTTTATTTTAAGTTAATTTTACAGACCCTAAATATTCCCCAAAATGTCATTTTAGTGCATTAGTGCACCATTGCAAACGAACTCTGCCACTTATGTATGTCTGTCTGGATGTTCAGTATTTTCATTACTTTATTACAGACGATTTATTTGTAATACAGCAAATTCTTTCTAAGTGGAATCCATCAAGATTGAGAAAATTTTTCATAGTAAACAATATTCTACCTTAGACTAATTTTACTCCATGTCTATGTATTTGCTGTGATTTGAAAATATCTCCGAATTAGAGAGATTCTCATTTTACATAGAGAGTCTCCTTACAGAGAGTTTACTGTACTTGCTATTTTAATACTTTGTGACATTTTTAATTCAACAAAGTGTAACTATGAAAAAAACATCTGATTTTCAGTGTTCAAAAATCTAAGAAATATTTAATTTTGCTTGATTTTCTCAAAATCTATTTAGCTGGATTGGTGTGGTTATGGAAGTCACAGTTTTAATAATAATGAGGTCACGGCTTGGCGTAGCAGCAAATTGAGTATAAAATGAAATGTACAAATGTAATGCAATGATTAACAAAATTAATTTATGACTATAAATAGTAATTACTAAAACAATCGTCAAATTGAATAAAAAATGGAAATAAATGTTTTTATAGGTCAATTAAATTGCATTTATGAACCATTTTTAATTTAAATAAAATAAGTTGAAAATTTAAAATAAATTAATATATTTCTTAATAAATTAAAAAAATATGTCCCTCTCTCTTAGTCGGGTTGCCCCAGTCCACATCAATTCAGTTATAAGTGTATTTTTTCCATGAGTCTTTATTTAAATATTTCACAACATTTTTTTATGTAATTTTTCATTATGTATTAATAAAGGACTGATAAAATTTGCTTTTGATACTTTTTGTAAGTCTGATATATTAAAAAAAGTAGAAAAAACATATGTAAAAATAAATAAAAAAAATTCTTATTTTTTATTACTTTTCATATTATGCTATAGTTTTGTATTTTGCATAAATTTTACATAAATTTTTTCGAATGGATAAATAATTTATTCAGAATTTCTCCTTCTATAACAATAACAAAGATCATAATGCAACATCACGTGAAACACACGAATACATAAAAAAATTCCTCACATTTTTCAAAATTTTCAAATTTTCTTATTTTTTCCTGATCTGTAGGAACCCTGTCTGATTTAACTTTTAACATTCACCTAGCAGCTATTCGATAAAATAAAAGTTGCTGTAGGATAAATAAAAAATTGAAACAGATATTTGTTTATATTAAATTAACATTTCTTTTTATTAATAAAGAATACGATTGACATTATTTAGAGTTTACTTATTTTAAATTTAATTAAAAATACAAAACAATTAAGTAGTATGCTGACCGGAGAAATAGAAATTGCATTTAATGTACTTCATTATAATTAAAAAATGAAGCTATGCAAAAATAATCATGTAAATATAAAAGCACACAGGGCGTGTTTCGATCAGAAAGTCCAGCAGTTACTGTAAACATGTGTCTGTAAGGGGCAAAGTAACAAATGAACAGGAATTTTCCAGTTCAAAATATATTCTTATGCATTTCTATATTTTGCTGGCGATTCCTAAAAAGATTCTATTCTGTCACCAATTTTTCAGCATTATTTCATCTTAATGATGAATTCAAGGGGTAGTGGCACATGTGAAACTTCCTGCCTTAATAATAAAATTCCTCCCCCTCCGAAAAATTTGAGATTTTATGTTTTCAATATTCAAAAAGATCAAATCAGTGGTGATTTCAGGGGACAGTCCGTGAGGACATTCCTATCCGGAGCAATGTAATGACCCTCCCCTGAAATTTTGTGTTTTTAATGCTCAAAAAGTGCAGTTTCCCATCCTGAAGCCACAGAAGTTGTTCCCGGGGAAAAGTGTCTGAATTCAACACTGGTGAAATCATCCCCTCGCCCCGGAACTCTATTTGCCGGCTCCAGAGATCATGAAGGCCCTCCTGGAGAAAAAAGTCTGAATTCAACACTGGATTTCACCTAACATCTTCTTATAGTAAATTGTTATAGGTGCAACTCTCTATAGTTTTTTTCTGCAGGTTCCTTCTCATTGGCATAGTTATTCAGTTTTTACGCTTTTCCCCCAAATTTGTAGATCATGCCTTCCATATACTCTTTCTCTATCTCTTTTTTCTCACATACCATTCTCAACATGATGATGTCACTCATTTTTGCCATTACCTCTCTCTCTCGAAGAGTCACTCCAAAAAGAATGGAATTCAGCAACTGTCATTTTTTTTTTTACAAGAAAAGCAGTTCTAATCGCCCATGTTTTTAGATGATCTTTGCAGTTTATGATTAATTGTAGCACATTTTATGTTTTACAAAAGAAAAAAAAAATCAGCAAAACTTTGGATTTAAAATGAAGTATTAATCAGCACTAAACATGATCCGATTGCCGCAGAAGAACATCGCAATCGGTGCATGGAACCACATGCTACTTAAATTCTAAAATAATGTTTAAAATATTGATATAGTGTCAACAGAGTAGCTTTAAAAACATTTTAAATTATATTTTTACTTTTAAATACGTATTTCTACAATTAAATTATGACATAGTTATAATTTTTAAATTATTTTTACAGACATTTTTAAACATTATAATATTGAATTTACACACGACATATAATGATCACAAATATTTCAAGAAAATATCTTTACATTGGTGGGCACCAAAATAGTAAAAAATATATATATATATAGCTGAACATTATACTTATTTTGTAACTATTGTCTGACAAAAGTAGAGAAACCCAAGGTTAAAAAAAAACTCAGTTATTTAAATAAAAAAGCAGAACAGATAATTCAATTTTTAACTAAATTCTGAAAAACTTAACCTATATTAAAGCTTTATTTTTTTAAAGATATTATAATAGAAATTTTTGAACTTTTTATAACTATCTTAATTATTTTCGTCACACTATTTTAATTTAATCATTTTTTCATTCATAGAGAGCTATGGCTGTCACTCTAATGATGAAGCTCTAATGATTCGCTATTATTATAAGATTGGAAAGATTAAAAAAAAATGAGAGGTCTGGTATTTTGGTGGTCAAGTACCAAGTTTTCTAATATATTTAAACTAATCTTACTATTTTAAGCTTAAAGAATTGATTTAGAAATTTATTTGAAAATTGAATTTGCATTTTACATATTTTGGAAACTTTTGTATTAACCTAAACTAATGTTGATACAAATAAAATTTACCACATCTTTCTTTTTAATAGAAAGATTTACAGATAAATATTTGTATTAAATATTTTAAATACCTTGCCATGTTATAGTGCATAGAGAAATTGAAAGATCACTAAACAATCCATTGATTGTTGAAGATGATTAAACAATATGCAAATTTAACCTTGCATATATAAATTTGAAACTTTCTAGGATAATCACAAATTTAAAGCTGCAAAATAAAGAATCATAAGGAGCAGAGCTCCCTAGTATAAAAAATAAATGTAATCATTCTTCTATATCCCCCCAAACAAAAGAAATAAATATCAAATATAAAAACAAATGTTTAGATATTCATAATGATGTCATTACTGGAAGAGAAGAGGGGGAAAGGAGGTTAAGGCATGGTAAGGTAAGAGGGTAAGGGAGTAGAAAATTATATGTATATAGTCCCTTATGAGTTATAAAGAGGATTTCATTTGCAACTAATGTACAGTTAAGGATCTATAATCCATGCACCCATAATCCACAATATTCTATAATTCGCATTACTTTACGAATGTAAACAGTGAAATAAACAGTAAAGAAAATTAACATAATTCACGATCCCAAAATTATTTTTTAAAACAAATAAAAAATTTGAAAAAAAAATCATAATAAAACAACTATTTTTTTAAGTATAACTCTATTATTTTTTTTAACATAAAAGACAAATTGTATTATGGAACCTACATAATTAATTTTATTTAAATACACACATATATATATATATCAATTTTTTAATAAAATAACTTTAAAAAGGCATTTTTTGAGATAGGTTATTAAATTATTAGATTTTATATTTATCTTTTCATATTATACTGATTATAGAATTAAAATTCTGTCTAGTAATAATAAAATGATGTACAATCCATAATACTCCATAATCTCCTAAATAATGAAAGAAAATTTAATAATTCATGATCCAAAAATGTTTTTTTAAACAAATAATAAAAAATTTAAAAAATCATAATAAAACATAAATTGTTTGTTAATATAACTCTTTTATTTTATTAACAGTAAAAAACGGATTACAGCATTATGTAATTTTTTAAAAAATAAATGTATCTACATATTTATATGTATAAATTATTTAATAAAATAACTTTAAAAAGGCATTTTTTGAAATAGTATATTAAATTAATTATTAGATTTCACATTTATCTTTTCATATTATACTGATTAAAGAATTTGCAATCTAGGAATAATAAAATGATGTATAATCCATAATACTCTATAATCTATGATATTTCATAATATGCACAACCTTTGGCTGAAATGTGTGCGGATTATAGAACTTTGACTGTAAATTGATTTCATGCAAAATTATCTGATTTGATTTAAATTTTGGATATAGGTTCTTTCTGAAAAATCAAATCCCTGCATAGATATGGGGTATTAATGGTTAAGTATAAAGGAGAGAGTTGGGGAACCCCCTTCTTAAACCCCTTCACTGTCTACCCCAAGATAAGCACTGTTTCTCCCTACTCGTCGCTGGTGAAGGGGTTAAATTAAATAAATAGATTTTTATGAAGAATTATTTGATTTGCTTCGTATTTTGGACACAGGTTTATTATGATAAAGCGTGTCTTTGATTAGTTTTGGAAGCTTAATGATAAGTGTAAAAGAAGGAAATAGGAGAGGAAATCTCCCCTTATTATTATTTTTGGTACTACTAGGTTATCCCATTGACCAATTTCGCCAAATTATACAAATCACCAAACTAATAGCCAAATTACAAATATTGACATAATTTTTATTTTAAATAACGAAAAAAACAAATGATTAGTAGGATATTAATAAAAATATTAATAAAAAGTCAAAATAAAAATCCCTTAATGACATGTTTAACACGTGAATCATATTTAATGTCATTGAATGTGACATTCACGACCATCCATTATTGGCATTTAATCTTATAGTTTGGCGATAATTTTTTGGTCAACAAAATAACCTAGCAGTACCCCCCTTTTTTTTTTTTTAAGCAGCATTACAGTCAAGGATCAATAATCCGCAATTTTCTATAATTTGCATTACTTAACTGATGTAAATAATAAAATAAACAATTCAGAAAACTTACAAATTAATGATCCAAAAATGATTTTTTAACACAAATAATAAAAAATTTGAAAAAAAAAAATCATAATAAAAGATCTAATTTTCTTAATATAAATTTTTTATCTCATTAACAGTAAAAAATAAATTGTATAACAGATTGTATGTAATACGTGTATGTAGTTATTTTTATTTGAACACACATATATATCAATGCATATATGTATCAATTTTTTAATAAAATAACTTTTAAAATGTATTTTTGCGATGGTATATTAAATTATTAGATTTCATATTTATCTTTTCATATTATAAGGATTATAAAATTAAAATGCTGCTTAAGAATAATAAAATGATGTATAATCCATAACATTCTATAACCCACAATTTTCCATAATCCGCACAACCTTTTGCTTCAGCCTGTGCGGATTATAGAACTTTGAGTGTATTTCTTGAAAAAATAAGGCTGTTATATACAATTAGTGTGAATAGCCTCTGAGCTGAATTCCATTAGTTTAACTGGGCAATATTATTTTTATTTTGATTACAACTAATTTTAGAAGTTTTTTTTCAGTGTAAATTGCACCAATAATTATTTGGTAATGCATACACTTCTGTTAAAAATTAAAATTAAAATTTTTATTTAAATCCTTTAATCAACTGCAATCTATGCAAATCTACTAAAAGAAAAAAAAATGACTTTTTAATTTCAGACAAAACTATCATGTTATCCTGACCACCACAAGGACATTTTTTTTAATTTGAGGGGGGAGGGGAGTCTCTGGACACCATATTCATCTAGCTGAATTTTAAAAAACTTTTAAAATACTGTTTAAATTTTGCTGTTTTATATACCAGTCAATTAGGGCTGCTTTTTTCTGGTTCAACTAACATTTCCATTATTAAAAAATAATATATATAATTTCTCAATAGCATCAGCAATTTTAACATTAAAAAAATGAAGCAAATAATGTAATTTTTAAAGAAGGATTTTTTAATTTTTTAATTTCAAATTTTCATATTAATAGGCCCTTGCAACTGGATTTGCTACTGAATTAACACTGAAAACACAATAACCATTTAAACACAATAAACCAATTGTAAATATCAAAGATAAAAGAAACAGTTTTTGTGATGTTATTCTCCACAACTGGAACATAAACAATTATTGTAACATTTTGCTACAGTCACATTTAAAAGTAATTTCATTTAAAACTTTTTTTAATATGGGTATAAGAAACTTGGTTGTATATGGTTGGTATAAAATTGTAGCCATGGATCTATTCAAGCTTTACTCAGACTGATATTTGCTGGTAACTGATTTTTATACACGTTATCCAGAAATCATAAAACTAGACAGAGTCATATCCAACAAAGTAATTTTGCACAATAAGTCCATATTCGCCAGTCATGGAATAGCTATAGTCAGACCTGAGAATTGAAGAGTGTTTGAAATGACTTGAAGAGCTGTATTTCAACAATTTGCACAGCATATGGTTTCAAACATGCTAGGTCTATTCCCAGATATCTCAAAGCAATGGTTTTGTGAAGGCAGCAATCAAGATAATCAAACTCAGATTCAAATAGTCAAAAGATCCTTATTTGGCTTTGTTGAACTACAGAGCTCTGAATTTGAAAAACAGTTATAGCTCTGCTGAGTTACTGATGGAATGACATTTACAAACAAGTCTACCTATAGCACTCAAAGAACTTCAACCAATACAGGTGCAGAAAGAGAGATTGGAAGAAATTGATGAAACTTGTAAAAACTCAAAAAAGACATTATAATCAAAGACATAACATCCATGAGCTGAAACAAATAAATCCAGATTAAAAAGTTTGGATAACAGATTGAAAGGTTGTTGGTACTGTAGAAAAGGAGGCAGATACACCAAGATCATATCTTGTTAGGGAAGGAGAACAAACCCTAGGACGAAATAGGGAGCGTTTAATTCAGGTCCTAAACTACAAGCAAATCCAGTGGAACATCAGATGGAGGTAGATCTTTTAGAAAAGATTGCCAAAAAAGAAGTTTCCAAAACAGTAAGATCAGATCATGCTGTCGTAACAAAAGGAAAAGACAAAGTTACACCACAATTTAATCAATTTGTAGTCATTCGGAGTGGTAGAACTGTGACAGTTCCTAACAGAATAAATATTTGAAAGGGGAGATGTGGCATTATTACCCATGTTATTTTTATCTCATGATATTTGTTACTGGTAAAACCCAAGTTGACTGTAACTTTAAAATACATATGACTAGCACTCTGTGTAATGTTGTTATTAAATATCTTATGTTTTAAAGTATATTATTTTGTATTATATAGTTAACTATGCACCTCTATGATGGAAAAAAGTTAACCCTTTTTATCACACAAAAAACTTTAATGATTTTAAAAGATATTTATAATTCAGACTTTTATGAAAAGAATAAGCATTTACAGAGTGTATTTTGAAGGGAGAGCTTTATAAATGGCACTTTTCAAAAAAAGGAAACTGCACATACATTAGGAGGGAGGGAAGGTGCTTACACATGGAAAAGGCTTCCCTTCTGTATTGTACCTTTTTTTTTTACTTCAGTGCTATTTTATTTTTTATTACAAACAAACAGTTGACGGTAAATATTTCCTTTAAAATTCTCCTTAATTTTAAAACATATGTTTTGTATTGTAAGAAATATGTGCTCATAACAATAAAATTTTATTAATTAGAAAAGATTTCTTAGATAAAAACTCAAAGCATTCTTTTCATAGAGTATTTTACTTACACTGTATGTTAGTTACTTATAGGGTATTTTACTTGTAAAAAAAATCATGTTTATGTAAATGGAAGCATCTGTTTTAAATATTATATAAATTTTAACTTTTTAATACCATTAAGTTCTAAAATAATAAACTTTTTGCTAATATTTGGTTTACCTGTGTATGTAATATTTCAAATGACTATAAATATCAGCAAAATTAAAAGTGATGAAGCGACACATAAAATTTTGTGTCCTCTTACGATCAAATCACAAATTATAGAATTTTAGAAGAAGAATAAGAAACGAAATCTATCTTACCATTAATTAGTTTCAGTAAATAAGATAGGTTCATTAAAATGATTTTTAAAAAATTAGCTAGTGATATTATCATCATTTTATGCAGACGCTAACACAACGAATGAATGATGAGAAAAGATTCATTCATAGTGGATACGGATAGTGATTCAATCAATAAATGGAAAACAACTCAGAAATGTTCAACTAATTTTTAATTAATAAAATAAAATATTTAATCGAAAAAAGAAATAGATAGTGTATTGGAAATTTGTGAATCCTGGGCTTAAATATGCATTTTGGATTAAAAATTGGACGCAATTTGAATTTGCATGACTCAGAAAAATTTTGTCCAAATTCTTTGGAAAATCTTATTTTATAACTGTCTGTTAACTAGTATTACAAGTCGGAATTAAAAAAAGTACTATACATATTGCTACTGGAGCAATTCAACTGATAAAAAATATTAATAATTAGTCTTTCTAAAAATGCAAGAATCATTTTCAATGAATCATAATGTAATTCATCATTCGTTCTTTTAATGGCGTCTTTTGTCTTCCGTGGTTTGTTCAGGTAATTTTTAAAACATAAATTTATTGTACCCAGCTTCTTTACGAAGAGAAATTAATGCTAAAGAAGGGTAGTTTCTTTCTTTACTCTTTAATTAAAAATTCTAGAATTCACTATTTGATAAAATACTGTATAAAATTTTATGTATTGCATTTTTCATTTTTGCTGATTTATCATTGAGTTATTTAAAGCATTATTATTTTTTTATTTATTGCAGATAACTTCTTGTATTATAATTATTTATTTATAGTAGATTATTGAATACTATTAATTACTTTAATTTAGATATAGCTAATTGGTTTGAAAAAAATTTATGCCCAATTTTAAAACATTGTGTTGCTTATAAATTGAATTTGATTCTATTCTTTTTAATTGAAAGTAAATATTTTAAAAATACTTCATCGTTTAGTTAAATACTTCTATAAAGTTTCTGATACATAAAATTACACATACCCATATGAAACTAAGATTGAATCCTAAAACAAGTGATAACTTTGGCAAGGTGATAAATGAGTTTTTCTTGTTATCAGCTTGTTTCTTAAATTCTTTTAAAATTTATTTGTGACATGAGTTTTGTGTATTTTATCAAGTGATGGTTGACATACAGTAGTTATCTAGAGGTTTTGTCATTGAAAATGCATGTAATTGAAATTCGTTTTTCTGTATTTTGCATACACTGCGACTTTTTGAGGGGAATAGATATATTTTGCAAATAAGAATATTTAGGTAAATCTTGATGTGTGGAGTGAGCAGTTCTGTTTTTGGGGGAAGTTTATTTGTTAATTAGAAGGTGAGAGGTAGGATTTTTGTGATGTCTGTGTGTCGCTAAGTTACAATCATGAAGATGATATACATAAATATGATCCATCATAAAAAAGTATATGCATGTGAGATAAATGCAAATGAATTTTTATTGATTTTATTTGTATTTTATGCATTTTAGAAAGTAGTACACACAGAAGTTCATATACACAGTAAAAAAAAAAAAAATTTATTGTAAAATTAAAAAACTGTTAAAAATTAAGAGTGAAAAATTTGTAAATAATAATAATAAAATAACAAAATTTGGTAAACCTTTTTTGAAAAAGCAAGCAAAAAATTTATAATTTAATAAATTATAGCAAAAATTTGTAAATAATCTAAAAATCTTGAGCAAAAAAATTATAAAAAACTGAAATGAAAAATTTATAAAAATGTGAAAATTTAGAGGGAAAAATTTGTTAAGATCTTCTATAAATCTCAAGTGAAAAATTTCTAAAAATTTAAGAACCTTGAACAAAAAATTTGTAAAAGATCTAAAAACTTGCAGGGAAAAATTTATAAAAATCTGAAGTGAAAAGTTTGTGAAAAAAAAAAAAAAATGGAGAGTAAAAAAAAACTAAACATGGCACTTGGAATCTCTGTCATACATGTGGAATGCTATGCTCCTTGAATTCTACAGCAGCATGTACATACAGTCAAAGTTCTATAACTCGCACAAGTTTAACCAAAGTTTGTGTGAATTATGGAAAATTATAGATTATAGAGTATTAGATGATTTATATGTCCTTTTATTATTCCAGACAGCATTTTAATTTTATAATGAGTATAATATAAAAAGATGAATATGAAATTTAATAATTAATTTAACACGTTATCTCGAAATTTGTCTTTTTAAAGTTATTTTATTGAAAATATGATACTATATAGATGCATTTAATTAAAAATAATTACATGTTCTTTATAATATAGTTTGTTTTTTACTGTGAATAAAATAAAAGAGATATAAAAAAATAGGTGTTTTATTATGATTTTTTTTTCAAAAATTTTTTATTATATGTTTTAAAAAATCATTTTTGGAGCACAAATTTGTGAATTTTCTTAACTGTTTATGTCACTGTTTACATTTGCAAAGTAACGCAAATTATAAAAATTTGTGGATTATGGGTGTGTGGATTATCGATCTTTGACAGTATAGCAAAAATTTTTAACTAATCTAAAAATATGGAGCAAAAAAATTATAACAATCTAAGAATCCAGAGCGGGAAATTTTTAAAAATCTGGGGCAAAAATCTTTAAATTCAAAGATGAAAATTTGTAAAAGTCTAAAAACCTGGACCAAAAAATTATAAAAAACTGAAATGAAAAATTTAGAGGGAAAAATTTGTTAAGATCTATAAATCTCAAGTGAAAAGTTTCTAAAAATTTAAAAACCTGGAACAAAAAGTTTGTAAAAGATCGAAAAACCTGAAGGGAAAAATTTGTAATAATCTGAAGCGAAAAGCTTGTAAAAATCAAAAAATTTGGAGAAAAAAAAAAAAAAAACTAGGCTCTTCGGACCTCTGCCATACATGTGGAATGCTATGCTCCAAGAATTCTCCAGCAGCATGCATATATCTCTACATGTTTTAATTCCATTAATGGCCTACAAAAAGTACTAGTTACAATGATTCTTATTATTAATAATAAATTACTTTTTTGCCTTTTTCATTTAAACTGCATAGTTATTGTTTTACAATATAAATAAATAACATATTGCTATAAATATAATATATTTATATCCATTGGTACAATGTACAGTAGACTCCCTAAAATCTGCAACCCTAAAATCCACAACTCTGAAAAATCCACACATAATTTACAGGTGCAAACCATGAAACTTTCAGTTCATATAAAAGGACAAAATTTACCCCTTTTTTTAATTATCAATTCTATACTTTATTTAACCTTTAATTTTCATTAATATTATTGAATTCATGATTTTTTTTAAATGAAAGAAGAATGACATTTATTTATGAAAAAATTCAAGATATTGCTCTCATTGGTAATCACAATCTTTTTCTCAAATCTATTTCTGCATTAAATAAACTTTATGGTTTATTAAGTCTGGCTAAACTTGAAATAAACCTTGCTTGTTTTATGATTTTGATGTGAATTACTAGTGCACCTTTATGGGACATGTTTCATTGAGTAATTTAGCAAAAATACATTTCACCTTTATAATGAATGTTTAATTTTACATTATTGATTATTTACTTCATCTTTGTTTTTAATATTTTAATCATTTTAAATTATCTAAATTTTTATTATTTCAGTTTATTGCTTTGGTTATTTATTTTAATATATTTCTACATTATAAGCATTCATTAAAATTTCGATTGTATTATTAACTGCATTCAAATTATTGTTTAAAAAATGTAAACAAACCTGTCACCAGAAATCTGCACAATTTCTTATCCCAAGCTGTACAGAATTGAGGCAGTCTACTGTAGTATTTAAATATATTTCATCATAAATATATTATAATCATTCTAAAGGGCATAAGAAACTGTAATATAGTAGACTCCTTCAAATTCGCTCAGCTTGGATCCAGAGGTTTTGCAGATTTCTGATCATTGCTTTGTTTACATTTTTTAAACAGTAATTTTAATGTAATTTAAAATGCAGTTGGATCTATAATAAATGCTTGATACTATAATAAAATATTAAAATAAATAATAAACTAAAATAATAAAAATTTAGATTTTTTTTAGATGATTAAAATATTACAATTGCTAAGGTCAAGTTAGCAATGAATAATATATGATTAAATATTAATTAGAAAGATGAAATGTATTTTTCCAAAATTATTCAACAAAACTTGCGTAGTAAAAATACATTACTAATTCATATCAAAATCATAAAAAAAAGGATATTTTTTTCAGGTTATGACTTAATAACCAAAAAAGCTTGATTAATACATAAATATATTTGATACAAAGATTATTATTATCAGTGATGTAAGCAATATTTTGAATTAAAAATAATCTTCCTTCATGAAAAAACATAGATCACATGAGTAATATTAACAAAATTACATGGTACTACTAAGTTATCCTGTCGACCAAAAAATAAGATTAAATGCCAATAATGGAGGATCGTGAATGTCACATTCAACGATATTAAATACGATACACATATTTAAAACATCATTAAGTTATTTTTATTTTTATCTATATTCTACTAATTATTTGATTTTTTCATTATTTTAAATAAAAAAATATGTCAATGTGCATTATTTGGCTATTAGTTTGGCGATTTGTATAATTTGGCAAAATTGGTCGATGGGATAACCTAGAAGTACTAATTACACATTAAAAATATATGGAATTAATATAAAGCTAAAAATGTCAAATTTAGTCCCAATATCTGAACTGAAGGTTTCATTGTTGATATACATAAAATATGTGCAGATTTTAGAGAGTTGTGTAGTTGAGGGATTCTACTTTATATTAGATAGAGATATATATGAAAGGATAAAACCTAAAGCCTTTTTAAAATTTAAACTTAAAATTAAAATTCAAAAACTTAAAGGTCCCAATTAATATTTTTAACTTTAATCTAAAATTTAAATGCCCCTTCTTTTAACCTTAATTCTAATACGTAAAGCTATTTTGCCCCTGTTAATGTTCTTTCCCAACCTAGCATTTATTAGTTTCAGAGATCATTTTTGGATGTTCTTTAAGATTAAAAAAGCTGACGTAAACGCAATTCTTAATTTGTAGAATCAGCATTAAACCCTGGAAAACCGCGCCTAACAACGTCATACTGCCCAGATATTTCTTAACCAATTAAAATTAGAGTAACACCCATTATTTAGTATCGCGACCTGGTAGAAATAATGCGAATTAACGGCCTTTAAATAGCGGGAGCGCCTAAAACAAGCGGCTTTTTTGACCTAACACTTGCCTAATAAAATGCTGTCCAAATAAACGAACTTTTAAAAAGAAAAGCGTCAAGTTCCAGGGACCTGGTTTCTCCCAGAAGATCTGCCAAAAAGGATTAATAAACCAGGCCCCAAGTGAAAATACTGTGTCGTTATTTGTCTCTCAATCACACCTCATGATTCAACAAAAATAACGGCTTATCGATGGTAGAACACCACAATCGTTCCCCGGCCATTTGGACGATTGATTCGGTGCGATCGCCAAAGTCTCTCCCCGGCACTTCCACGCTGGACGCGACGGATCTCTGAGCCTCATCGCCTGAAGGCACGCATCTCTCCACGACTACATCCCTCTCCTCGAATGATGACGGAACTCCCACGAACATATGCCAGACTCGGGTTCCTTACATATATAACTTATTCGTATCATTTATTGCAGTCTGTGAGGGTGTATACTCATATTTAATAAATAATTGCTAAATAACTGGTTTTATTATTTTAGTTTGCTTTTATATTTTTTACTGTTTTTAATGATGTTTTGTGTTTATTAGTGGTACGTGATTTGGAATTGACAACAAAATCGGCAATAGGCAATGATTTTTGATAATTTTTCATATCTGGATTCATAATGTTCGTAAGTACGTATATTTATGCATTAATAAAGCTTTTCTGATTATAAAGTCTGGCTAAACCTGAAGTAAAACTTTTTTATTTTATGATTTTGATGTGGATTAGTGATGACCTGTATGAGGCATGTTTTATTGAATAATTTATAGAAAATACATTTCATCTTTATAATGAATATTTAATCATATATTATTGATTAGGATGTTACCTTTGTTTTTAATATTTCAGTCATTTTAAAAATTATCTAAACTTTTATTATTTTAGTTCATTACTTATTTCATTATTTTATTGTATTTTAAGCATTCTTTATAGTTTTGATTGTATTATTAATTATATTCAAATGGCTGTTTAATGAATATAAACAAAGCAATGACCAGAAAACCACATAATTCACAACCTCTGATCCCAAGTTGTGTGGATTTGAGGGAGTCTACAGTATATAAGTATTCATACGCTCATATATAGCTTTCAAGTACAGAGTGTTAAAAACCAATGCTTGGAAAATACAAATTCTCTGAAAGATTCATTCATGAAATAACTCTGGGTCAAAAATAAATATGGTTACATACCATGATTTATGATTACGCTCATGCTCATACGTCTGTTCATTCAATATACTTATCTAAATTGAATATATTTTATTTCAATATTTATTTTTTTTTTCCTTCTAAGAACATTGTTTGAATTTGAAACTTTTATGAGAAAAAATAAAAATCTGAACTGCAGGAATGTTTTTTGTCGTATTCACTTGAGCAAATATTTGTAGAAGTAATCAAGGGATTAAAAAGTTTGCTATGATTAAAAAAAATCCTTCCACAGAAAAAAATTCCTGCCTTTTTTTGGAGAGGGGGAGGTGGTCTGTCAGTGTGTTTAATTGAGAGGTGTATATTCATTTCCTAATGAATTAAATAAAACGAAATGTCTGGACATTTGTACCATAAAAAGTTCAATATTAAAAACAATATTACTAAATGGTTTAAGTATGTAAAATAATGTACAGTTAAAAACTCAACAAATATTTGTAATTTTATTTTAATGTTTGTATAGTTTTTAATTTTAAAACATTTTATAGACATAATTTAGTAAACTTGTGATTTTTTGTAATTTCATGTTAATGTTAAATATAAACAAAATTATTTGTTTTACTACTGAATTGTTTCAAAATCTGTCTTACATGTTTTTCGAATAATCTCTGAAAAATCATATTCTAAATAAAGAATACTGCCCAGTTAAACTGATGGCATTGAGCTCACAGGCTACAAATACTAATTGTACATTAAAGCCTTATATTTTCAAGGGTTAATTCCGTTCGAAAAAAAATTAAGAAAGGGAAACAGCTCTCTTCTTTCCTCTTTTTTTATACTTAATCATTGAACCTTCTATACTATCAAAGACATGCTTTATCATATAAAAAATCTATATCCAAAATTCAGAGCAAATTATATAATTCTTAATAAAAACCCATTTAGCATTTATATAATTTAAAAGGAGTTATCCCCCTCTTTTATACTTAACCATTAAACTTCCAAAACTATTCAGAGATTTGAACGAAATCTGAAAATTCTGCTTGAAAAACCCATTTATATAAATTAAGGGGGGGGGGGGCATTAGAACCCCTGTTCCCCCTATTTATACTTATACAATGAACACCTAATAACAGTCACTGAATCGCCTCATCTGAATGATCCTAATCTAAATTTTGAACGAAAACTTAATTCTGCATGAAAATCCCATTTATATCAACTAACGGGGGGGGGGGGCATTAGAACCCCTGTTCCCCCTATTTATACTTATTCAATGAACACCTAATAACAGTCACGGAATCGTCTCATCAGAATGATCCTAATCTAAATTTTGAACGAAAACTTAATTCTGCATGAAAATCCCATTTATATCAACTAACGGGGGGGGTGGCATTAGAGCCCCTGTTCCCCCTATTTATACTTATTCAATGAACACCTAATAACAGTCACGGAATCGTCTCATCAGAATGATCCTAATCTAAATTTTGAATGAAAACTTAATTCTGCATGAAAATCCCATTTATATCAACTAACGGGGGGGGGGGCATTAGAGCCCCTGTTTTCCCTATTTATACTTATTCAATGAACACCTAATAACAGTCACGGAATCGCCTTATCAGAATGATCCTAATCTAAATTTTAAACGAAAACTTAATTCTGCATGAAAATCCCATTTATATCAACTAACGGGGGGGGGGCATTAGAATCCCTGTTCCCCCTATTTATA